>JAPMOR010121454.1:0-43619 GCA_026543865.1 Argiope aurantia | reverse complement strand
CTTATTCAAACTAAAACCAAAAAAGGAACAGGAAAAACTTCATAGTACTTAGAGAGCGCTACTAAAATGCAGCTACTTCTAAAACACAGATGAATTGATACAAAAGTATTAAAATCAAGTTAATAGAAAAATCAAATAAACCAAATAAAAAAAGAATCCGGCCTGAAGACTTTTTCAAGGGTCACCCTCAGGCAGGGATTCAAAAAAAGGAATTTTTTCTGTGAGGGAATTCAGACAAGAATGTCTAATAATGATTCCTCGTGACCCGAAAATCCCCTGAAATTAGGCCTAAGAGATATACCATTTAAACAGAAAGGAAAATACAAAACAACAAATTAGAAGAAAATAATCATTGTAAAAAACGCTTCATTGTAAAAAACTGAAAAAATTAACTTTTACCCTACTTTAAAATTTAAGAAAATTCTCATTTTAATAATTCCAATTCAATTCTTTCTCAAATATTCCCTGTATGTAGGCATTTTTAATAAATAATTCATGTATATTTTTCTTTGATATGTTTCAGTATTAAAATAAAATTCGTCATTTTCATTATTCCCTCAAATAATTAATTTTGCAGACAATCGGAACTTCTTTAATATACCGACTTCAGAACTTAATTTATTTATAATAATTTGCATTAATTATTACTTTTTATTTTCTTTTTATTCTTTTTAACTCTTATTCTTATGAAAATTATCATTTATGGCATATGTGTGCTTTGATTTTAAATATATCAATTTTCAAAACATATTCTGAATAAAATTTTATTTTTTGAATATTTTAATATTTTGGAATTTAATTTATATTTGCCATTTCATATCCAGGAATGATATCAACATGATTCATTATAGAAAATCGTTTCTAATTTTTTAAATTAAAATTCTTTTTTATTAGATTTTACATTTAATTTTTAAAAGGTAGAAATATCCTCATTTTTTTTTTCATAGCTATTCTAACTCTTAAATTAAGTCCGTTTTCATTTACATAATGACCTTACGTTGTTACATAATCGCATACTTATGAACATTCTCTAGCACATTTCTAAAACAAATTAGACTGTGTTTATGAAAACTTTTTGTTTAAAGAGACGTTGCTATAATCACCGTTGCGTATCAACAGGCAAAAAAATGTGCCAGTTTTATAAAACTGTTAGTTGTAAATGAATTTTATTTCTCTATTTGCTCTGTTTGTTCTATTTTTACGACGCTTCATTAGCTAAATAAAAGTTTAAAAAAATGCTCAAAATAAAATGAGATTTTAAAAATAATTGCGAGACATATTAAGTTTTTTTACGACTTTTTTATCTGTATCTTCTGACCCTTCGTCGTTTTTTACAAGATTCCACAGTTCTCTCTTTCCCCCCCCCTTTCTTTTTGTATGTAGCATCATTAACACAAAAAACTACACTTTTTAAATCATTGAACAAAATCTTAAAAATGAAATCCTTCTGAACTTCTACGGCTTGCATTATGGAATTTTGAAAAAGCCGTTTAAATTATTCCATTTTTCCAATTTTGAGATTAGCAGTTTTCAACAATTATGCCACCATCTGTTGAGTCCTAAATCGAAACTCGGTCATTTTTAGGAATTATTTAAAAATGAAATAATAAATCCTAAAAAATCTTTTTTTTTCTTTTTTACTAAACATATTATGCTCTGAATATTTTGCGAAGGAATAATTTACTACTTTTCCTTCATTACGAGAAAGAGATGAAAAATAATAGCAGTTAAGCGCGTAATACTTTTTGTGTGTGTTTGTATATTGTATGTGTATCCTTTCATTGAAGCAACTTTTACCTGCATCATGCATCTTTATTTAATTATGGTATATTTTTAATGACTTTTTTTAATACAAAAACGATTTTATTTATTTCATTTGAGTTTGTTATTGTATTAAATATGTAAAATCAGTCATTTGAAATGAGATTAACTAAAATCTAGGTTAGAAAATTTACTAATAGTATTACGCTGCGTGTCCTGCTGCAGTTGTATTTTACATATTTTCATTTTTTTCTTCAAAAATTCGATTTTTTTTATATTATTAAGTTTTATTGCTAAAATTGGTTTGAAATGCCTGTGCAATATTTTCTACATTTCTCTGAACAATATTTATAGGAAAATATTATTACAAAGTTGATAATATTTTTCAGAATGAATTTGAAATATCATTTATAACTAACCCTACATAATCTTTCTCTTATGTAATTATTCTATGTGTTCATTCATATCGCAGCCAATAATCTTTTTTTATAAACCATTGTATTGTAAATAGGTGTATACTTACATTTGAAAAATATACTAATGCTCTAGAGAGTTTTATTTTATATTGATTTGAATCAATAAACGTACTGCTAAAAAATTTATGATATTCAATTTCTCTATCATCCTAGTAGCTATATTAAGTAAAATGTTCCTAAAAATAATATTAAAAGAAATAGTTCGACACTTCTATGATTCAAACTGGTCATATTATACAGTTTTGAAAAATCATTATTTAAATTGATTTTAAATTATTTAAACGATCGCTTCGAGTTAGATCCGCTACTCATTTCACTCTGATTCTTCGAGACGTCATTGGATCAGTTTAAGAAATCAAAATTTAAAACTTCATAACTAGATGAATTTCAGTTGCAGAAGAGTAGATTTTTTTTGGTTTAAAATATTATTGCTAGAAAAATATTTTTATTAAATATGACAAATATAAACGGGAACTACATGAAATCTTTACAAGATATAAAAGTAGATTTACAGAGTTCAATAACTACTATATAATTTTGTACTTCATTTAGAATATGTTTTTCTATTGGAAATATCTACCTATCTGTAAGAATTTAAAAATTTGCTATTGAGGTACGATTAACATATCATGTCAGCTTCAAAGAATTTGTAAGTGTTTTGATGATTAAAGGATTTTTGTATCAAATTATACCATATATGAAGGACTTAAATTTTATCTCCTAAGATTTAAACATTTAATAATTCGACACAATGTATAAATTAAATTTTGAGAGTTTGTAGAAAAATTAAAATATTTTAATGAAACCAGTATTTTATCTTAAAATCATTATCTTTTATTTGATTGAAAAGGCCAAGATGCTATCAATAAAATTGACTTTTTCTTCAATTTAGTGAAATTAGAATTTTGTTTATATACCATCTATGCAAGACATATTTTTTTATTAAATTAACATAATTAATAATAATCCGATACAATGTATGAATTAAATTTTGAGAGTTAATAGAAAAATTAAGATATTCCATTGAAAGAAGTATTTTATCCTCAAAACGTTATATTTTATGTGATTGGAAATGGCAAGATGCTATAAATAAAATTAACTTTTTCTTCAATATACTGGCATTATGAAATTATTTATATAGCATCTATGAAGGAATTAATTTCTTACTTAATTAACTTAATTAATAAAAATCCGACACTATGTATGAATTCAATTTTGAAATTTAATAGAAAAATTATTGTGAAAGCGGTATTTTATCTCAAAACATTATCTTTTATTTGATTGAAAACGCCAAGATGCTAACAAGAAAATGGACTTTTTCTTCAATATAGTCACATTATGAAATTATTTATATAGGAAACATAAAAGCAATCATATTAATTATTTAAATGATTAATACGATTAATGTTTAAATTAAGCAATTAAATATTTAAATTTAAATGAAAATTTATTTTGTGCCGTATATATTTTTCTCCTAAAAAACAATAACTTAAAATATTGTTTTAAGAACAGTGCAACATCTATTTGGTTGGTATTAAAATTGCAGCTAAGCCACGCATCACTAACCAAGTCCGGCCGAAACACAATTTTTAGTTCTTGTGTTGTATCCTATCATTTTTATTTACATACATTATAAAACTGCTTGTCTTAATCTTAACATGCTCCATTTCATAATGCAAAGACATCCGCTTGCAAATAGATTAATTTCCTGTCAGCAGATCGCGGGCAAAGGACACGTTATTATCCTAGAAACGCACTCAGTGGAATTTTATTTCATAAATGATTGATTTCATATATGAAGTAAATCAACGGAAATTATGAATTTCATTTGAAGTTGAAGAAATATTTAATTTAAAAAATAAAAGAAGGTATAAGCATTTCCGTTGACATAAATACTCAATCAGTTAGACCTGCAGCTATTAGTGAGATTTCGTACTTCAAATTTGATTTAATGTATCTATGTGTCTTTTCAAAATTTAGCTTTATTTAATATTTGCATTAGATTCCAAAAGTTTGCTCTATAAAGAAATAAGGACGATAAAATCTAGATAAAAATTATGTAGGTTTGAAAAGACATAATCCTTTAAAAACTCTAAACAACAATAGTCCAGATTTTTGCATTTTTTATATAATATTTTTTATAAATTTGGGTTTGTTTGATTAAATTCTTTTAATTACAAAGATAAAGTTTCAACATTACCTTACTTATTAAGATTATGTATCTATTAAACCTCTTTTCATTTATTTCTATTGTAATGATAAATATTAGTCTTACTAACTTTAAATAAAAATTGTCAGTTTAGTTTCTCATTTTTTTTTCTTAACATGATATATTTTAAGTTTAATTTTAATGACATCTTAAAAATGTATGTATCATTATTTATCTATTATGACGCGGGATTATGTGGCTTCTATATTTGAACATCAAATTATCAAAGCAAATACTTGGTGTTTTTAAATACCGGAATAACAAAATGAACATCATAAAATGGATTTTAAGCCCTAACAATTATATTTTACTAAATATTAATATTATCTTTATATTTTATAATTATGAAAATTTTTACATTTTTCAAATAATTTTTAGCAATAATTAATAATATTTTTTTATCGTATTTGCGTTTCGTGGCCTAGAAGTCTTAGATGACTGCTTAGTCAAAAATTTTCCAGTGGAAATGTATATTTTTATGTTCTTTTATATTTTATGGCATTAAAACTTTTTATGATTTTTATTTCAAACATATCAAAATGAAAATAAATTCATTGCAATTATCGAAATTTTATTCACATAATTTGCTAATTTTTGAAAGAATTTTATTATTTTTTAAAAGTACTGAATTTATCTCCATGCAAAGCTTAAGAGTTGTGGAATGAGCTTGCAGATTATTTCATTAAAAATGTTATTTTATAAAAAAATTAAATAAGTTAAGGATCAAATATTCTTGTACTTGTGAAATATCAGGCTCTTTATGCGTATTCTAAATTTTATGACAGATTTAACTCCTACTTATAAAAACTCCTCTAAATGTATAACTCAAAATACACTGTCGAGAATGTGGAACTTTGTTATTAGATTCTGTCTAATTAAAAAAAATACTTGGAGTCTTATAACGATCTTCTTAAACAAATATGGATAAAAATTATTTGACAATTGAATATTTTAATCGATGTGCACTTTTTTGAATAATGTATATCACCAAATCAGATTATTCTTCATTTTTTTTTTTTTAATTTTCATTGATTTCACTAAAAGATTTGACAGAAAAAAATTTCCAAAAGTGTTTTACAGTTTTTAATCAGTAAAAAAAACTGTACCAAAAGTCAAAAGCAATCTTTATTGTGTTTTCATAACGTTCGGCAACGTTGTTAACGAACGCAAACGTTTTCAACGTTACCGTTAAACTTACCGATAATTAACGATGCCGAAAATGCAAACGTTTTACATCGTTTTACGATTTGGTCATCGTTAGTTTTAAGCGATAAAAAAATATTTGTTTCTGGTTTTTCTTTTGTTATTTTCTCTAACAGTTATTTGATAAGTTAAAGCACATACGAAGTCATTGTTTTCCCATGCATTGATGCTTTATAAATGGATGTTGGCATAAGATAACAGGAAGGCAGTCTATTAAATTAATAATCGTTTAATCCTATTGCATCACTTTTATATGGACTTCGGACCAAACTCATTTTAAAATCGATGTATAAAATCCTAGTCAATGTTTGAAATTATGCCATTTTTGTACATTAAAAAAAGCATTTCCAAAGTAACATCGTCATTGGTTAGAAGTTCTTTTTCCATATCCTGGCTTAGAAATGTAAACCAATAAACTCTGATTTTTCTACAAATTAGCCAATTTTAAATTCCAATGCTCCATGATTTCATTTATAATCCTTATATATTTTAAGAGCATGTTCCCATTCAGCAAATAGAGGTATTGGGTTATTTAAATTTTAATCTTTTTCCATTTGAAATTAAAGCTCAAATTTTAGATGAAAAGGACAGATAGAAAGCATTAGCAAGTGTATAACTCAATGAATAATTCAGGCTTGTAGTAATGACAACAAGGCATCTGAAATATTTCAAAATGTATATTTATCTAAATTTCAGATGTGAAAAGCGTTTGCCGAGTAGAAAATTAAGGCTAAGATATATATATAAAAGATTCTGTTTAAAGTTTTCTCTTGAAATAATCAAAATATGCTAGCTGCCGAAGTAAATCCCTATAAAATAAATGTAAGTTATTTCATTTTAAATTAAGGAGTATAATTATTCAATAATCATATCCAAGTCAAATCTTTGAATGATCTGTAAATTATTTACTTAAAGTATCAGACTAGGTTAGAAACAGGAATTTGGGGGAAATTTCGCATTTTTATTTATTTATTTGTTTATTTTTTATTTATTTATTTATTTATTTGTTGTTTCAAAAAATAGGTATGTTTTTGTATCCAGTGAAATCTTTATTTTTGTCTGTATGTTAGAAGCCAAGTTATAACAAACTATTTTACATGTAAGTGATGCTTACGTATAAGCATTTATAAACTTCAAATGCATTTTCAGAATAACGAGTTTTTTCATAATTTTACTGTACGAATATTGTTATATCTCAGAAAATAATCAACATATCTAAATGAAATTGTAATTATTTCTCGTTATGTTACGTAGAATGTAATGAACAATGAATTTACAGTTGAATTCTCGAGAAGTGAATTTATGATTGTTTAATGTAAATATTGTTGAAAAATTCTAAAATTTCATAAATAATTTCATATATTACATACAAAAATTTTATTTTAGAATATAATTCTTAAATAATAGTTCGTTGCAATCTAAGATAAGCTACATATGTAATGTTACAAAGAAAAATGAAAAAAAAATTATCTATAACAATCCTAATTTTTGTAAACAAATGCTAAAATGTAAGCCAAAATATGCTTTTTCCTCAAAAGCAACATGTATACTTAAATAATTTCACTTTTATTCAACATTTTATCCTTATAGTAACAAAAAAAAACATGATATAAACATTAAAATATTTGGGTTTATTTATTTATTTTGAAAGCTCTCCTCCAAACCTAGTTGGATATCTTAAGGTATCCCATAATATGCTCTGTTCTTAATAACTATAGTATACATCGTAATAATAATAATTTCTATAGTTGTTTTCTTTGCCTAATATACTGCGCAATATTTTGCAGAAAAATAATAAATTATGCATTGTAAAAGGTAATATTATTTAAATTCAGTTTGATATTTCATAAATATATTTATTTTCGATTCTAAATAATTTTAAAAGGCAAAAAAGAAACATGATCACATTGTTTATAATGCACTCCGAACCATTTTAGAAAACAATCCTCTTACCAATTCTATAAGCTTCTTAAAACTGAATGCATATCATAGGCGCATATTTGGATTTACTCTGCGACAAAATTTCAAACTAAATAAGAAAGAAAGAAAGAAAATAAGAAGCTGGATCTCCTCCGATGTCTGTTACACATCGTTCTGCACTTAATCTTGAAACCCCATTGGGCGAAACTCTGACTCTGTAAAACGCACTGGAGTGTGTCGTCGGCGTGTTTAGGATGAGCATTGAGGCCACTGGGTTTCTGGTGAAAAAAAAGACACCCGAATCATCACATAACTATCGATTCGAACTCTTTCGAAAACAAGCTAAGAATAAACGGGACATTCGATGTCAGTGTTTTCGTTTCGCTACACCATATGTAACCAGAAGTGGAACTAAATAGAATGTTCTTTTTCATATTGTTTTCTAAAGATTTACTCACTTCTGTTTAAGGTTTAACAAAGATTTTTTTAAATTAATCGTTTGGTTTTTAGGTCTTCAATGAAATTAAATAGAACGTTCTAAAATAGCAAAAAATGCTGTTTAAAGCTGAAACATAATGTTTTGAATTTTCAGTCCCAAATAAATAAAACTTCTTTTTAATATTCCCAATATATATTGCTTTCTGTTTTTTGTTTGTTTGTTTGTTTGTTTTTCTTAAAACAAAGAAACAAATTGGATTTTTCCTCAATTAAAAAGTTTTTAAGTTGAGCAAAATGCTCACATTTTGGCTCAGTTTTTGCTGTAATTGATTGAATTTCCTTTTTATTTAATTTATAACACAGTTAAAATTTTTAATTCAATATATTGTATGAATTTATATTAATTTAATTTGAATCAATGATGTATCGAGTTGCAAATTTTCTTCATACTTATAACGATTTTAATAAAAACATTTCTTATATTATAACAATACAAGAAATGCTTTATATCGTTATGATGTAGGAAATATTTTTATTAAAATGGATATAAGTAGCAATTAAGAACATAGAGATGTCATATTATATTGGATTCTATGAATACTTTTTTAAATCAATAAAACATCTCGCAATTATAAATTTTATAATTTTTGCTCGTGCAATCAAGATTAGATTTTACTCACTCATTATAGCTTCTCTTCATTGATAAAAATAGACTTTACTTCCATTATTACATATACTTTTTACAGTAGTACCTGATTAATTTTTAAATATTCGAAGGATGCTTTTATTTTACCTAAAAAATGAGCTAAACGAAATAATTCAATACTTATAGATTTAAATAAATTGTGCATCAAATTGAGATCTCATTTGCAGACTGAACTTTTTAACAGCATTTATGGAATAAACTTTTAAACATCAAATACAAAGTCTACAATTTGTAAGTCAAGCACGAAAATCTACACATTTTTTTTTTCATAATTCCAAATAAGCATAAATAAAATATATCTATTTGAGCAAAAGATCACCATAACTTATAATGGAAGTTGATAGGCAATTTTTCACATTACACTAACATGAGAGCATTCGATCCAAACTACAGATCTGCGATAAATCAATCTCATAAGTGCTTCATCCGTCTATTATAATATATTATCCATTGTGACCAAACATTCCATTGTGACCACCAGAAAGCTTTTGGATTTGAAGTTGCTAATTAAGCATTATTTATAAGATAATGGTAATGAACGAAAGATATGAGTGATGATTGTTATGAACAATTTTCTTTTATATAAAATATAATTGCTACTTTAGATTTAATGATTTTTACTCGATTAGAAAGATCTGGAATCGAGGTAATATCTATGTAATGTCCTGGTTTATTTCCAATATTTTGTGACATATTAATATTTAAGATGATTTCTATTCACTAAAAATTTTGTTTTAAATTAATTATTCTTAATAAAATTGACTCATGAAGTAATTTTGATACATTTTGTTATTTTAATGACACACGATGATGTACATTTTAAGACTTTGCTTCAATTATCAAGAAAACTAGATTTATTGCTAGATGATTTATAAACAAAAAGTATAGCAAAAATATGTAAACATTTAATAAAAGTTACAACTTTTTTAATTTAAAAATAAATAATTTAGACAAAATTTCTTCAACGTTTTGACTTATTACATTAATACTTTGATACAAATACTAAACAGGTCATTACGTGATTGCAATAATATTATTAAAATAATTATTTGCTACATTATTATTTTTAATACAAACAATGAATAAACTTTTGAATTATTATCAGTGATGGATTTCCGACTTGGGAGAGTAGGTCTATGGTCTCTTAAAAACATTTTTAATTTACTAAAAACCAAATTTACAAAAATACAAATTCTATTAATAACGAAATATTAATATTATTTTATCAAATATCATTCATCAGGTTAAGATATATTTCTTTACATTCAATTTGTTATTATATCATTTATAAAAACTGAACTTCTGTTTCAATGAAATATTATACAAGTGTAGTTGCCGTAAAGTCTTGAATGTAATAAATAAATAAAAATGAATCATTTTCACACAGTTGATATAATAAAAAATATATATAATTTTTACTGAATTACAGTGAATCGATTTATATTTAAATGAAAATAGAAATATCAATTTTTACATATTTTTGCTGATGAAATCAAATCAACTGTAGATCTCAGAAATCTCATCAATATTGCTTGCGACAAGGCATAAATAATCAAAACGAATAACCTGCTTAACAATATTTTTACATTTTTTGATTATTCAACAACCTATTACATATTTTAATGAAATTTGATATATTATACAAGTGTAGTTGTCGCAAAGTCTTTATTTAGAAATATATAACCAAGAAAGTTATTCTGTTCCATAATCATGAGAAATTTTAATAAAATTTGATATGGATGCAGAAGCATATTATTAAAAAATTTTTACCATACAAAAATCATAGAAAAGGAAGATTTAATCTTCTTAGATACAGAATAAGCAAATTTATAAAAAATACAAATTTTATAAAATATACAAAATATTTAAATTAATATTATAAAATAAAACATAAAATATAAGATATTAATATTAATTATAAAATATTAATATTTTATCAAATATTATCGATAAAGTTTCCCATAAATTTCTTTGCATTCAATTTGTTATTATAGTCTTTATAGAGATCGAATTTTTCTTTCAATTAAATTTTGAACAAACATGGCTGCAATAAACTCTTGAATCATAATTAATAGATATAGTTAATGAAATCCATTTCCGCAGTTAATACAATTCAATTAACATAATTAATTATCATGTGGATTATTAAAAATTTTCTTGACTATTATTTGACCAGTTTATTAAAAGAAAAACCTCATAATATGTACTATCAAGAATTTTAAAATGTCTAAATCTGCCACTGATAATTGCAATTATATCATCCGAATAATAAAGTAAAATATTTGTTTCAACTATTGCTTAATCTTAAATTATACTTAATAAGTGTTGCTTAGTTCGGAAAAATCTGCTGAATCTTTACAGTTTTCAAGAATTTTCATGTTTTGTGGAGAAAACTACACTGATCAAGTGACATAAAATTTCAGTGTTAAATGCCAAACACAAATATTATATCCCTCATGTTTTCTGTTTTGCAATAGAAATATTTTTCAGTATAGGTGTTATTGCTTCTGCAGAGTGTTGTTTATATCACAAATCAGAAGCCGAGTGAAAAAAATGGGGGTAAAAGACAGTTCTGGTTTCTTTTTCAAGTTCTCCCCAGCAGCATTCAAGTGACGGTTTGAACCCGAATGATCCGAATTCTTGCAGGAACTGCTATCATGACACTACGAGTTGTTTCGACACAACGAATGGCATAGAGAGCCCACGGGCACAAATCTCGCATCTTTTTCTTTTCACTCCTTCGGGCAGAACTAAACGCTTGGGTTGCATACTTTGTATAACTCTTTGAAGAGAACATACTTCTTTCTTTTTTTCTTTCCTTGTGGCGTGGTGACCTAGAAAAAAGTTTCCGATTCACTCAGGAGAAGAGGAAAGCTATTAGGGAAGAATCCATGCTGCCATTGTTTATCAGTGCTAGACACTTAATTACGATGATTCGGGTTGTGAGTTTTCATTTGTACTCTCCTTCATAAGCAGCATGCATTAAGGTGCATCAGGTAATGCATCAAACAGAAATGTTTTCGGTTTAGCGGACATGGGACAGTTTGACAACTGAGCTTATTAAAAATTCTAAATGTGTCGGCAATTCCGGTGCGACGCTTCGTTGAAACAGCAATTATTTTGGAAAAATATTTTAAAACCTCTTTGTTTATTTGAGAAATGAGATCAGTGGTTTCAACTTTGGAAATGTAAGTATTTGTTAGATCAGAAATATAAAAAGTTCCAAAAATTGTATACAGATTATATGAGCAAATGACACTACTTTGAAAATATTTTTTTGAAGAAATTTTTTAAATCCCTGTCTTTGTTTGAAAAATGAGGCCGGTTATGCCCTAACAAATGCTATAAAATAAGCATTTGTTAGGAAAGATAATATATTGCGAAAAATGTGTACATACTTAAAAAAAATTTACATAAACAAATGGCGCTTCTTTGGAAATTAATCTTTTTTCACGAAATATTTTCAAATATTTGTGGGGGTTTTTTTTCTTTTGAGAAAGGAGATTGGTTGTTTCCACATATGCAAAACAAATATTTGTTAGAATATAACAATAAAGTGTCCCACTAAATGTATACATATTTAAAAAGAGTAACTATTACATAAGGAAATGACTCTTCCTTAAAATATATAGACAAATATTTTCAAATCTCTGCTTTCCATATAATAGAAAGATAAATATTTGTTTGTGAAAAATATTAAATGATTCCAAAAGTGTATATAGATTTTAAAAAATAACAGTTCGAAAAATTAATGATAATATTACAATTTTTTTTATTTATTTTACGTGTTTATTTGAAAAATGAGATCCGTTATTTCAACTCATGCAGAAGAAATATTTGTTAGGGAAGAAGAACAAATTGTACCTAAAAATTTGTATGCAGACTTGGTAAAAATAACTATTGCTATTAATCAACTATCGCATTACAGCGACATTTTTTATTGCTTCTGTGTTTGAAAAATGAGATCGATGGGTCCCAAAAAACCAAAACAACTATTAATAAGTGCAGAAATATAAAGTATTTCAAAAAATGTTAACAGACTTAAAAACATAACTGTCTCATAAACAAATAACGCTTCATTTGAAAGTAGACTTGGGAGAGACGAAATTTTTTCAAATTTATGTTTCAAAAATGCGATATCTATGTAAGCAAAATAAGCATATGTTTTTGTAGAAGTACAAAGTGTCCCAAAATGCATGCGCAATTTTAAAAAATAAATGTGACATAAATGAGGCTTCCTTCAAAAATCTTTCTGGACGAATTTTTTTTTAAATCTTTATGTTTGTTTCAACAATGATATCGATGGTTTCTATGTAAATAAAACAAATAATTATTAAATATAACTATAAATTATTTCAATAAATATATAGAGATTTTTTTTAAAGTAACTCTTACGTAAACAAATGGCGCTTCCTTAAAACATCTTTTTGGGGGGAAATATTTTCATATATGCTTGAAACATGAAATCAACTACTTCCATATAAACGTATTATGAAAAATTTATCTATTATGAAAAATTTATAGATTTTTTATAAACATGATTTTAAACCATTATTTATTTTTTATTGACATTTATTTTTATAGACATTATGTGGTGTCTATAAAATTATTTCTATTATTTTAGTTTAGTTTAGTTATATTAATGTCCCATTTTAAAGCAACACTGGGGCTATTTTGGAAGAGACCTCGTAATTTTGAACCACAGACAGATGACGTGGACGACACCTGAACTGGTACTCCTCTCCTCCCTCTCCAAACTTCCACACCACGCCAGCGGGAGGACATGAATTTAGAGTTGCTATATTTGTTATACTTTCATCAAATTGTAAATTTTTTTTAAATGCATTTGATACATAAAAAAATGCATCCGGGTAGGTCGTCTACAGAAGTCAACAGAAGAAAATCCTGTTTTTATGTATCTTAAAAAAGAGCTGCTTAGAGACTTTCATATCAAACCATCAATGACTGGCAGATTGTCTGGTATTGTTAAATAATATGGCAAGGACACATCCAAGTAAAGTCAAGAGCTGCCAAGCTACATTTATATCAGTATGACGTAAATTAATCTAAATCTTCATATTTAAAAGAAATATATGTTTCGACTTATTTTGCTCAGAAAATGTTAAAGATCTTTTCCGTTAGTGACGAATATCACAAATCGAACAGCAATATATTCTATAACGTAGAGTATGGTGAAAATGTAGATATATGGATAAATGTAGATAGAAAATGTAGAATGTAAATATAGATAAATACAAAATTTAATAGCATTGCAAAACTTTGCCCTTAAAATATTTAAAAATATTTTTAAGTATTTTATAGCGAACATAGAGTCCAATCTAAGCTTAAAAATGAAACTAACAACAAGAAATTTTCAAAATTTTGTATGGAATAAATTGAAATTAATTTCGACTACAAGCTGAGGCATAGTTTGTAGCATTTAACTACGAGTATTATTAACTTTCCAGACAAACATTTGTTTAAGCTGAAAAGTTTTTTTTTGTTTGATTTAATTTTTTTTTAATTTTTTGTATCTTTATGAAATCAATGAACCAAAATAAAATGTAAACTTTCCTTTTGAATTCTTATTTCATAGATTAATGCTTATTTACATCTAAAATAATTTAATTTAACTGAAAATCTAAACAAAGACAGCCCTATATACATATCTATGAGGCAACGTTCATGAAAATGTTAATTATATTTTTAAAAAGACATTATTAAATGGGAAGTAAAGTCAGATTTATATTACAAGATTTAAAAATATAAGAATGCGGAATCATTTTGACTTTAGAAATTTATAATTTACCATGTGTGTAATCATGGGTATTTGATATTATCGATTAATTTATAAAAATAATTTGCATGATTGTCTTTGAGCATAGTGAATTGATATGTATATAAAAGAAATCAGAAATTCAAGTAATTGCATATTTTTTGTAGCAGAAACGAAATCATTTGTAAGTTTCAAAAGTTTATTAGTCATTATTATTTGATACAGGGAAATATATATTCAAATCCGGTATCAAACTTTAAAAAACTTGGACATTTGTTTTCGACCCAATAAACTAAGACATGATTTTATGAAATTTGGTGTGAATTTGGAAATATGTTAAAAAGAATGTTATACTCTGTAACAGCCTTCATAGCCCTAGAGGCGTTTCTAAACACAGAATACGTGATAGATAGATAAATGAGGCATGCAAAATTTACCCGGGTGAATATATCTGGGACGCTTTTGAAAAGGAAATTTGCAATTCGCTGTCTGGATTAGAGATTGTGGATTGGAGTGGTACTGACTGAGTCCCAGAAGGACATCATATCAAGTGAACTGGGAAGTTCCATTATTGTGAGAGTGGACTACTTCTCTATACTCACCAATTTATATTCTACATTACAACCTAGAATTTTAGACATTTCTGAGCTAATGAACCTGATTTATGAACATATACGAGTATTATAGTTGCTATTTATCTATTTTTTTTCCTCTTACATAATTGTACCCATACTACATTTCATTAAAATCTGTCCGTTAACTTCTTTTTCAATATCTTTAAAATTTTCAAAATTTCTTAGTTCTGAATATCAACGTATATTAGAGAGTTCAAGTATCTGACGGAAAACTTTTAATATTTTTCACCTGTATCAGAATGAAAATAAGATACATTTTTGTATTTTCTATAAAATGACACTAATTTATTTTCAGATTCACGGATAATCACAGAATATGGAATTGATTTTTAAGTATTAGGCGCAAGGTAGGAGATCATATGAGTTTTTATACGTTAGTCGTTGTATTTCTTATATATTTCACTATTTTCAATAAGATATTTATTTAAAAATTGAAAAAGGTTAAAATTTTTCAATTTTTGCTCTAGTCCTGGGTATGGTTACCTTATTTGGAAGTATTTCTTGTACATGGTTTCTGAATTTTAAAACTGTAAAGTAATGTAAGCATCGTTTTATTTTTCGGATCTTTCCAATAATGAAAAATTTATAAATTATGATCATAGTCTGTACGAAAGGACTAAAGGGTATAGAGAAAATAATATTTTTTTACTACATTTTTTAAATCACTCTTAGTAATCAGGCAGTGTGTTGATGGTATGATACTTTGAGCAGAATAAAATGCATCTATAAAAAATTTAATTAGAAACTGATCCTACATATGAATTTCAAACATGGATAATGCACTTTTTAAAAGGTTGGTATAATTTAAACATGGAGAGACTATGGGAAATCTTTCCTCAAGTTTTTAACAAGATAAAAAAGAAAACAACATTTTTTTCCGCTTCGAGTTTATCAAGGATCCATCCTGTTTATGGATTAGTTGAACATTTAATGTCTTCCCAATAATGTGGTGAAGAATCTCGGAGAAAACAATATTGGAATGGAAATATTTAATTTTTAATAATATCTGAAAAAATATATATTTTATAATATCTGAAGAAAGAAAAAGAAACGAAAGGCTCTGCTAATGTAGTTAAAATAGAATGGGATTTAACAGTAGTATGTACTGATAAAGTCCTTTACTTGTTGACCACTGTACTTTACTTGTTGTAAAGGACAGTGATGAATAGGAATAGTATATAACCTCTTAACACTTTGTGCAAGTTGATATAGTATCACCAAAATGAAACGAATGAGCTGATGGAGATTCCCTGTCGGTATCAATCTAGATCAAAAACTTATACTGAGTGCCTGATACTCTTATTCTGCGTTAGTTTTGTATGTCTGATAGTTTTTCTTATTTTAAATCAAACAATCGGGTATGAAATATGCAAACTGATGCAGTGCGAATAAGGTAGATTGATACAGTATCGCCCAACACTATTTCGAAGCTATGCAATGATAATAAGAAGAGAAAAGGCTCATTATTCGACTACAATTCAAAATTATAAGGTCCAGAAAGAAAAATGTAGATTTTTTTTAAATAGAACTAGAATAATGTAACTATATAAATCCAACATAAAAATAAACACTTCTAAACTATTTTCTCATGGGAACTACAGAAACCTATATGATTGGGATAAAAAAAACGATATACGAGAAACTTCATCTATATTCATTCCTTCATTAATCCTTTTCTTCTATAAAAATGTCAAGCTTTTAATAGCTTGTAATTAATTACTTTTTTCTTAATCTGGATTGTACTCAGTGTTAGCTTTTGCCATCACTCTCATGAAATCATCTCCACAAAGTACTCCCTCAGGCAGGATTTAGTGTGGCTCCTTCTTGAATAGATACAGAGTAGCAGCTGATGTCAGCTGCAATGAAATAAACGTACATTTCTAGCTGCAATGACCGCTAATTATAATTATCCGAAAACTCTGAATAGCTTGCGTGCTGTAAGGGTTTATGACACATAGTTCTCATCTCCTTCCAGCTAAAAACTGAAAACAAAATAATCCCTTTTTTTCTCTCTCTCTCTCATAAAATACGGCCCATTTTATTTCAGAGAAAGTGAATTTTGCCCTTTTCTTTTTTTATCGTTTGGTGAAAGGTCATATAATTTTAAATAAAACAAGAAAATCTTTTGATTTATTAATCTAAAGACAGTAATTAGCGGCTTTTGCAGATTCTTTCAATAACTGATCAATTTAATTTTATATTTTAAAAATTTTATATATAACAAATTAAGTTTTATATTATAACAATTATTCAGCGTATTAATCGCTTAATAAGTATCTTAAATTAACATTAAATTATTGCGGAAGGGTCATAATTTCAGCACATAATTTCAGCTCTTCATAAAATGAAAATAAAGAGATATTTAAAGTAAATTATCAGGTTAATTTCCTTTAGTTATTGTCCCGTTTTAAACCAACATTAGGTCTCATTTAGGAAGGACCTCATAATTTTGAACCGGTTCAGATGACTAGGATGACATCTGAGCTGGTATTCTCCCTTTCCAAGCTTCCACACCACGCTAACGGGAGAACATTTGGCTCCGACGGATTTAGCGTGCATCAAAGCGTAATGTTACCTCTTACTGCCTATGAAGAATCTTATTCCACCCAACAGAAAGAAACAGAAAATCCATAATGTTTCCTCACAGTTTTAAGATTTTATTATGAAAGCAAATGAATAGAAGCATAAGAGGTATTTATTTTAAAATATGATATAAATACTATTCCATTTTATAATAATTTCTTAACTTATTTAATACACTTTTATATGTGCAACCATTACTTGTAGGAAACACATTTTAAAACAGAGCTAGATTAATTTATTATATTCTCTGTGACAATGACATTCCGGCATTTTTTTTTTTTTTTTTTTTTGTATACGTAGTATATAGGGAAAAAGTATTGTAATCGCCATAAAATTCGGACTTGATATTTTGACGAGTCTCCTTGTTTCAGACCTACCTGAGTCCGAAAAAAAAAATTGAAATTATGTTTGTCTCTCTATGAATACAATGAAAACGCTTTCAGTTAAAGGAATGAAATTTGGCATATGGTTTTAATGCTAAATTAGTTGATACCTATCAAATTTTGGATGAAATTCATCTACAAGAAGTCTGACTGTCCAAGTACAAATGAATATGATAAGTGAAAAACGAAGGATGAATAAAACTTAGTTCACAGATTTAACATATAAACTGTAGGTCTACATCAAATTTTGAACCAAATCTTAGATAGAATTAAACTTCTGTCGTTATATACTTTCGTATAACAAATATTTCGTTCTTAAACTTACAGCTGTCAGAAATGAGTTGTTAAGGATTGGATCTTTTGATGCATGATTAGAACTGAAATCTGGAGAATATTTTACTTGTGGAATTTTAAGAAAATATGCCATTGAATAAGAATAATGTGCTTTCGAATAAAGTACACTGATTAATGTGCATTTTCGGATAATGTACATTGATTAATGTACACTTTCGGATAATGTACACTGATTAATGTACACTGATTTTCTTAATGTACACTTATTTACCATTGGCTATATTGAACCAATCTTCAAATTAGGAATTTTTTTTATAAAAAATAAAACCATTGAGAATTTAGTAAGATGAAGATGCTTAAATAGATAAACGTGTTTTAAAAGCTATATAACGTCAAGAGAAAAAATAACAACAAATTATTATTATATTTGATTAACTTATATTTATGTGTACGATTGTAAGCAGTTACTTCCAAATATCTCCAAATATTCGTTTAGATTTTTGTTTGTTTATTTCACATTTAATGGAATATTCTTACTATAGAAGAGAAAATAGAGATATCTCAGTAACTGTTTATTGACTTTTAATCAAACTGAATTCTTTATAGTTTTCAAAGGCGAGCAAAAATAAAAAGCAAGATAATAAAACATTGGAAGTATATCTGCTAGATCAGTTGCGCTTGAAAGAATATTATTTAAGTCTCTTTTTATTTTTAAATATTTAAAAGAAGAATAGCTGAGACTAAAATAAGATATAAAATGGGGTCTTGCCCAAGCTTTAAAGCTTTAGCTTTAAATCTTGACGTTTGCAATTCGTCAAAGGTCCTATTCATTTTCTTTTTTATATAAATTGACAAATATATAATGCATACCATAAATCAAGCTTTTTCTGACCTAAGTTCCACCTGAATGATGTTTGAAATGTGCCATTGTTGTTTGATGCCTGTAAATCATTTTGAAGATTTCGATAAATCCGAGATTTTGCTAACTTTTCAACTCTATCGAAAGAAAGTCAAAAGAAGTTATTGACTTCAACAATAATAAACCGTAAAAACATTGATTTTATTTTTGTAGGTGAACATCGTTTCAACGTGCCAGTAAATGAGGGTATATTTTATTCCCTTCAAACTACTTCACTCGAAAATGAATGGCGCTTCATTTCAATTAACCATAAAAAAATTCTTCTAATTCATTCTAGAAATTCTGTAAACCTACAACTTTTTAATCGATTTTAAAGCAGTTTTTAAATAATTTTAAAACATTTAAATATTCTTACACCGAATTTTTTTTCTTAAAGTAAGTTCGGAGGAGATTTTTTAATTAATGTTTATAAGGCGTTTTTTTAGTAATATCGGTATAAAATGATGAATAAAAGTGAAAATATTTAAATATATATGTAAGCATTATTTTATGTGAAGCAGAATGCAGTTTGAAGACAGTGAAGATACTTTTGATTTCGTGACGTCGTTTTATTTCATTTTGAAGAAGCAGGTATATGTACAAGCGATGAGCACACAGAACGACACAGGAAGGAAATGATGAAAAAGCTCTTGGACGTTTTATCCCTGGTCTTATATAACCTAAAATTTTGATAGGGAAAATATTTCTTCATAGTGCTAATATATAATGAGATTTCGATAGGGATTTTCGTTACACGCGTCGAAGAGGTAAGGGAAACACAGGGAGCTTTCAAAAAAGAATTCTATTTTGTCTATTCACGCGGAGTGTGGGAAAGTTAGGCTTTTAGTCGATTCAGCAATTTTTCATAGCTTCTCTTGAATTAATTAAGTAGAGACAGTGGAATTGGATCAAGAAATAAGAGAATTATTTAGAATGAAGTTACTCTGGGCTAAATTAAGATAAAATCTTGGAAATTAATTAAATTGAAATTAAGAGTTTAAAATATCAATACATACATATCTAGCTTTTGAAGAAAAGACATATTTTGATGTAAATTTTAGCATTTATTTATAAAAGGATTCTAGAGAAAATAATTGTTATTGTTTTTAATTTTCCTTGGTAACATTACATGTGTAACAAATCTAAGAGTGTAACTAACTATTATCTAAGAATTATATTCAAAAATAAAATTTTTGTGTGTCATATATGAAACTATCTATAAAATATTGGAATTTTTTCAACAATATTTACTTTAAACAATCATAAATACACTTCTAGAGCATTCAACAGCAAATCCATATTCATTCCATTCTAAGTAACATAACGAGAATAATTAAAATTTCATTAAGATATTTTGATTTTTTTTTTAGATGTGACAATATTCGTACAGTAAAATTATGAAAAAACTCATTCTTCAGAAAACGCATTTAAATTTTTTAAATGCTTATAAAAAAAAGCACCACTTACATGTCAAAAATTTGCTATAACTTAGCTTCTAAATGGCATAGAGACAAAATAAAGGTATCTTTGCAAACAGAAACGTGACTATTTTTTTAAAACTGCAAAAAAATAAAAATGCGAATTTTCATCCGAACTCGTGTTTTCAACCTAGTCAGATTTACTATTATTATTATTAATTTACTTATGATTAATTTACTTATGAATTGGATACAATTAAACGTACTGATTACAGATAATTTAAAGTAAATATAAATTTGCTATTGAATTCAAGTATATGTTAGTGTTGTGCGGTATGCACGTGTGTGCGAACGTGCAAAAAATATTTAAAAAGATAAGTAAGTAACAATTGCATATAATCCTATATAAATAATATACATAATTCTTAAGAGATAAAAACAACTTTGTGTTTTTTACCTAATTCATCTAGGAGAATGTTGTGACAGTAAAAAAACAAATGAACAATGGAACGCAAGAAAGGTTTTAATTTAAAACTTAACATCAGCACTTGTTGCAAGTTTTATAACAATTATCTGATCAACGATATAATTTTAATAGCTTCCAAAACAAACAATCTGCTCACCTCTTATCGCGGTATTAATTACTGCAATGTCTATACAATGGAACAAAGAAAGAAGCAATTAATATCTTATTATGATGATAATATAAAGGATCCGTTTTCAGCTATCTTCTGCAGCTATTTCATTGTGATATGAATGTATTGTCCTTGATGAGTATTTAACATCCTTTTTTATTCTACAGGTTGCTCCTATGTTTTCTCCTGCCTGTGGTATCCAGCCTAAGCTACAGCAGTCGTCGCATAGCACCCGTGCCCCTGGGGCCCTCGGAGGCGAGGGCCCCCACATTCGATACAAACATCGCTCTCAATCTTCTCAACTTCGCACAACAGCTATTATGTATGTATTCTAGAAAAAATATTTTCTCATAAATTATTATTATGTCATTTTGAAGTTACATAAAAGCTTTTAGGGTACGGCTCTTGCAATTTTAAGATATGGCAAAATATTCAAAACAATTCCACAGGTGAATCTTTCCAACCATTTATAAAATCGAATGTTAAAAATACATGCAAAATTTCATTCACTCTACTGCTATCATTTTCAAATTCACATACAAAAATACACCGACATATTTCTTGTTAAAGAATATCCTCCAAAGTTTTTTGCATACTTATAGTCTGGATGTTAACAAGCAATATTAACTTCATTAAATTCTTTAAATCATATTCCTCACCAAACACTCCCTTTTTTCATTATTTCTTGTGTACAGTTATTGTGTTATTATTTTTCTGTATCCTATGTCATCTTAAAAAAAAATTTAATAAATCTTTGCACGCATACCCCTTGAACTTGAAGGGTATCCTAGAGATTTCAAATTCGAAGGTATTCTGTGATGAAAAGAGAAAGTTTTAATGTTAAAAACCATATACCAATTTCATTGGTCAGATCCGTGTCCTTTTCTACCCTTTCACAAACAGGCTAAAAAGACAGGATTTTTTTTTAAAATGTGACTACAGGAGGTTTAAAATTGAATTCTTGATCAAAATTTCGCTCTCTCTCAACATTTTCTGACGAATATAACACTTTTTGTATTTGAAGATCTTAACCGAAGCAAAACTTTTAGCTAAATAAAAATGTTTTCATGTTTAACTAAAATGTTTTAACTAAAATAATTATATTTTCTAAACATCAACTTGATGCTTTTGATTTGGAAGGAGGGGCAACTAGACGAGAAATGGAACACCTATTATTTAAAGCTTGAACATATACACAAAGGAAATTAAGAGTCTGAATTTTCCCAATGAAATTTAATGCTTTTACCTTTTAAAACCTGTTACACTTTCAAGGAGTCTGAATGAACCCTTGAAATTAATTTCAACTCAAAACATTCACAGCAGACTGTTTCTTACACAACAGTTACAGAATCTTGCTCATTTCGGACATCATAAAATTCGTCTAATTTTTGCATTGTCTATATCTCCGCGATAGTACCGAAGGCACTTAGTTTATTACAAAATGACCATCATCAAGACATTCACAGATTTCTCCCAATGTGGATATGTTCCATCATTTGATGCGTGAAAAATTTTCATTTAAAAGGTAAGTAAGTAATAAAATGTAGAATTTAAAATGGAGTTTGGTAAAATTAAAATATTTTGGAATACTCAATCTTCTGAAAAGGCAAGTTTAAATTTCCTGCTGGAAGGTCGAGTAATAGTTTAATATAAAATGCATTAAAATCAAGGCAGCATCTTTTAGCAAGTCAAGGTATTGTAGATTGTGTCATAAATGTTGAAAAACTCTGTGGTTTTGATGGAAACCCTTCGAACTACTCGTTTTAATTCATACCTGTTTTAATGGTGTACTCAATACCACCATTAAATTCACATGCCTGAATTTTTGTTTAAATATATGCCTCCAAAAGAACCGTTCTTTAATGTTATCGGTTAAATGAATGCCGTTTTCAAGAAATATTGCTGTCATAATGTGTATTGTAGCCGTGCCATTCTTAGATATTATAACTATTATAAATAGAGGCTTTGTGAAATTTCATTTCAGCTGCTCCTCGCACTTGCTTCTACCAGGGCAACAGTTACTCCTGCGGTCTGAGCATTGGCTGCTGGCTGCAGGGAAAGAGGTCCATGGACCTGTGCAGTGGAGGGGTGGTTTGGTCCTGCTGCGTGCCAAAGAATGCCGAACCCAACAAGGTGGCTATCGTCAAATCAGCAAGTGAGAACCCCTTACTCTTTCCGATTCTGTTTGAAGAATTAAAACTTAAGTGTTGAAATGTCAATGTCAATGTTATATTTTTAAAAAATCTGAGAATCAATAAGAACAGCATGTCTTAAGAAAAATGTTTAACTAACCAGATTTTTTTTTCCAAAGATTTCAGAGATAAAAAAGAAAATATTTCCAATTAGTATTTGAATTTAAAAAGAAAAATTATAATAACAAATAAGAACATAAATGTTTGCTTAAATATCCTTTTATATCTGCTTGGACTGAGTTAGGCTGATAAATGGAATTTCATATTTTAATAAATTATAATATTCTTTAGAAGTATAAAAATTGTCCCAAACTACTAACCATGATTTTTTTGTTTCAAATATCAATAAGTGGCAAATTGCTTTTTTCTAAGTTTTTCAGCTTTCTTTCCGTCGATAATTATAGTAAGTTCTTTGATGTGTTCTATGTTCCTAGTTTATATTACTTGTATTTGATTTTTTCAGTTTTATCTATTTAGTTCAATAAACTAAAATACGTCATTTTTTTAATCTTAATATTGACCTTTTTTGTTTTTTTTTACCTATTTTATACCAATAACATTTTTGGACACTCAATAAATCCTTAATAATTTTAAAACCATCCTAGCATAGGGTGTATTACTGATAACATAACAACTGTTCGTAATTAAAATTCGAAGAAGTTCTCATGAAATCTAACGTTGAATGTATTAGATATTGTTATCTTTTTGTAACTATTGTCTTTTATGTGACACTTACTTTCTTTTACAAGAATTTAAATTCTTAGAAACAATTTATAGCCTCCACTAAGATAAGAATTCGAAATTTAGCTGAAACTATCAATAATTCATTCCGTTTAAGTTCTTCTTAACGAATACGACGAAACTTTTGATATAACAAAAGTTTGACCTCAAACTTTCCAATAAAGTTTTAATTATAAATTTTAAATCAATCATAAAGAATAATTTCAAATTATACTGAAGTGACAATATGAACACTGACTGACCCAAAACTTGATGCATAGAAATGCAGTTGTAGAGAAATCACAAAAATAGAATATGTTATCTTAAATAAAAGTCATTGCGGTTATATATGAATGTGTACATGTAAGTTCCACTTCTCTTCCTAAGCAATAGGGTCGAATTTAACCAAATTTTGTATCCTTTTTCTTCCAAAAGAGAAAAAATACTGTCAACATTTGATAATTCTAAAATTGATTAAGTACTCAATTAATTAGAAATTTACCAAAATTTCACTTTTTTTTCCATAATAACATTTAAGAAAGTTTTTCCAAAAGAAATATTTTTAAATCGTCTTAAAATTTGAAATTTTACCTTTTCAATGATATCGATTTTATTTCTGCAGAATATTTCTTTCAAGTATTATTAAGTTTAATTTTTTTTAAATTTAAGCCTATTAAAATTCCTGTTAACTTCGAAGTTTTCTGTCAGTACTTTTTTAAATCTCTTTTTTTTTATTTCAATACCTATCATTTTGCCAGGTTTTCATTTATTTCAAAACTAAATTAACAATACCCAATGGCAAGCATAGGTCAATCGTTCAAACGGAGACAAGAACAATAAAGCTGCTCCAGGCTATGAGAAATTAACCAATATTTTTCTTTCTTCTTTTTCTTTTTTTTTTTTTTTGTACTTAAATTTTCGAGAAAATTAATTCGAAAAAATAATACAGTCATAAAATTAAAAATTTAATCTTTTTAATGATATCAATTTAATTTTTGAGCAATTTTTTAATGGTTAATATTTCTTTAGAAAATTTAACGTAAATGATTTTAAAATAAAAAAAAATATTTAGTTACTTTTTTGCTAAAAAATACGTTCAGAATTTAAAATATTCTATTATTCACCCTATTATTTTTCAAATTTTTTTTTCTTTTAAATTTTTCTTTTCTTTTCTTTATTGCTAAGGATCTTTTATAATATTTTACTCAAAAGAAGCTCCTACATTAAAAATATTATATGTAATATATAATTTTAATTCCGAATTAATGAACTAATTATATGAATTCTTTTCTTCTTATTGTTGTTTTAATGTCGCGAATGGAACAGTGCTTATAAGGTTTTACGTCTTTCTGCATATGATTACTCCATTTAGTGTTCAGTATCGCAAGTGATAGATGTATTATTATTATCAAAATTATTTTATATCTCCTGGAAAAAAGACTGCCGATAAACTTCTTTGAAAATTCTAGCATTAATTATTCTTTATTAAATCGCTGAAACATTCTGCAACGATTGTTGGCAAGAATGTTTTTTTTTCTTCCACTTTTTCCATTCTTTGTCCTTCTTCCACTTTTCCATTCTTTTTTTCATAAAACTCATCGTAGTATATTGAATAGATTCGAGTCCACATATTGAACCTCTTTCCATTGATCGATTGGGCTCAAAAACTAATATAAAATAAATAAAATTTGTTTCTCTTTGTATGGGTTAATGTTGGAAATATAAAACATACGTAATGACGAGCATATTATTATTTGAGTCGTGTTAACACTTAATTCTTCCTTTAATGCATATGTCATTTTCTATGCAAACGAATATGGATTGATGTTACTTTAAAAATATACCCTTTCTCTTAAGCTTGCGGAAAGACCTACATCAGAGATTCAAAAATTGTTGGAGGAGAAAACACGACATTTGGAAACCAACCTTGGCATGTAAGTTGGATCTTATTTTGAATTCGTGACAATTATGAATGTAATTATGCTATTATATTATTATGAATGGAATTGTGTATTTTCAATTCTTATTCCTGATTCATTCGCATAATTTCATTCAATTTAAATTTTTTTTCTGTTAAAGAATAATTCCTCCATTCTTCGAATCAGAATTATAAACAATCGCTTCGCATTTTAAGAAAATCCTAAATGTTTTACGCTGTTTCTAAATAAGTACTATGGCAACCTGCGAGCTTTCTAGTCACACATCCATTATAGAAAGAAGTTGCTGAACGCATCATAAAATGCCTAATAAATGCCGAAAAAACAACAAAACACTCAAAAAAATACAAAAGAGTTAATATGTAAAATAAAGTTATAGAATTTTGCTTCTTCAGGTTTGTGTGGAAACTAAAAGTTATGCGAGTTCGAAAGTCTACTGTATAATAAAAAAATGTCCAAAAGTTCTATATTAAAGCAATATATTTAATACTTTCCACCAATACGGAACTTGTGTAAGGAAAGTCTAAGGACGACTTGTTGCCGCAATCTCGAGACTGCTCCGTACATGAGATCAAACCATGAGACGAACTTACATTGATTCTAATTTTATAAAACTCAGTTCAAGGAAGTCAGTTAAAAATTTAAATCGAAATCATCTTCCATTTTAATAACTGAGTATCACGCTGAATAATTGGTTTTTAACATAAATTCAAAAGTATTTCAATGCCTTTCTCATTTGCTATGACATAGGACTAAAACTTCCATATAAAAAGGGAAAAATGCAAAATAATAATAATAATAATTATAAATGAGCAGATATTTTATTCGTTTGACTCTTAAACTAATCTAAGTCTTTATGAATGAAAACTTATCCAATAGCGTTTTTTGGAGGTGGACGTATAACAGAAGAAAATAATATTAAATAAAAAAAAATCTTCTCGGCAAGCGGAAATGCAAAGGTCTTTTACATCTAAGTTACTATCTGGCAACATAAATTGTTGATGTCAAAATTAAGGCTTTAAAATCATTTTTCAGCCCTAACTTCTAAGATATTGCAGATCGAAAAGCCTTAAATGCAACAGTAGTTTGTCTTAATGAGACGCTAATTTGGTTAATTGAATTTATTTTTCTATCTTCAATATTAAGAGAGATATAGCGAAATGAAAATTTCAACCCTACCATTTCCGCCTCCTTTGCGCTAAATTGACCATTTACGAACTCGTCCGAGATTTTTACATTTCTAACAATCTATTTCAAGCCACTTAAAATCCAAACAAAATTACTCTATTATGAACTTTTGAACGAAGGGGGGAAAAGAACTGAAAAAATGTTCCCGAAGTCCTGTCATGAGAACCATTGCAATGAGTAATTTTCCTGTAGGAATTTACCGAAAAAAACTAATCAAAGAGTGAAAGAGCAAATAAAAACTTGTAGTCGCTTCCCTAAATGAATATCAATATATCAAATCAATTGCAAGTTCTAATTTATTCCCATTTTTAAATTTCTTGCTTATTCTTATTCCTAAAATGCATATATCCGGAAATCGTAACATGTCATGCGATGGGACTTATGTCTAGAAAACTTGCTATACCAACTCTTACTAACTATGCGTTTGCTAAATTTTTAAATAAAGGCGCCAACAGTGCCAACTTCAAATTGTTGATTTATTTCTTCACAATAATTTTACAATCGCCACTTCTCAATAACTTGAGAATTTTCCCAGCTTCTTGAACTAACCTACCATTTCCTCTAAACTCGGTCTCTATGCTAATAAAATTTCATCTTTTTTTTTTTCTTTTTCGACTTCGTGACAGGTTGGGGTGATCAAGAGGGCGCTGATGTCTCAGAAGATCGCTTGCGGCGGAGCTCTGATCCATGAGAAGTGGGTCATCACAGCGGCGCACTGTGTTTACAAGTTAGTAAGATCTTTGGTCATTATTTATACTCGCCATGAATTAAAAAAAAATCTTTTACTGATGATCTTCCCCTAGTTTTCATAGACCCACGAGTGTGACTATGTGGTCATAGATTATTTTTGGAGAAACTGTATCGCGTAAGAAATATTCAGCAGATAGAAAGGAATTTTATCTTCTGATCATATCTATTTTATCTGATTAACTGGTTGTTATATTATTTCGGGTGGTATGACATTCGCATATTTAATGATAATATATATTAATTATTTTAAGCAAGGCGGCAGGACATCACAGATTATCCGGGGTTATCCCGGATTTTGCAATTTTTTAAAGACTGAAAAAAGTACTAAAGCTGTGCCGTGTTCTGATTAAGTGTTCTGCATTGTTCTGAATTTTCCTTTTAAATAAATAGCTCATTAATTAAAAATATTAATTAAATTTTATTTTTCAAATATTAAAGAAGAGCCTGATTTTAAATTCCCAACATATGCTTACAAATTAAAAATAAATTCGTAATCGAGATTAACTGGGAGATTCCATTTTTTGACTCTGTACTAAATTGAAAAAAATGTCCTGAAGTTGAATTAAATTGTAGGGATTTTTATTTTTTAATTCCCAGTTTATAATTCATTTAAAAGCGATTATATATCCTTTATTTTTAAAAATATTATATTCGTTACATTTTCCATTTTTTGAACATAAAACATCATTTTCCTCACTTAACTGTTGAATATATAAAAAAAACATTGAAAAAAGCATTAAGGAAATATATATTATTTATAATACTTCATTATAAAAAAATATGCAACATATTATTTATATTTCTTTGTCCCTCCCTACTTTCAGTAATAGTTAATTATTTCATTATTACTGAATTTTAATTTAATCGTTTATTTATTTACATATTTTCTGCTTTTTTTCTGACACTCCCTATGCGTCCGAACTTTAAAATTGTCGATACTGAATTTCATACAAATTCACCATAAAAATTCCAGGGAATCGAATGAAATAATTTTTAATTTTTTACTTTTCAAAACGAATAATAATCCGTTTTTTTCTCATCTAATTTATGCTATTGAGCATAGTTTCAAATTTGTCTGTGATATTTTATGGCCTCACTTCTACATAAAAGTACACAAAGACACTAGCATATACAGACACCTGTACACAAAGACACTAGCATATATAGACATCTGTACACAAAGACACTAGCATATACAGACATCTGTACATAAAGATACTAGCATATACAGACATCTGTACACAAAGACACTAGCATATACAGACATCTGCACACAAAGGCACTAGCATATACAGACATCTGTACACAAAGACACTAGCATATACAGACGTCTGTACACAAAGACACTAGCATATGTAGACATATTTCCCAAGATGTAAAAATGGGCTCCATAGTAAAAATTTACACATATTTTCTACTTACACCACTGCTTCAAACATGAAAAATTGGATAGAAGCAAAAATTGAAAAGGCTGCGATTGTTACCCATGCATTTAAATGGATTTTTGTGAAATGAGGTCTATTAATTATTCTGATTTTAAAACTATTCTTTACACGAAAATTTTTTCACCTATTTAAGAGAGTTGATGCATGTTATCAGATACCGAAAATACTAAAATTTTATTTTCTAGTTCTTCGAAATTTGTTCCACTGAATAAAGGAAATGAATTTTATTTAAAGACTTAGGTTATTTAAGTTTATATTATCTTTTTTTTCTCCTGTTCTCAAAATAAAATAATTATTGAGTGAATACCTTTGCATAAAGTGGTTTTAATCAAATTCTTAAAGCAATTTTTGCTGTAAAAAGAAAACACAAAGATTTCCTCAGATTCTTCAATATTAATAGCCTCGTCAGTGTTTCTCTTCAATATTCACTAAATATAACAAATATTCTTAAATATTCAATTCTTTACTTAAATATCACTTTCCCCCTATTCGTTTTTCAGAACCCCTGCAACGACACTGCGCGTGCGCGTAGGCGAATACAACATCCGAGAGAATTCAGAGCAATTTCCTCACGAAGAATACAGCGTAAAGCGCAAAGTAGTGAATGAGGACTATGAACCGGCCACCTACCGGCACGATATTGCACTACTAGAGCTCTCCCATCCGGTGGTGTACAGAAAACACATTGTGCCCATTTGCCTGCCAGAGAAACTGGATAACTTCACAGGACGGTTGGCAACTGTCACAGGGTGGGGGAGAACTAGTTATGGTAAGTATCTTCGTTATTGCCATAATATTTATGACAATGAGCATTAAACTATCTCATGAGAATAATTTTCATGTCATGCCAGTTTGAGGGCAGATGGCCTTTGTGAATATGCAATAATATGCAACTATTACAATTAGTTTTGACTGACTGTGCGGGCAGATAGCAGCAATCGTTAATGCTACTCACAGCAGTTTTTTTTATTTCCATTATAATTCATACCCATTATCATATCACATATTTTTTTAGATGAAAAGCAATGCATTATTTTAAAAAGTTTTAATTTTTCATCTAAATTTTTCTTTAAAGCGTATCACATCACACTGTTTCAATCTTTCATATAACCACAAAGAGTTGCATCTACATGTATTATTCTTGTAATATTTCAAATAATTACTGGCATAGATTTTAACCCATAAACACGAGATTGTTGACTTTATGCAGCATTCTTCCACATCGCTTGTTATTTAGGTATCTAAAACGAAGAATATATTTTGAATTTTTATATTTATAAATATAAATATTCTTGATCTATACATTTATTATTGCTGATTTATAACTACATAGTGTTAAGTGTTAAGAAATAATTTAAGTATTACTTTTTTGAAAATTTCTAGTTAGAACTTATTATTGTATCTTTTGAAATAAAAATTTCTGTCTTATAACAGAAAATGGATTTTAGCAAAGTATTTAATATTGAAAATAAATTCGAAAGCAGAAAAGAATTTGTGTACTTTGAGGGTATTATTAAATTTCCAAATACTTGAATTTTGTCAATTTTTGAAATATATAAACTATTAATTACCTCCTTTATTTATGAAACACAAATCACTGTTTAACACTTTAAATAGTAAATAGATGGCAGCACGACATTTAACATAATTGTGGTTGTCATTTTTTCTTTTGACATTAATGCAAGAATAGCCGGCAGTAATCATTTGACTTGTATTTTCAAGCTCCATATTAATAATAGTTTCAAAAAGATAATTCTTTTTTACTTATAACACACTAAAAAGTATATTCTAGGGACAATTTTAATTTTTTGAATTCTGGTTAATAACAGTCAAAATTACAATTTAGAAACAATATTCTAAAAATTAAATTTAGAGAAATTTAGCTTTATAAAATTCCAAAAATTAATATTAAACAATTCATTTATTTAGAAAAAATACACGCTGTTTGTTTTAGCCATATACTTGGCCAGATTATTTGTACACTCATTTCCCTATATTATCGGTTTCATAAATCCAAATATATTATTGTATCTCCTATTTTATGAGTGTTTATAACATGTTAACATATCATTTAAAGAAATTACTCCATTTTTTTCAGGTCGTAGAACACCTCCAAACATTCTTCAAAAGGTCAGTGTAGAAGTGATCGCAACTGACACCTGCCAAGAATGGCTTCAAATAGCAGGTAGAAAAGAAACCGTTTATCCCACCATGATTTGTGCTGGCTACAAAGAAGGCGGGAAAGATTCCTGTCAGGTAATAATTTAAAACCATTATTTTATTTGATGCTTTCTTTAAATTCTTAAATGTAAAAGAAAAAATCTCTGAAACTTCTACACGTTTTGTAATGTATATTTTAATATTGAAATTGTGTCATTTTCTGGTACTATATAAAATATTAGAAAGTTTTTTTTTATTAGAAATGGAATCTTTTCCTAATGCATGTGGATAATTAAAAAGTTTACATTCGATCTTCTCACATTCACTTCAAAAGTGAGGATGAAAATCTTCCGGAATGGTGGTTGGTTCTCACCATCCTGGTGGGTATAGAAAAAGATGGGGGGGAGGTGCTATCTCCCATTGATGACGGGACATATTTAGCAAGGGAAAGGTTGTACCGTGGCCGATGATGAACCTTGGGACTCAACTATAGTTCCCGCCAGTGTTTCTGTCGCGGCTGTCCGGTCATTTAGATTTTTCCTTGTGCCTTTGGGCAGGTTGGAGTAGTTGGTTAAGGTTACATTCGATTCTAAAAATGAATTTAGAAGTTTTCATTTTGCTTTCGGTAATAGTTGTGCTCTTTCATAAAATAATATTAATGTGTTTTAATACGCTCCGATTTAACTACACTTACTTTCTATTTACATGGATGGATTGGTATTGATAATTTTCTATCCCTGATGAGCTGGAGTTCTGAATTTTATACAGTGAAACCTCTCTAAAGCGTCTTATGTCTGTTCCTTATAAACTCGGTAATGTAGAAAATTTGGCTAGTTTAAAGGGTTTCATTTTTCAAAAAAAAAAGTAATTGCAAGTAAAAATTTCTTATTTCTGCATAAATATAGTAAGTATCTTTAAAAAAATACTTTACGTAAAGATATTCTCTTTTTTTAATCAAATTTATGTTTGCTGAAATATTATATGATAGTTCAGAAATTTTTAACTTGTTTTTAATTTTAAAAAATGAAACCCTTATTGATTTGCTGAGAATTATGGTGAAACCGATAATAATATCAGAAATTTTATTCAAGAGTTAATGATTCTGTTTATTTATATTATCCCACTATTGAATGATTTTGTTGACTTAATAGCGGATATTATGAGGGAGGATAGAACCTGGGACGTTGTGGTTCGCAGCCGAGTAACATGACGACATTACAAAAGCCATTGCTTCTGCAGAGTAGCTGTTAACTGGCTAAGCTTTCACCACAGACTCTCCCACCAGTGAGTCAGAGGTGAGACGAACGATATGGCTGTTGAGTGGTGATGTATTAGCTGTTGATTCTAATGTGCCTTTACCCATTTGAGTAACGCCAAGCGTTATGGAGAGCGTGTGTGTTTGCTGATGCTGTTGCTGCGTCAAGTGAACTTTGCGTTTCTGCGCGTAGATGGCGCCACAACAGTTGTACGAAGGTTGAAGGTTCATCGTCCAAGGTCACCAATGTGGCGAATTAGAATGGTATGAGCGAGGATAGAACCTGGGACCTTGCAGCTCGCAGCCCAGTAAGCAATTGCTCGGTTAGCGTAGCTGTTATCTGACTTATAAGCTTTCACCACAACTTGTTTCGCTAATTTCCCATTATCATACTGATACAAATTTTCAATCCTCCTATGTAAATTTAAGAATACGCTTAATATTGAACAAAGATTTTTAAAAAGTTATGCTTGTGGCAAAAATGTCTCCTTTCCTTCGCATTTAGGAACGATGACCACTCGGATTTCTATTTTGATTAGAAAATTAAGTCCACATATTTATCCATATTGGGAAAGTGGTGGTAAATCTCAATCCGAATTCAGCTATTGTCAACGATTTAAGTATTTTGCGGCCCTATTCAATGCTCATTACGAGGTCCTTCTTTTACTAAAGTAATTAATTAAATTTGCATTTTTAGCACATTAAATATTTATTTTCGGTTAAATTTTCATTTTATTTTATTAACTTTGTAAATATGTATTTGCTTTTATTTATTTATTATCATTCCAAATTGCTCGCATCCACGTTATTATATAATATTATTGAAATAGAGCTCTGTTTTATAAATGTTCTAATATTTTATGAGCTTAATGAAAAATATAGGAGAGACCAATTATGCTTGTTAAAGTGTTAATATTATTCTAATATTCTGTCCTTCATAAAATTTGTATTTTTTTTAAAAAAATTTGACAAATATGGAAATAATGTTTTTTAATAGACCTCCTGGCGGCCCTCTCTGATCCTAACTGTCATAGACGCCTACTTAATGGGCAATCCGCCACTGCTTATTGTTTATTACTATATGTATTAACCCTCTTTCTCTTAATATAAAACTAATATCAGAGGGACGAAAGAAAGATATTTCTTTAGAATTGAACTGCTAGCTATCTCCGTCTAACAAAGAAAACTGAGTGTCCGTTCATAAGAATTATTTTAGCATTATATCAATGAGCCCAAAACTTTGTACCAAACAAGAATAGTCTTTCAGAAGGATGACTGTCATTGAGAAAGGAAAGTAGGTTTAGAAAACAAATGTGTTATCGATATCGATATATTGTTTAAATAGTTTCAAAAGTTTATCAAATACATTTACATAATCATTATATTTGATTCCATACAAATGGTGCCACATGGTAATGAATTTAAAATATCTACAATTCCAGATTCTGTATTCATAATAATTCATTAAGAAATTAATGACTTTAAAACAGAAAATAATTAAAGTGAGAAATTCTACGGTTTAGTCCTCGAATAAAAATCTGCTTTCAAAAAAGATGTATTTACTCATTTATTTTCAAAAGAATTATTTTTATGTGATATCCTATGCATAATCAGTTTCTTAAACAAATGCAATTTTAAAATTTTATTCTATTTCTTATATTTGTTTCAATTTCCTACTCAATAAAACTTATTAATTAAAATTTTATATACAAATGACTAAAGGGATGATAGATCTGATGACTGATTCTATTCGGAATTTGAATGTCAGAAGATAATTTCATGTTGCTAATATTCTCTGTGCAAATATATGTAATATACCCCCACCTCCACTTCATTCTGCTGAGTTCATTACTATTCTGGAACAAAGCAGTTTCTTCAAAAATATGTATTTTCCATTAATTCTGCTTCCAAATTATTTATTTCTCATACAAGTGGATTAATATTTTGATTTCCTTTTTCTTTCTCCGCTTCCAATGCATTCCACTTCACAATGCCTTAGATATATTCTTGCCTTGTACAATGCTTTAGATAATTCTAAATTCGGCAATTTAATAACTCGTCCCGTATCAAATTTTTAAAAAAACCACATATTAGAGCCAACATTCTGGTATTAGTAACTGTAGCCGCTGATTTTAAGCAGTTGTAAAAGCCACCTTTGGAGCCAAAAAAAAAAAAAAAAACTTTTTGAGTAAAACCCAAATGAACTCATTTGGGTTTTACTCGACGTTTTCCCCCCTTCTATGTTTTTTGCACATTTTTGAAATTAATATTTTAAACTTATGGTATAAAATAGCTTAATAAATAATTTTTTTACTAATTCTATTATCTAATGAACAGAAAGAACCCCCATTCATATAAACATATATAGAGAAAAATTTTAATTCCTCTCCTCAGCCTTACTGATAATTTCTTCTACTTCTTTCCAGGGCGATTCCGGTGGTCCCCTGACTATCCGAGAAGACGGTCGAACGACTCTCATAGGACTGGTTTCCTGGGGTGTCGGATGTGCTCGTCCCAACCTACCTGGAGTTTATACTAAAATCACAGAATATCTGGACTGGATCCGTATTCACATGAAATCATAGCATTTAATTCCACGTTCTCATCACATTTTTCTCCAAAGCATTAAGTTTGCATCGGACTATAATAATTTCATTTGTGATTAAATGCTGGAGACTTTCCTAGTCCGAGAAGGATAAAATTATACTTTGATGTATTAAGATAATCTTGTTCTTCATGGGCAAAGAAAATGTGAGCGTGGTCTTTCATACTGGCTGAAGTTAGCTGTAATGAGACTTTAGGCTCTGATAAATCGTGTAATGGCATTTAAACTTTTAAACGTATTTTTATCATCATGTGAATTGTAAGCAAGAACTTAATTAGGAAATGCACATATTCATTTACTGAAGAAAGCTATTGCCAAGAAAATAATAAAAAAGATAAATAGTCTGTCGTAATGAGTGATGGAAGATGAAATCAATTTCTGAATCACGAACGTTTCATCTTTTAAAAAGCGTTAAATCTGTTAAATGCCTTTAGTAAATTAATCCCTTTTACTGTGAGTCGGAATTGAATTTTTCCTAGTGATAATTTAAATTTAAAAAATATTTTGAGCTAAATTTCATTTTACGAAAAAATAAGATGTGAAAATTATTATCAAACAAGTTTTTATTCATGTAAAAAATGAGTTTTTATCGTTTGTTTTATTCAATGAACGATAATACTTTCAGAATTATCTTTCATTTAATTTAATAGCGTGGAGAAGAAAAATCATAAAGAAATAAAAAAGGCAAAAATTAGGTTAAAATTATTCAAAAATAAACATATTATAATTTTAATTAAGATCCGTTAAGTTAATTTTAAAATAAATAGTATGAACAGTTACAACAATTCATTCAGAAGATTTTTCTGAATACTGTTAATGAAAAAAATTCAAAATTATAAACATTTCAAATTATTAAAATTATGCTACGAACAAAGCCTGTATTTCATCTTAGTTTTAATATTTTTAAAGAAATGTTACTTAAAAACAATAATTTTTATAAAATGATACTTTTCTACATTGAACAGTTTTATTATATTATTAGCTTTAATTAAGAAATAATTTCATAAGAGAATACATGATACCTTTTTTTAAGTGCCTAAATATTCATTCAAATTTATTTCTTTTAAAAAATTAAGAATTTAACGGTTTACGAAGAAATTTCTTTTAAAAATCGAAAATCTTCAGAACATAACAAAACGCTGTTAAAAAATAACAGTCAAAATTTTGGTGCAGAATATATTAAAAAAAAAAAAAAAGACCCGCAGTACATTTCCAGTTAATAAAAATTAGTAAAACTTTGCGAAAATAGTTTTAAAGTGTTTATAGAAATGACTTTTAGAAATCATCAAAATACTAAGAGTCATTATTTGTGATTAAGATGTATTTAAAAAGCACACAACTTGAAAACAGGATACTGTTGCATTCAGAATTCATTTTACAATGCAGGTGCAATACTTTTGTTTTTCCTCCTCACATTGTTATCTAAATAAATACGTATAAACAAGACCATTCGAACTTTTATATATCATCTGACTAGTTAATATTTTCTATTGTAAATATATATATATATATATATATATAAATATTTGTTTTTATTCTTTGTTGTAGCTGTCGTGTAAATATTAAAATATTCGAAGCTAAGAACGTCAAAAATCGTTTAGTTTACTGAAAGAGTCATTGCCCTACATTCTATGTGTAAACCTTTTTCAATAAGGCAATGAAATTAGCTTTGAATACTTCCGGAGTGATTTTGTACTAGTAGTATTTCCTCATCACAAGTCAAGTTGTGAAATATCAGCTTTTGCTTCGATTAAGATGCCAAATAACTCGTATTTAAGCTGGACTTAACTATGTCTAAAATGAAATGGCTTTCTTAGCTCCATAAATGAAGGTCGAAAAATTTTTGTGAATTTTAAAAAACGGTATAAATATCAATCATATAAGAAAGATTGTGAATAAAAAGATTTATGAACTTTTCTGCTTTGTTCTGTTTCTCTTATTTTATAATCTTAACTAAATGTGAAAGTTTATAACGTCTTGTTAGTTTCCAAAAGAAAAAGAAAATCGGAAAAGCTGTATGTGACTATGTTTAGGATGAAATTTTTAAAAAGACGTTCGAAAACAATTATATTTTCGAATATTTGCATAAAAGAGATTGCAAAAACATAAATGGAACCAAAATATACGAGGGGAGAGGGGAGCAAAAAGAAATATAAAGCAAAAATCTTCTAGTTTAGAGGTTTATCAAATGATTAACTTAAAATTTTGCAGATAGCTTTAAAAATATATACCCTACTTCTTGTTCTAAAAAATAGACGTATTATCTATCCGTTCGTTAAATATTGAGTTTCGACTGATAAATAACACATGTAGCAGTTGCATTACTCTTATCTTCTCTTTTGGATACTAGATGGCGATGCCTGATTAGGCCATCCCATAGTGCATTGCGATTGTAATTTGAATGAGATGTGATGCTGAACTGTTAAGCTGCGCGCGTGAATGTCTTGTGTTTGTGCTTGTTTAGTGTGTGAATGTGATTATTAAAAGAAATGTTCCTAAAAACATTCGTCCTGTTGCTTCCTGGATGGATCATAATAATCTGCATTCCACCACATTGGTACCCAACGTGGGACCCGAATGATCTACATTTCACCACATTGGCGCCCAACGAAAAAGAATTTCTGATGAAACGGAAGTGAAATCGTCCGGACAATCACAAGAAAATATTCAGTTTCTTTCACATTGGGAAGCACTAAAACAACTGTAAAATATTTATAAATTAATAGATTACTTATTCTCTAATTCAGGAACCGCAAATCATATTAAGATATTATTATATTAAATTTGAACAAAAAATGAGGTGTTTTGTTCAAATTTATGAGGTTTTTCGTAAGAAAATTCTATCATATTCTATATTTCAGAAAATAGAAATTTTAAGATGTGAAATAGAATTAAAAAGTATGCAAATACGAATATAAATATCACTATAACTTCCCAAACAACAGACTTGGAAACAAAATTATAATGGTTTTATAAAGAAACCTGTCCAAACATTAAGAATGTATTTAATATTTAAATTTTCTAATTTTTTTTAAATCATAATTTTGCACAAAAAAATATATATCGATTTTTTTAACGTAGTTACCTACATTAAAATAGATTTTCTAGTATTATTGAAATAAAATATATATCTAATCTGACCACAATTAGAGTCAATGCCTTAATAAAAATAACTCTCGAGTAAAAATGTGAATTCTTCAACATTTGTTTTATGTCCTGCGTAAATAACGAGCAAGCATTAAAAATAAAATGGTTTCTAAATCTCTCAAATTTTGGTTTAGAAGTCATTAAAACTGGCAAATATTTGTTATCTTACTTATACACTCAGACGTTTACTAATTTGCGTTTAAATAGATTTTAGTCGATCACAGTTACGCAATTAGGAGTCAATTTTCTTTTTATGGAGTTCAGATTCACTGTTGTAAGACAATACATTGAGTAACAGATTACTTAAACAGAAATAATTGATTTCAGAAAAAATGCAGTGTTCAAATATTCTTTGTTTTGCGAAATTAATTATTTCTCAGAATGAGTACTTTGAAACTGGTTCTTTATTACATAATTGTCATCAAACCATTGACCTCTACTATCTCCTCTGTTAGGATAAGGATTATAATGTTACCAATGTCATCCATGTTATTAATTTCGCAATGATGGTACAAAGATTAGTTAGTGATAAAGATTAGTTCCAATAAAATTGATAAGTGTTATCTAACAAAACTGGGTCTCAACGAATTTTACAATACTCGTACTATTTTCCTTTTACTTTTTGAAGTTCTTAGAAGGTATAGCTTTAAACACAACCAATAATCCTAGCGTACCAGTTGATCCCCATTGGCAGAGTGACATTAATAACATCAAGGATAAAAATCCAATTTTGAAAAGTTTTGACGAATTGAAAAGTTTTAAGATTTCTTTCTCTTCACCTTAAATATACTTACATTCATCTCATTTTTTATAATCCAAAATTGTATAATCTTCTATAATCTCATTCATTAAATATGAAATCTATAAAAAATAAGATTAAAACAAGCCCTTTTACATTCATTTAAATATTTTTTCGTACTACTTGTACCATCAAGAATTATGTGATGTATCATAAGCAAAACATGTTTCATAGCTGATTCAAAATTTACATCACATTAAAAAGTAATCATTAGATTTAAATGAAAATCTGAGAAATCCGATATCGCACCAGTATTTCGTTTGGAAAAAACAATCAATTCTATATTATCTCAATATGTCTGCAATTTCTCTTTGAAATAACATTATAGCCAACTGATTTATGCATTTGCAAGCCTAGAAAATTCACATCATGACACCCCATTCTTAATAAATATCTTAATTTAATTCACATTTCAATCAGAGATGAATTCGATATCTTTTAGTTATAGACTGTGAACATTATGAAGTACCTGTTTCAATACATTAACCAATTTATATTCCACACTCAATTTTTGACAGAATTAGCAGATTAATTATACATTTTTCATCAATTTTTTTATTGTGTGTGAGAGAGTTTATTTATTTGTTTATTTTGACTTACGACAGAGTTGTATCCACATTTCTATACATTATTATTATTCAAATATACGTTTGTTGCTTTTAAATACTGAATAATCAATTGAGTGTAATGAAACAGATAGGAACCTTATCGATTATATTTGCAAAGAGCTATCATTATTCCATTATTCTAATAATTTAAAATTCACGAAATTTCCATTTTTTTTTTTTTAATTTACTGTTTATTTGGCAAATAGATTAAAAGCATTTTAATTCGACCACTTCCCCTTATGCCCAGAGCCTAAACTCTAGTCTACACATTCGTGCTCATGTCATAGGATTGTTTATAGACTCTCGTTCTGTTATAATAAAAGAAGATCATAGAAGAAACACGGTCCAAAAATTTTTATTGAAATTCAAACTTTGATGAAATCAAATGCGTCAGCATCAGATGCTCTGTTTCGGAATTCAGAAACATCTATACCCTTTCAAGGCTGTCTGACAGCAATCTCATTAAGTAATTGGACAGCCATCAAAACGGATTGTTAATTACGTCCCAGTTGGATGTAGCGAGCTCCGATCGTTGATTTCATGGTTTGATCGCACCAGACATGTCATTATCAGCTACTATTTGAGTTCCGACTGACATCCGTGTAATGTGAGGCTGTTGTTTTGTTTCAATTCAAAACAAGTTTGACGAAAATAAGATTCAAGGAATTTCAACCAATGGTAATAGGATCTCTATTTAAAGTAATAAAATTCTTGTGCCATTTCTGAAGTTAAAAGTTAAAACTGAAAGGCTGTCTTTTCAATTTATATCTTCTATTTCAGAAACTATGCAATTAAAAAAATTATAAATACATCTAAAACACCAAAATTGAAGTATGGAAAATAAAAAGTAAAAGCACTAACAGTGCTTCAATAACTTTATTTGTAACAATTGTGAAAAAAAAAAGAAAACTTAAATCGAAAATGAAAACATTTTTTTAAAAAAAAGCTCTACAATTGCAATATTTTTATAGTTCTGATTAGCTCTGCTTCTTATTATAAGTTGCTAGTTTAACTGATATACAAAATTAATTTTAAAATGCCCTTGATATCTTATCAAACAATATAAGAATTAATTAATTTTCGACAGTATTTTTATTTTCTTTATTTTTAAATCTTTTAGTTAGATTTCTCTGAATTAGTTAAGAAAAATAATAATAATGCTAATCATTTCCCAAAATCACAATGCTACAAAACACGAAATACTTCAACAAAAAAAAATCCGTTATGCATTTTATTAGCCTTAAATATTCACATCCAGAAGCAAAAATACAAATTATGTTTATCTGAATAATTCTTTAAATATTCTTTATTTTTGTCATCTGTGTTTTCATACTATTATTTCGATATCGCTTTTAAATTAAGTTCACAAATTCCTAATCTTGTTATTGAAAATTCTAAATCCATTTGGTGTACAAGGCAAAAAGTCTAAGCAGGCTCAATAACGGATAACGTCGCTTTTCTCTACACGATACACAAGTAATAAAGCACTGACGTAGTATAAACAAAACAGCAGCATAGCAGCAGCAACCCAGTATAAAATAACCTCAACAGCAAAATGCGATCAGATAATAATACTTACTGAAGATCAAAATTCCAAAGAAACACTTTGCTGAAATACTATCTCTCGACTCGACTATTAACCCAACTCGATTCCACTTTTTACAGCTCCCGTGACAAGGCATCGATAGTTTTAGATCAAACTCCAAGACTCGAGTCCGAATGAAGCTATCGTGGTGATTCTTGAATATTCTGGGTCCTCCATTCTTATGGCCAAATTCGTCTCTAAATGGTTTCCACAGTGGGGGATTATTGGCATGGAACCCATTCAATATTTTTTGGAACTATCTGTAAAACCTTCTTCCTTATCAGAAAATTAACTATTCAAAGAAGCAATATTCGTAATAACGCAAAAATACGAGATACTCCCTTTGGATTTAAAACAGAAATAAACAAGCAGGTTTTGAAAACGAAATATTCTGTGAGACTTAAATTATTTGCTTTTGAATTACTGATACCTTAAATACTGACTGATAAATTATAAAGATCATTGAGTGCTTCAAAAATGAATTACCTTTGAGAGCTATTTACAATGAATGGAATGGCAAAAATTTTACCCATCAATCATTTCAAAATAAATTTGATACTAAAATTTTTTTTGTGGTATAATAATGGTTTTCGTGTTCCAAAATATTAAGGAAAGGTGTTAAAATTGTGATTAATTTTGATTCATAAAGCTCAGAATATAAAATTTTAAGAAATACTTTTTAGTAAAGTAACTACGTCCCAAATTCACTAAAGATATAATGATATGCTCTGTAAAGCATTTTGAATTTGATTTTTGCCTTATGCATCACCCACTTGACAATAAATGTATTACTCTAAAAGCATTATCATGTTGATATCAAAAGTTTAACTTAATTCAGAACGAGTGTTTAACACTGTGCACATAGACATAAATCCTTTTTTTAACCAAATCCCAGTAGAAAAATATGAAGTACATAAGTAATACAATGATGAATATAATGATAAATGTATAAGCTTCCAAAATCTGTGGTAATCTTTTTCCCCCTTTATCATACATGAAATATACAGAAAGGAAGTATGTCTAAAGAGATTGTAACAAATTTTCATATTTTAGTCCTCATTGAGTCCAAGAAACTCATTTTTGGATGTTTGTCTGTCTGTCTGAGAATGCAGTATCTGAAAGACCTTAGAACTAAGTGTATAAATTTTAATACATAGACTTTACCCACATTTGTAGATTTCTATCAAATTTTAAATAAAATCCATTCGGAGGAAGTCTGAATTTGGCTGTCCGAGAACAAGTGAATAAGAAACACTAAACATAGAGAGCAAGATTGATGAAATTCTATACACAAGTTTAGCATCTAAAAAAGAGCTATATCAAATTTAAAAACATTTCCTTCAATAAACTGATCGTATATTGGGTTATACTTTCGCATGCATGTAAACACGACAATTCAAAAATGAAATAACTTGTATAAATAAAATTTAGTGCAAGATTTTAGCATTTGAAGGACCTTATTTAAGCCAAAGATTACGTATTAGATTTACACCAAAGATAGATATTTCGTAACTATTGTCCACCAATAACATACTATTAATATACAAATACTGATTTTCTTTACTATATGTTACAAAGCCAACAATTTTCATGAGTGGAAATTTAAAAATAAGAATGTAAGCAATCGAAGCTTTCACAGCCTTTCAGTTTTATGAAAATAAGGGAGAGGGAAACGCCTATGTTAAAAGGCATACAAGAAAGTTTCGGGGAGATTACTCTCGCGGATTTAATGTATAACTCCTATTTTAAACCCCAGATAACTTAATCATTGATTAGAATTACACCTTTGACACGAAAGATTGAAGCCAGATGTGAATGCATCAGATTAAAATTGGATCGAATAGCTTATGATGTTTAGGCCCAAAATAAGTCATCATTTATGATAAGGCGGAA
>JAPMOR010121451.1:5426-18882 GCA_026543865.1 Argiope aurantia | reverse complement strand
TAGATAGATAGATAGATAGATAATTAATAGATATCTAATTTTCAATAGGTTCGCATTTATTTTCTTCATAAAATAATGCAGAAATTAAATAGAAATATAAATCTTGTTTACTCAATGTAACTTCTTTATAAGTCTATTCTAGTCGAAAAGATATTTTTTTCCAAATACTGGAGAAAAGTATGACGTTTATTTAAATATCTATCTTTCTATTATTGTTAATATAATTCAAAGATCAATTAGAAGTAAACATTTTGTGAACAATTTTTACACAAGAAACAAAGCAGAACACAAGAAGAAGAAATGTTGATATTTCTTTATTTAATTTAATTTTTCTTTAAAAAAATAAAATAATCTTATTTGTTTTGCTTTTAAAGCATTAACATTTCTGCTTCTTAAATCATGCCAGAAACACTTATTGCTATCAGGAAATAATTCAGAAAGAAACACTGTGTAATGTGGCATTGATATTTCTTTACATAAGCTTTAAAAACAAAATAAATTCTAAATACGCTTACCATGATTTAATGCAAATATATATATATTTGAACAAGCCAAGCATTTCAATTTCATAGCACATTAAGACAAACAAATTTCACTAGAAAATTGCTTACCTTAAGAAATACTCGAACCATTTATGCTATGATTGGCACTACACTTTTTGTATTTTTAAAAATATTCAATAATCGCACTTTACCCTCGATTAATGAAACGAAAATCATGTTGTTCAAAATCTGAAAACTAACTGGAAATATTTACTCCATGATATTTTAAATTTTTAAAAGTCATCCAAATGCTGCATTTAGCGCGGAACGATTCACTTAAATTCTATACAGATATACAATGAACTTATAAATTCTCTGAGGAATACGGTGAAATCTTGATTCAATTTTCCATATTTTAAATTCTGAACAGGTGGGTAAGACAGGAGTCTTTCCTTTTCCATGTGATATCTATAAAACCTTAAGAAAATAAACTGGATTTGAACATATTTGTTTCTCTACTGTTTTCTTATTAGAAGAGGATAATAAAAGTAACAGTATTATCGTATTGTTTTGAAGAATAAAACATCTAAAGTAACTCTTTGTATTATTTGGATACTTTCTTTAAATGAAATTTATATATAAATTATATTTAAATGAAATTTATATATATTATAAACATATAAAAATAAATAAAAGAATTGATTGTATATGACTAAAATATATTATAATGAAATGTGGCATTTTAAATTTGCTATGATCCTACTGTAAAAATTTTGTCAACTCCTAAATAAAAAGCAAAATATATGTTATATTTCTATATGTAACAAAGTAAGTATTTTATTTATAAATATTTAGCAGAATGGATTTATATTTAAAATAAATGTTTTGAAAATAAGATTTGCAAGAAATAAATGCATGTGAAAGACCGTATTTTATATCTCTTATAACAATGCATTTTCGTAAAGCAAAATTATTTTTTTCTGATCTTTTTCTTTTAATATAATTTAATGCCTTTAAAAATGAGTAACAAAAAAGTTTCATCTAAAAGTTTTACGTTAAAGTTTCATGATTAAAAAGTATTTAGTAAGGCTATTTTTATTTACATAAATCATAATGAAACTTTACTTCGTAATTGATGATTCAACAAATAACAAAACTGTTGAGTATTTATTAACTATTTTTTTCACTGAAATGTTTTGCAAAAATATTCCGCGAATGAGAATTTAGCAATTAGAGAAAATTCAGTTTTCTTTAGTACCCGTAATAATGAATTAAATATTGACATTCCTCGATTTAATTTATTCTGATATATCTTTTATACATTTTCATGTCCAGAAGATTATAAAAGCAATAAATATTTACAGCTTGTCAATATAAAATTAATGCACAATATCAATTCTTTTTATTTTTTAGCATTTTTACTTTCTCGTACACAAAGTGTAGCGAAAATATTGTAATTATCGAAATATTCGATTTTGATGAAGCTTGACGTTTCTAATCTCCCTTAGCCTGAAAAATATATTTATAGCATTATATTTCTCTGTAAGTTTATGAATTCGATAATTCAAAAACGCTTTGAGCTAATTGGCTAACATTCAGTAAATAGAATTATGAACAAATCTGTAGATTACTATCAAATCTTGAACGAAATCTATTCACAGAAAGTCGGTCCATGTAGTTGTTCAAGTACAAGTAATCTAGATATCTATAAAAGAGCTAGGTAAATGAAATTTGGCATAGAAGTTTATCATTTAAAATATAGGTAGTTAACAAAATTTGTCAAATGGTTGAGTATCAGTAGTCAATCCGTATTTTCGTATCTTTTAAATAGACTAACTTATAAAAGCAAAGTTTAAAATACACTGAAATGTGATGTATTATTCTTGTATATACAAATGTAACACAGTGTCAACATTTGGTTACAATAGGTCAACAAAAATTCTTCCAAAATACATTTTTGCTCGATTACTTCTATGAAAATTCTGCATTCAAGCCAGTTATCTATATTCGAGGCTTTATACAAAATAAACAATTTCTTTCCGATGGATGAGAATAGGACATTTATTGGAGCGTATGCGCTGATTCAAGTTTATTATCTAAAAAAAAGAAAACGTTTTTTAATACTTTAGAAATAAATTTTTTATTTTAAATCAATAAATATAAGAATAAAGAAGGAATCCTCACAAAATATTTAGCCCAGACTGGTATGTTCCCCAAAATTTTTCTCTGATAAAAGTAAACTTTCTAAAGAAAAAGACAAAAAAAAATCATTACAACAGAGACAAATAGCAAAACAATTACGTAATGCAACATATAGACAGAAAAAACGAAAATTTTCAATTTTTTAGCGAAATATTAAGAAAATATAACTTACGTTGTAAGTATATCCGTACGAATATACATATAACTACACAAATCATAACGCATTAACTATGAATAAATAATTTTACATACCATGATTTTTAACGAACAGAAAGGATAAAAACAAAGGTTATTATTTTGATTGATTTTTATTCCGGAATCAATAATACCTATTTAAACAATTAATTGTTATTTCAGTATATAATTCACATTGAATAGTACATAAAATAATAGTAACTATATATGCATTTATTTATTTATACATTGCAGTAAACATGTTTAATCTAATAATAATGCATGTAGTCAATTAACGGTGATTTTTCAAAAACACCACTAAACATGTTGAATCAAATAATAATGCATGTAGTCAATTAACGGTGATTATTAAAAAACACCACTAAACATATTTGGAAAAATCATTGTTGATTATAAATAACCACTAGTGTTGCATCTAATGAAATGTATATATATTGAATTTAAACCTTTAACTTTCTGCATATTTAAATCATATCCTAAATGATGTGAAAGCCTTTTTATCCAGCTTATGAACTAGAGAATGAATAAACAAATGCAAAATTATGTCCAAAAATTGCCAAATTTTTCGGTTATTGAAAAAAAAATCATTTTTCATTATCCTATTCGTCTATCTTAATTACTCTACAGACTATATATATATATATATATATATATATATATATATATATATATATATAACAATGCATACGTATCTCTATTATTCCCTTTATTTTCATTCTATTTAAAATACAAATTTCCACAACATATTACAATATTTAATCTTTAGCCTTTATAAAAAGTTATACAAGCATGTTCTGACCAGGTAATGCATAGTAATTAAATTTCCCTTCATTCATTTCAGAACCATCTATCTTGGTCCTGCTAGTTTCTTAATTAAAAACACATCACTTACAACAAAAGCGAATTTTGATTAAACATGAAACAATAGAATTCCACTTTTATCTATGCATCTTAAAAGAAGCGATGAAGCAATAATTTATTATTCCCTTTCTCTTCGCATAATAGGAGCAAATATGTTAAAGTTCACACCTGAAATGGTTAATTAAAACTTTTAGAAATGTTAACAACTCACACTGAAATAAATGATGCTTGAAATGCAAATAGCGAAATAAGTATATTTTAAAATATATTCTTGAATTATATTGATGTAAACATCTTTCTTCCTCGTGTTTTATTTGAAACCAGAGAACTTATCCGAATTTACATCTTAGTGATAATGGAAATTGTTTGATTATAAATTTTTTTGAACAAAATATTGCTGATAAATTGCGAGTTTTACATAAAAGTATTCTTGTAATCAAGCTAGAATAATGATTTCTTTAAATAACTTGCATTTTTTTATCGAAATTCTTTGTATAAATTATCAAATGAATGATTAATATTACCTTAGTTGAAACTATAATAAAAATAATGTTCCTTCTAAAATTATATATAGAATGAAATTATATTTAAGAATTTTTACTAAACATTAGTTTCATTTGGAGTAAGACATAACGGAATTAGTTTTTTTCTCTGTTCCTAGATTTAGTAAACTAAACATATGAAAAACAACGAATAATGCCTGAAGTAAATATTTGGCTAGTATAAATATTTTTTTTGATAATCTCATAAAAATCATTGATAAAGAATATTTGAAACAGTATATATTTATCATGGTGATACTATGTAAAATAATTTCGAGTTCTTTTCGAGTTTAAAGAACTATACCTAAATTCTGTCTTTTAAACAGCCATTAGATAACAAATATTTAATGAAATATTTAATATTACGTAAATTAACAAATTGGAGCTGTTTAATTTATTGCAATTTAAAGATTAATTAATGAATAAATTAAGTCTTCTTAAGGAAGATTATTTATCATAGTATTTTGTTAATTACTGGTAATGGACTCTTTTTTAATTCACCAGGTTACAAAGTCACATATAAGGAAAACGGGTTAGCAGAGCCAGCGACCTTGCCTTTGGGTAGCGCGTCTTCTCCGTGAATTGGGCGTCCCGGGTTCGAGTCCTAGCTCAGGCATGGTTTTTTTTTAACCCGTGTTCTATCTGTGAGGCATGTGAAAGAGCCCCCCCCCCCCCCTTGTGTTAAAAGGCAAAAAATTCGAGTATGAGTGTCATCTTCATATGAGTAGGAGGTCAGGATTCTGTCCTGAGGTGTTCAGGGGCATTTACCTGCAGAAGCTACTGCACAAGCTCGACTTAACCCTTCCGCTACGGACGCGTTATATATCCATCATCAGTGGGCATCTTCCACTGCCGGGCGTACCACCCGTGCAACTCATGGTACTGTGTTCATATTCCTAAACTTGAATTATTTTTAATCGTCACTAGATGGCACCCAGTGTCCATTGCTTTTGAAATAAATATAGTTTTAGTATCCTGATCTTTAGTTTGCTAATATTCCACCTCACTTTGGTATTTTATTCATCAGTTGTTGCGGGGGTAGGGGAAAGAGCCTTCTTTTTTGCTATTACTGTATAACTGTAGTCTTTTGGGTTTTACAGTCATTTTTGTTATATTCTGAGTAACTTTTGGATACATTTCGCATACTTCTCTTTTTATTGCGGAAATCCTTGGTTTGGGTTAATTACGGCAAAAAAAACGCAATTTGTCAGCGAAAGAATATACTCATATTATGAATAAACTAATAATCTAAAAAGGTAGAAAAAACTGACGACATTAGGACTTAAACTTTATTTTTTATGATTTCTTTTTCAAAGTTAGGCTTAGCGGCTCTAAACCCCGTCCTGTGAGATGATTCCTTTCGCATACGCTCCGTGCGTCTATGGTAGAGGCCTCTCTTCCCGAAAGGGTAAAATCGCTGCCTTCATCAGTGGGCTTGTCTATGACAAGTGCCAAAAGTTATAAACAATCAGCAAGAAGAACGAGAAATTCTCATACGTAGGAGACATAGCTATTAATTATAGACAGAAACCAAAGATAAAAAAACTGACGGTCCTAAGTATTGACTTTAATTGTCTTTAGCAATAAGTTTTTTATTAGGATTAATTATCGCTAAAAATTTTAATTGATGCTTTGGGTACTTGATTTTAATGAATACCTACGCAAATTATTTTTAAATTTTTAAATAAATACTCGTACTATTATAAATTTTTAAACAATTATGCACATTTTGCTATTCATTTGTTCCTGAAATTAAGTCATTCAAAGCAGACCATTGTGAAGTAAAATTGATTAAATGCTTAATTGGTAAAATTGTAATATACAACATTTGTGATAGAAAACAATCTACTATTTGCTTTCCTTAACTACATTTCTCAAGCCGACAAATTTTTTTGTTGATTAAATGAATAATTTTATCTTTAGTGTAAGTCGCTTGATAAAATTTAATAACACTAATTGATAATCATTAACGCATGTCTTGTAAATTTTAATTAATAAAATTATGGTAAGGAGAAGATGAAATAAAATATTACTGTTTTTATTGTTACAACTTACTCGCGTCTTCACAGCATGCTCCATATCCGGAGTGACAACCGAAAATTTTGAAAAATAATATTTATTGTACTAAAATTACCAAAATCTTCAAATTTATTTATGCTTATTATTAAAGAATAATTAATTTATTTAATATATTTATAATATAGGAACCGCAGTTTTAAAATTTTATGCGGTTTACCAAAATTTGTTACAACTAGTTTCTGCCACTCTTACACTCTGCTTCCTTACAAACCCTACACGGTTATATTTTCTATTATTATTTGTCTCCATTTGCAAATCTAACACTTTCTATTTTATTAAAAAGGCACAATCTATTTTTACTTTATTAAAAAGGCACAATCTATTTTTACTTTATTAAAAAGGCACAATCTTACAAACAGTATGCTCATCCATACTGTTTGGGGATCATGGTTCTAGGTGCAGGAAAGTAGAGTGATATTAAAATTAAAAAACACTAAGAGAGTTTATGTAATATAGGTTCCGAAGGTTATCAAAAATAGTCAATAAATGGAGAAATTAATGGCAACACTATAGTCACTAAAACAGTTATGACATATTATAAATTTATCTGTTTAATATTATGAAGTACAGGGTGGTTAAATTTCCCTTATAAACAACATCATGCAACACAAACGGTTAGCATATTGCAACAAAATTTGGTGTATAGACTATATATGAGATGCGCTCACGGAATTTAGAAAAAAAAGTTCCAAAATGTCCATTAGAGGGAGTCTTTTCCGGAAAAAAATTAAATTTAACACAGTAAATGACCAAAACGGAATACAGAAATGACATTAGCATTTATTGATTACTTTCTGATCACCTTGTCATCGAACCACATTAAGTAAGGGTACGGGGAAAATAACAGTTTGAGAGAAGGAAAAAAAAAGTTGGGTTTGCAGAAACAAGAACGATTAGGACATATTGCGCAAGATTAGGATGATAGACAAGAATTGCACAAGAGGAGCAGTTGTTAATAATGTCCAGGAGGGTGTAAGGAAAGGTGCTCCATGAGACCACCTTCATTCACCTGCAATATTTCAAGTGGATGAATAGAGTATTCAACAGCAGATCGTAACTGATCAGTTGTGATGCTTCTGACATGGAATATTATGGAATTCTTCAAGTCATTCAATGCCGCAACAAGATTTCGTCATCATTACAGCCGGAAACATCGACATAAAACATGGCAACGATTGCAAACGTTTCGAACCCTAACCTGTTTTGCATAAGGCTTTCTCTTCTTCGCAAGCATTCAAATCTCGACATTCTTTTCCTAGAATTGACAGCTTTTCCCAGTTTTACATTTTGTTACTCACAATTCTTGTTCTGGTTTGTTAATATTGTTTTTGTATTCCGTTTTGGTCGTTTATTGTGTTAAATTTAATGTTTTTCTGTAAAAGGCGCCGTCTGATCGACATTTTGGAACAAAGCATTTTTTTTATAAATTCCTTGAGCGCATCTCCTGTGTAGTCTATATACCAAATTTCGCTGCAATCCTGTCATACGTTTGCGCTGTAGGATGCTGTTTATATGGGAAGTTTAATTTTAATCACCCTGTACAATTTAATGCTACTTTCTCTTTTATAAAATCAGCACAATTAAGTGAAAATAAAAGATATAATTCTGCTATTTGCATGATTTCGATCAAATGATTTTGTATATATATTGCAAGTTGAAGGATAAAACGAAGAAAAGATGCTAGGAATAATAAAGTTACTTATTTAATTTGGTTTGTTTTATTCAAAATTTGTTAGACTCAAAGGCTCTTACCTACGGTTCTTCTATATTTGGACTTATGTCAACGGCTAATTGCGCAATGTGATATGGGATATTGGAACCAAATGCATCTAATCCTGCAATTTTATTAGTCATTTACTCTTCTACTTTAGACCTCCATGAAAATATTGCCCAATAATAATTATTTTCATCTATAATGCCATTATTTGAGAAATGCATTAGGAAAAAATAATAATTAAACAGAATGCGTTTAAAATCTAATTTTTATTTTATAATAAAATGCTGTGTTTATATTAAAACGATTTCTAATATACATTATAATTAGTTTATTATTCACTGTTTAAAAAATTTAGCAAATAAAATTTATTTCTTCTCAAATTCACTATCAGGTGTATCAATATCATGAAATCATAAATAATTCACTCTATTAACTGTTAATTAAACGCTGAAAATATTAAAATATGTAATTGTCTTTATGATAAGTTGAATTTACTAAATTTTAAAATATGCAAAATGTATTATAAAAGTCCATCTTTGCCAATAATGTTCAAAGGTACGAGTAAAAATTTGATAAAGAATGGAAAAATTGTCATAAAAATAATTGAACGTTCGAAGTCAAATAGTTTATGATCCATTTCTTTAAAGCAAACATAAAGTATAAAGTACTAGCATAAAGTTATCTTGTAAACAAAAAGAATAAATATTTGCATAAAGTGATTTTGTAAACTTAAAGAATAAATATTAGCATAATGTAATTTTGTAAACAAAAAGAATAAATATTTGCATAAAGTAATTTTGTAAACACTAAATATAAAGTATTCACATAAAATATAGAGTATAAGCATAAAGTATAAAGTATAAATATAAAGTATAAAATATTAACATAAAATATAAAGTATTAACATAAAGTCATTCCTCAACAAACTCAACTCACCTCAATTCAATAAATTCCACTCAACATCAACCTCAATAAATTGCATTCAAAGTAATTCAAACATAAAATTCTTGAAAACCAATTTTATAACACACTTTGCAGATTAAAGTATTTTTATAAATATCATGGCGTAAACTTTTATTTATTCCAATTACATGACAATTAACATCAGTAATTGAATCTTTTGAATATTGAAATTTATGAACAAATTCAATTTGAATGAAAGCGGGAAAATAATTTTGCCAAATTTATCGTTAAATTGTTCTTAAGGAAAGTCTGATAGTTCATAAACCCAATCCCTCTCTCCTCGAGGCATTTTGAGATTCAAAATCTTTAAATCCGTTCCTTTTTTCTACAAACCTCCAATCATTTTCTCCCCACCAAAAATTGATTCCATCAACATAATTATACTTCTTTAACAATTAGGAGAAACTGACCGCTAAAAATCACATCAATTCATATTACATGACAAGCATTAACTGAAACAATTCTTGGTCCCGAATGCGATTGTAATTAATTTTCAAAACTAATTATGAGCAAAAGCGAGTAGGCAGTAATTTAATCAGGATTATGTTTCATGTTAATCTTCGGCTCAGTCTAAAAGTTTATTTTCAGAATAAAATGAAGCTTTTGCTTAATTAAGAAAACTTTGAAGTTTCTGAAGAATGTGCAGTGATTTATCGATGACTCACAATTGTTGAGTTTGTTATGTTAATTGCTTTTCACATAACTTTAATTAATATCGATGAGGGGTTTAGTATTTCATTCAATTGCTCTTCACTTTGACTGTTTACTCAGAATAAATAAAAGAGCCTTTCTTAAACTATATATTTGATTCTTTTAGTTGAAATCAACCGAGTGCGGGAATGAATTAATTCTGATGTTTTCTTTGTAGTATTTAATTTGATTAATTACAATGTTTCAGTTAATACGTTAAGATAATAACCATTTATGCGACAACAGAAAATAAAATTAATTTGAACGCAAAGGGATGATCTGCTAAAATGCAAAAGTTTAATAATTTAAGTTTTACTTTCTCTCATATGAACTATAGAGAAAGTATGGTAATCGTTAAAAAATCCAAATTCGAGATTTTGATGAATCCCCACGTTTTAGACTTTCCTCAGTTCGAAAAATACATTTTTATAAAATGTTTATCTATAATAAAGACAGCTTGAAAATGCTTTGAGCTAGACAGTTGAAATTTGGAATACAGTCTTTACACCAAATTTTCAGATTTCTGTCAGACTTTGAATACAAACTGTTCAGAGGAAATCTGTCTTTCCGACAGTTCAATTAAGTGTTAACTAGATAGTTACAAGACGAAGAGAGCTAGATTTATAAAATTTGTTACACCGATTTAACACCTATAGTGTTGACATTGTAAAATTTTGAGTCAAAACCAATTGCGGGTTGACTGTCTGACCTGTCTTTAATTTCAGAAACATGTAAACGCGATAATTCAAAAACTCAGTGACAGGATTTTGTGACTACAAGGGCAGTTTTGTGACGTAAGTCAATAAAAAATCCCAAAGGATGGTACTATAGTTTCTTTAAAAATGCTAAATGTGCGCCAAAAGTTAATATTTCGTAACTATTGTATGACAATTCCCTGAAAGGCGTTCACAAGCTTGACGAGTTTATTACAAAGTATAAGAGAATGTTTAGGAGAGATCACTCCTGGTGGTTTTGTTGCTTTGTTTAATTTATATCAATTATCATAGCCTTTGTTCTGAAGAATTTCTACAAATTTCATTTAATAAAAGAAAGTTGTGATTTTAATCTTTGAGGTATTATTTTATTTAATCGTGTAAAATATTAAAAACTGTGATTTTTTTCCTTTTCTAATATTAGTATTTTGTACAATTAACTATTGAACTTAATACAATAAACGTTTTAAAAGACAAAGTAAAACATTTGTTAAATCATAAAGCTTATTTGTTAAATCATAAAACTTATTTGTTAAATCATAAAACTTATTTGTTAAATCATAAAACCATTTATCTGTAGTTTTTTTTCTGATGATGATAAATTAATTCCGTTATTTTCTTAATTATACTAAAGTATAAGTATATTTACATTAATTAAATTATAGTAAATATTAGCGTATATTAGTAAAATAAAAGTATATTTACATTAATTTTTGAAGAAAACAAAGAATGATTGTAAATATAAATTTCACTGTAAATGGTTTTCACATAATCTCTAATTAATATCTTATCACTTCTCCCCCATGACATTAGAGAAACCTAATTATGAAATATAAATATTTGGCATAAATCTTACATTTTTATTAAATTGAGTGCAAAAATTTGTATTTTGTACGAACTTTACCAACCGAAAGAAGTCAAAACTCCACACTGAAAGTTGTAGTCACGAGATAACATATTGAATTTCATTAATTTAAATATTTCGGTTTATGAGATTATGTTTTTATGAAAGCGGATATAGAGACGAAAATCCGGTTGCAGTAGGCCACTACAAATCCTGTCGATTATGCTTCGTTCAGTGGAGGCAGGTTGATCGGCTGTACTGAAGAAGACCGAAAAGAGTTTAACACACATTTAATTTGACACATCTAATTCAAAGTTCCTGAAATATATATATTTTGAATGTAAATATGTATAAAAATTTTTATCTCCCTAATTCTTTGCACTTTGGATTTATCAAGTGCACTCGTAATATAGAAAGAAATAAATAAACTCCTTATGAGTTAAATTCATTCAAAATCAGATAGAAATTTACAAATTTTGTCGCAAGTCCATAAACACAGCCTGAAAGCATTTTTGAGTTACTCTATACACAAACAAACAAAATGCCAAAAATCTTTTTTTTTCTTTATTTCAGGCAGACTTGAAACATGGAGATGCATGAAAATCTTGAGATCAAATTCATTAGTGACTTCAATACTTTCCGTATGCTTCGTATACGAGAAAATAAAAATTATGAGTTTCAATTTTACAGATACTTTTTCAGAAAATTTCAGCGTTTTTCAGTAAAGTTTCAGCAAAGAAAATCGCTTATTTTAAAGATTTTTTTATGTATGTTTGTGAAGGTTTCATTATAAATAAGAAAATAATGCCTATCCAACCTTGTACTATGAACAACATATTCAAAAATTTAGCGAGCTATGCCATATTAGGCTGATGATTTTGTACCTTCCAAAACATAAGAATAAAATTTTGAAACAAGTCAATTAACGAAACAATTTAGTAATTCAAAATATTTATATAAGAATTAAAACTATATATTTATTAATGCAATATGCTTCATATTTTTCATGAACATCTATTAAAACACCACGTTAAAGATAATATTTCAATACGGCTTAGCTTAATATTTGGTGCTCATTCTGTAAACATGAATAATAATTTCAGAATTTCTCGCATCACTAATGAGATGGAAATCTTTCGAACGAAATGCGTACTTAGGCATCAGTTCCAATACTTCTTCCTGATTTCAACGTCGCACCTAAATTGTCGTCATATATTCTAATGGGGGACATTTTTCGATACTAGAGGATCCCAAATTTCTTCCAGTTCTGGTTCCAGCTAAAGTCTCCCGGGTGCTTAGATTCAATTCATAATGCATCCCCAAATGTGAACAAAATTTTATCATTCAGGTGTGGTGTGAAAATCTGACAGTCAGTATGTAACTCAAGGGTCGAAATTTGTGAAATTTGTACTCACTATTGAATATTTTGAACCTAAACAGCTTTCATATAAAGGTAATGTGGAACATAAATATATACGCTCTAACTCTCCCCAAAATTATCTAATAACTCTACATTCCCGGTAAATATTGCTTCAAATGTAGCTTCTGATATGATCCATCGATTTCTTATATTATTTACTTACGCTGCAGTGCAGATCATATAGCTAAAGGCTATGCTGTCTAACCAAATGTTCATTAGCCACAAAAATCTATATATAGTTAAGATTATTTGTTTTATATACATATGTAGCGCTTATATTATGACAACTATTTGTTTTGTCAAGGCACATTGTCCTTATCATCGTATAACATTTTCAGTCATATATCACAGAAACATTTCTAATGTCTGATATTTATCATTGGATCCTCTGAGTATTTCTGGCACAGAAGATATTACTCTTAGTTCTTCAGTAAGAAAGGTTTATATCTGTACAGCCACTATTGCTTGCAAACATATGGAATATCCTTTTCCTTCGTGTTATATTTCATCTAGATTTTCTTGTCAAGATAAAGGGTATTTGTTTATTTAAAGATAAAGTTATAAACTTCTCTCTTACTCAGACAGAAATTGCCTGTATATTCATCATTTCCTAAGTGTTGTTTTCAGTGCCTCTTGATCATAATGTCGCCTTAGGTTCTTTATGAGTTCAGATGTTTTTACATACGTTGCTATAGATTTTTGACAAAAGTGAACTCATAAGTTTTATAAACTACTCCCTTTAACGACA
>JAPMOR010121444.1:32186-94106 GCA_026543865.1 Argiope aurantia | reverse complement strand
TTAATTAGATGTTGGATAAATATTAGAATAAATATCTTGTTTATGCAATACGAGAAGTTCACTTTCAACTATAAATTAAAAAGAAAAAAAAACTAAAACAAATTATAAAGCTTATAAATAAAAGAAAATTGTGTTTGGCCGATAGAAGACACTTTATTGGCAGGCATGAGAAAATTGTAAATGACCGACAGAAAAGGCATTATTGCCACACACGAGTAAATTAAGTGTGGCTTAGAGAAGATAAATTATTAGCAGACCAGAGTAAATTGTGCATATCCAGCAGAAAATAGATTATTGCCGAACATAAGTAAATGAAGTGTAGCCTCGATAAAATGGATTATTACAAGGCAGAAAGAAACTTTATTGATTAGTTGACAAATATACGAATGAATGAATGAAATTGGCGAGAGGAAGAACACTATTATTTCAAAAATTTTCAATCTAAGATAGTTAAGTTTGAACAAGGCCTGTTTTTCTTGCCAAATATCCCTGAAGGGAATCTGGTATATTACTTGTCTTTCTCTCTATTGATAGTTTTATGCAGGTTGCTCAACGATGAATGATCACAAATTAATAAAAACGTATTACCGGCACCCATCTCAAAATTTAAAATATATTTTCCTAACTATTTTCCATTACATACAATGCAGTTATTCAACATTTTTCTGGCTCTTCAAGCATATATTAGAAGCCCTCTTTTGTTGCCTTCAAAATTACCACTGTCTCTAATGACGAAAAACGCTTTACCCTAAAGTGCTTCTTCAAATTAAAAAAAAAAGGAAATTTTCGGCAACTAAAACAAGACTAAAATAGAGATAGATAATGTATGAGTCATTGATTCTTGAAAGATATTGATGTGTATTATTCAGGAACTCACCGCTCACAAAAGTAATATGTATGCAGATTTTCTGTGAAACCGAATGAAAAGTTGAGACTCTCTCATAGGCATCTTATGTGATCAAGGACCTTCTCGCCTCATCACAGTAGCGGTGATGTTTACTTTCGTTACATAAATCACTGGAGCTCCGAGTCCTACTTCTTTCGAAATGGATTCGCTTTTCCCTTTAAACATATTCATTCTTTTTACTTGTTTTAGGAAAGGACAGACTTTTCATAAACCTCCTAAAGTTGATAATTTTATAAAATAAAAACATAATCACATTGTGTATATAGCGTATCATATTCATTGTAATTGAAAAGTAAATGAAATTGAAACAACATTTAATAAATCAGCTACCAACACTATGGCAATGACTATTTTCACTGCAAATTATGAATCATCTATTCTTTACTCGTTCCGCTAAGTCTATAATACTAATTTAGCTTTGCTTGATGTTTTTAAAACACCTTTAAAAACTGATCATGCCCACCGTTTTAAATATTTTCTACTCATGTATGTATCTCATAAAAAGATGAAATACAAAAATAGGAAATGTAAAAAATAAGTTGCACATGCTTTACGCAGAAGATTCGTTGTTTTTCTCTTGATACATCAAAAGACATGAACTAAACATCATAATTAATAATAAAAAAATAAATGACAAGAAAGGAGAAGGTTATTCATTTAAAAATCCTTAACGAATTACAAACTGCTAAAATAGTTATTGGATATTTATGGAAGATATTTCATTAAATTAGATATTATAAAGACCCCGTCAAGTGATTGCGCTGTAAGATGTCCAACAAGCTCGGAAATGAACAACAATGCTTTATTCTCAGTTGAATCTCAGGTGAGCATAAAAGGCTCATACTCTATGTCCGAAAGAATTCGGATAAGTCTGAATTAATGGAACAATGCTATAATAATGGTGGGAACTTAAACTGAATCCTAAAGACCAATACTTGCCATTGTACATCTCCGGAAGTACATCTGTACATTGACGGAAGGAGCCAATCATCGTGCCAAAAGCTCCTGATTCTCATTTTAAGTACTTCCCGAGAGAAGGAAGCTCAGGTAACAAACACAGCCGAAATTATACAAGGAAATTATGTGTAGAAATCAAAAGTATACACTGAAGCAATTAGTCGCTATTAAAGAATAACAAAAGCACAAAGAATTCTGACAAAATTCCTCAGAAATCAACACTTGAGATTCGCCACTTTTATAGGTCCCATGACAGGGAAGGGTATCGAATGCTCCAGAAGAAATTAGTAGTCTCTAATCCTAATACAGATATCGCCAAAATTCCCTAATTATCAGCATGATAAGACATATGTTGATACTCCGTTATTACCAATAACTTACTATACTGAGTAATCTCCTAACCTTACGATTTTCCACTTTTGTCGCGAAATTTTCACCATGCTGTCGCCGTGGTCGAGAGTCATTGATTTGACCTCTATTCAGCACCCGTTCTATATCTATAAAACTCTCTATAAAACTGAGCTATCTATAAAACTCTGTTCTGTAGTGCCAGATCAACTACTAAGGGAAGCAAGGTAACATATTTGTATCAATATAATGCTTTTATTATATCAACCAAAATAATTTAAAGTGAGGAGTTAAGGAACTCCAAGGATAGTTACTGTCATAATTACTACTAGTATGCAAACAAATAAGAACACTGGAATAAAAGGATAGACTGTGTTCAGGGGACTGCACGCCTAACCGGTATATCAAATTAGTTAGAAGGGTTCCATTGATTATAGCTAACAACAATAAAAAGATATATGAATGGCGTTAACTGAACTGTTTAACAGACGGACAATACTCTTCACTCGAATGAAAGTAATTTTTTATTGTCTGATACAATGACGCGTTTGTCTTGAACCCAGAACTGATTTTTGTTACTTAAATATCTTAGAAATTAATCATTACTGAAGTGGTTACCTTATGATCTGAGGAGGTATAATGTTGAACAAGCTTATGCAGTTTTATATTATGGAAAAGTAAAGATGAACCCATGGGCATATTATCAGAATATGATCTTCTCATGCATATACTTTTCGTAGCATTATTGAAAAAACTTTTAAAAATAGAAGGTATACTCCGCTATCTATTAAAATAGATTGTATGCTCCGTTAGCCCCAAATGTCTTGCCGTGCTGAGCTATCTCCTATACTTAGAATGCCTCATCATGTATGGAAAGTATCTGAGAAATGCACATCAGAACAAACCCAATTCTAATTAAAAACAACCATCTATCTAGATATTTAAACTGAAAAAGCAGAAATGACAGCAAATTTTTCTGAACAATCTGAACATATTCAATTAGTAGAACGCATGCATTTCAATGAGAATTTGAAACCCAGAATAAATTAAAATAAAATGCAGGTGAGTGCATCAGAATTGTTAAACAAAACTGCCTCCAAATATTTTAATATTTTTGTAGCGACTCTACTAAAATGCTTTAAAAAGTTTATAAAAGCTTACATTGCCCTCCCCTGCCATAAAACTAAATCAGTATTAGTATTACTGTTGTACTTTCTATTTTTACATAATGAGCAATTTTTACTCGATTTCAAGATGTTTATGTGAGAATCAAAATAAATATATTTTAAAGCTTTATTTATATAAATGCTGTTATAATAATACATTTTAATTTAATTCGACTTGTTAAAATTTCGTTGAATATGCATCTAAATAAATACGAGATTATTTGAAATACAAAATATGATATGTTTTGTATGATATCTTACATCATAGAATACTTCATTTATGTGTATACATAATGCATCTTTACCTATATTTTTTTAATTTAATCTTTTCAAAGTTTATACATTTCTTTTATTATTATAATACTTTTGTAAGTTATGAATCATTATTAGGTGATAGGAAATATTACTGATATATATTTTGTAAAATTTTGCATTGCAAAAAATGAGGTAAAATTGCAATGAATGCAAAATTCCTTGAAATTCAAATTTTTTTATTATATTTGTTTTTATTTTACAAACATATAATTTTGAGTATAAACTTTAAAGCAGTTTCTTCCCATATCCTATATTTCACAATCCCATAAATGGCAAAATCATTTTATCTTTATTAAGTCTTAAATAAATCATTAATAAAGATAAAAGCAAGTAAATTCTTAGGTAATGAATGGTCATTTCTGTTTTGGCTATTTTCAAGAAGTTTCAAGCAAATTATCCAATGCGATATTTATAGAAGCTGGATTCTAGACCCTTAAAAATATTATTGTAGAACAAAAAATAGCAATGAAATAAGCCATATATATGCAAATGTGTTCAGCTAAGAAGAGATGAAAAATTGTTTCCAAGCAAGGCCTTCCACTAATGTATTTATGAGTTTCCCTTGCTTAAATTTCTCTAAAGCCTTCTTTATAATATATCTTTTTCGGTCATTATACTACTATTAATATTCGTTTATTTACTACTTATGATAAATTATTCAGTTATATATTATCACTAGCGTTTGGAATTTTATCTTAAATTATGAGTTTGAAATGTTTATTTTATAAGAGAACAATACCGTATTTGGGATGTTCCCTATAATTCGAACTTATGATATGTGTTTATCTAACTAATAATGTTATTTTATGATAATATAAATCATATTTGCAATGCTATATAAACGTATTAAAATTACAGTTGCGTAATTAAAAAAAAGTTAGGTTTCATTTGCAACCAATAAACAATTTTTTTTTCTTTTCAATCTCCATGTTAAACCGAAACCAAAAAAAAACCCCTCTAAAATGATAAAATTTGATAAAATTACAAAATTTTTTTTTCTCGAATAATATAATACATTTACGATACATTAACTTTTACGAAACATAAAAAATGCAACCACTCCAATCTTAACCCTTCATGTCGTGTTTGACGTTAGAATCCAGAAGGATATTGCTTTATTATATTACAATTATTATTTTAATCATCTTTAGTTGAGAAATACAACTTTCGGAAGATAATCTTTTTCTCATTGATTAAGACATCTGTTTTAAGAACAGTCGTTTTGTTTTCGAATTTCTGTTTGTGTTTCAGTCATTTTATTCTCAAATTTCCTTTTATTTTCTTTTATTTTATTCTTATATTATACATATTTATTCATTTGTTATTATTTATCATGTTCAGGTCAAAAAACGTTTTTAAAAATATTGGCATTTGCTCATTCCATTTATAGAAATCATAATGTGTTGTTGGGTAAGTAAGGGAATTAAGTAATATTGGGTTGTTCGGAAAGTAATTTCTTTTTTTCCCGACAGAGGATTTAATTGTATTTTTTTGCACCCAACTTCACATTTAAGCCGTATAATTTTTATACGCTTTGAGAGCTCATATAGCAAGGCTTGTGTGTGAAAAATTCCAATTAATTCTACGCAGTAGTATTTGGTTGGTGCCCTTTGAAATATGGAGAGCGATAAGCAGCATTTTCGACATATCTTACTGTTTTACTACAGAAAGGGTAAAAATGCTGTTCAAGCCAGAAAGAAATGGACCGATGTGTATGGAGAAGGCGTGTTGACAGTACGCCAGTGCCAGAACTGGTTCGCTCAATTTTTTAGACGGTAAAACCTTCACCTCACATGAGGAGGTCAAAAACCACCTCGATCCGTTTTTTGGCAGCAAAGACCAAAACTTTTATGAGCGTAGAATTATGCTACTACCAGAAAGATGGCAAAAAGTGTTGGACCAGAACGGCCAATATATAATTTAATAAAGTATTTGTTTATTATATGAAAACTGTCTTTCATTTCCACACAAAAAAAAAACGAAATTACTTTCCGAACAACCCAATACATACTGTTATCAAACATTACATTTGTTCCCACGAATTTTCTTTTAATTTCCGATAGTGGAAAGTTAATAAATATTTGTTTCAACTGAAAGTGAAAGAGAAATACTATAACAAGTTCCTAAATTTTAATTTTAAATTAAATAAATAAATATGTAGGTATTATATATTTCCTAATAAAAATTACATAGAATTCAAAAACCTCTTTTTAAAAATATAATAATCGTATGGTATCGATATGTAAAATATAAGAATATCGATGTAACAAAGTTATGGAATCGATATTCAAAAAGTGTAAGAGAAAGTGTAACAACACTAATCTTAACTCGTCCATATTATTTTTGATGCCAGAATCCAAAACTTGCATTCCTTCTGAATGGGCAAAATGTTTACCACAGGCCGTTTTTGGTAAGAGAGCATTAGTTTTAATATGATATGATTCAACTTAAAATTTCATCATCAGTGAATATTCTGGGAACTAGAAGTTTAGTCCAGAAACCAGTGAATGTTCTGGAATCCAGAAATTTCTAAAAAAATTAGTTAATTCATTATAAAGCAAGCAACAGGAATTTCGATAGCAAATCAAACTGATTAAGAGCATCACATACTTTTTTTGTGTTTGTATTATTTACTTATCTAATCCAATTTTCCACTAATAAATTTATAATCTGTATATTTAACGATTACAATATATATCCTCTATGCAGTAAAGAAGACAATACACTACAGTACATTATAATATTTCCCCTTTGTATAGTAAATTAACTCCGTTCGTAATTTCATTTAGCACGTATATAAAAATTATTTATACCAACAACACTGTTTACTTTTTAATTTAATTGTAGATACGTTTTTATTATTATTAAAACTTTAACTATTATTAATGTTTCGTTTATAACAAAATTTAGTTTTAAGCTCAGCATCGTTCTTTGTTATAGTAAGAACGAATATTTTAAATAATATTTGTTCTTTGAGTTCTTATTAAGTTTTAAATAAATAAAACTGCTCGGACCACCACTCCACACTCATATTTTAGAAAAGAGGGGAGGGGGGATGTAGGACGGTGCTTCTAAAAAAGGTACCATTTTCTATTTTTGGAGGGTATACACAGTTTTTGATTAATTATAATCATTCATATTTACTGAGTTTTCTGATACCATTCTTATATATGTTTCATAAGTGTCTTCATTTGATAAACAAGGAATTTAATAAGCGTTGCTGAAGAATAGTTCCAGCATATCTAATCTATTATAAATAAATCTATTTCATTTCTAAATTGAGGACTAATAGTCAGTCAACAGTGCAAATATAAGCCAAATATCTAAACAAATAATTTCTTTAAAAAATCCGGTTGGAACAATTTTTCTTTGCAACTCAAAATAAAATGAAATTAATTGAAAACTTAAAATTATATAAATTATAATAGAAACAATGCTTTAAAATACAAAAAAATAAATGTTTACGTAATTTATTTATATTTTGTTTTGGCCCTTTTAAAAAAATATTTTTTGAAAACTATTTACAAAAGTAAAACTATTTCATTTGACAATTCCAAAAAAATATCCGAATTCCAAATGCAAATCTTGAGTAAAACTTTCCTTTTTCCAAATAATATCCTTTAAGGAATAAATACAACAGGGAAAAAATAAATGTGATTTATTAAAATATGCACTTTTATTTTAAAAATAAATATAAAAATAAGATTAATATTTTAACTCTTAGATATATATATCCTCATCAAGAAACGTTTATGTATGTCTCATACAGATATCATTAGAAAATTACAGCTCACTTAAAATTTACATTTAAATTACAGCCTAACTTAAAGTGCAAAAATATTTAGTGAAAGGAGAACTCCAATGAGTTTCACGAAGCAAAACAATGCTTATTATACCGAAACTACTGTAAGTTTTCTTATCGAACAATGAATCAAATTAAAAAATTTTTTAAGCAAATTTCTTTTTTTAAAGCTATATGAAATTTAGCTAAAATGAAATTTATTTAAAAACTGCGTCTTCCGCCATTTGCATTTTCAGAAATCTTTTTAATTAAAAAATATTCATATGTCTCAAGTAAAAAAAAATTTTACAATTTTTTTACTATAACTGCATCAGTTTACTTTTTCAACCAGGATAATATAATAAACTCTCAAGAATATTTCGTAATTTATTTCTTGACACATAACATCTTTTCAATTGATGATTGCAGTAAATAATTTCTTGTTCATTCACATTCAATTTGCATCTCAATGATTTTAGAACTGTAATCTGAACTCATCTTAAAATGCATCAATTTTAACGACAAACGCATAACATTCAATTTCTTAGTCCTCAACTCTTATTTGATATAACATTCGTATAAAAGAACAGTTTTATAGCAATACCTCGGTCATTTTTCAATCTCTACAGAAAGAAACATACCACAAGGTAAATTCGAATTGGAAATCTCACATAATCAATCATTGGAATTGGAGATCAGTGACAGGAGAACTATTTTTTTTAACTTTATTCATTCAAAAGAAATATTAAAACATATATCACTTACGAGTTTAGAATAATTTTCTGCACAATAAAAAATTCCTTCGCTATTTTGTGATGTGAATACTTTTTACCCTTCTATTTCACTTTCATAGATTATTTTTCCTTTTAAAAATGCTTTACTTAAGAAAATAAGGAAAATACGACACTTTGGCAATACCGTCTTCTTAAAAAAATCAATCTCTGAACCAATTTCTGCTTTGCCATTTCATAGAGACTCACTTATTTAATGCCTTCTTTGAATGTCGAACATGTATTTTATTTTTGCAGACTGCCTTTTATAATGCCAGCTATGGAAGTCGAGTCAGTGCTAAGCAGTGAAATATGTTGGACACAATTTCTGTAATCTTTCATCGTTTGTCAAGTTCCCCCTCAATGTAATTTTAAAGGTTTCTTTATAAAGCTTTATTTCTCGAAAAAAATGTTCTTTTCAAAAGAAATGCCTAGAAAACTAATAGGAAATAAGCTTTTTATACAGATAGTCTTTAATGCACTGACATCAGATACAGAATACAAAATATTAATAGTTCCTCTTCGAAAAAAATACATTGATGATTGTTTTCTCATTCATATTTTTCTGAAATAATTTTTTTCCAAAATTATGGATATGAAATTCCGTATTAAATTTTATAAATAAATGTTAAAGATAATTTATAAATGAATTGATAGAAATGTAATTTCTTATTTAATTTTTATTTGTTCATTTGTAATATTAAAAATAACTCTTTCTTCACATCAGCAGCTTCCTAATTATGCATTGTAACATATTACTTAAGAGCGTCCTGTAATATGTAACATATTACGCATTGTACTCATTACTCTTTGCTTGAGACAGAAATCTTATGATGCTTGATTTTCTTGAATTTCCTGAGGTAACATTGTCATGTTTAAATAAATTGAGTTTTAGACATGAAAAATTTCAACATTTCTGAGATAATTTTAAAAAACCGGATACATTTTCTTTCCTTTGCCAGAACAAATTTTATAAGTGAAGAAATATAACCTAACATGGTTTATTGACTAGATATTATCTGTGAATTTCATGATATAATATGCATGATCCAATAATTGTTCCATATTCTCCAGGCCAGACAAATGGATCTAAAGTTATCGATTCTTGTGCATAGTTACTGCCTAACTGCGTTAGAAGTTTTTAATAAGAATTTTTTTTCAAAATTTCAATTAAATCATCATCAAAATATTTTTGTTCTCCATAATCTCAAAACATATTGCTTTACAATAATCATTTGTATATTAATTTGAAATTCAAAACATTAAATTCACAATTAGATTAATTTTTCCCCAATACAATTTTTCTCTATTTTCAATAACTTTTTTAAGTATAATTATACAATGTTATTTGGTTTGATTTGATTAACGCCCCGTTTGAAGCAACACTAGGGCTATTTTGGGACGGACCTCGTAATTTTGAACCGCGGTCAGATAACGAGGATGACACCTGAGCTGGCACACCCCTCTCTACATCACACCACACCAGCGGGAGGACGTTTGGGCATGACGGATTTAACGTGCAACAGACCCTCTTACACGACGGTTCTTCGGTGGAATCGGGTCACGAACCTGAAACCTTCCGGTTCCGAAGTCGAGACCTTACCATCAGGCCACCGCGGCCTTTATACAATGTTATTTTTACTGTGCTTATAAATATGCACGTTGTGATGGCATTAAATATGCTGTGCGTATACACACTATCGCTCTTATATAAATAAAAAATAAATTTTTAAGAAGAAATAAAAGTAGAAGAATCAAACCTAAACATTACTATCTAAAGATATTTCTGTCTAGATGACCGAATACTTTTTTAAACTTTTCCACCTAAATAAGGGCTCGTTAGTCTGTGAGTTATTTACTCAAGTGCTATTCTGTAACTACATTCATGCATTAACAAATAAATCATACAAATAAAAATCTAACGAAAATAAAAATTTTCAGCAGATTTCATTCCAGGTCTTCTACGTATCTACATTTCTGGTAAATGGTTCATATACTTAAATTCATTCTTGCAACTAGTTATGGTTTTAAATTATTACGATCCCATGCGTGCATTGACATATCTATAGACAACAGCTAACTGTTCTTGTTTAAATTTGATACAATTCAGTAATGTTGCAAAATTTCATTTATCTGACTATATAAAGGTAATTTAAATTCTATTATTTACAAGTATATAAATGGATAGACAAGCAAATTTACGATGAACCGATAGGATATAAAAATCATTAAGGATTTCTATTCCAGGAGTAAGATCCGGTACTAAAATTCTCTGTCAATATTTAGCGTTCTTTTATTTATTTATTTATATGTGAATTTAATTATCACATTCGCTGTCGCATACACTGGCGGAAAAAAATCCCAACAGCAAAAAGGAAGGGGATTTTTCCAATAGGATAATGCTCACCCTCATACCGCTGTTGAAATGCAACGTGCTCTACAGACATGTTACCTTGGCCTGCAAAACCACCAGATCTATCTCCAATAGAGCAAGTATTGGATATCAATGGACTACAACTCCAGCTCATCCATAGCCAGCAATGACCCTCCCAGTATTAACAGAACAAGTACAACAAGCATAGAATTCCATGCCACAAAGTGACGTTCGGCACCTGTATGACACAATGCATGAACTTTTGCAGGCATGAATTCAAAATGCTTTAGGATACACCGGTTATTAATGTAACAACATTTCACATTTTAAAGGCATTTTCTTGAGCTTAAATTAACCTGTGATCTTGAAAATTTAATCAATTAAACATGTTAACAAGACAAATACACTGTCCAAATTTCATTACACTACAATAATTTTTTTCTTGGTGTTGGGATTTTTTTTCCGTCAGTGTAGATTGGTATAATCCTATAAATAAATGTTTCAGACAAAGGGTACTCTCAGATGCTAAGATTTATCAAAACAATGTTAATTATTTTTTATAATTCTAGCAATTTCTCTTTGCTTATTATGAATACAACAAAATAAATCAACCGTAAAAGTTTTGCCTAAACTTATTTGCATTATCTCCAATAAAAGTCTATATCCTTCGTCCGAATAAATTTAGATATTTAAGGTAAGACAGCGAAGTGAAGTGAAGTGAATCTAGCATTATTACTATATATATATAATACCAATATTTGACACAAAACTGTTGTAGTCAAATATTAACCTACCGTATTTCATTAAATTGATTTTTCCATTTATGAGTTATACAGCTTACATGCATGCGAAAGCACAGACCAACAAATGGTCAATAATTCGACAGATTTAATTCAAAATTTGATAATTATCTATATTTTAGATGTTAAACCTCAGCATCAAATTTTATTTCTCTAACACTTTGCTTTTCGTAATAATCGATTTCACTTGTACTCGAACAACCAGACAGAAAGACTTGTGAATGGAGTTTTTATACACCAAAAGCCAGACGTCTTGCTCAAGAGTTTTGAATTGTCTTTGTTACAGACAGACAAACACACATAATATTAAAAAGGTTTCTTTTTTCAACTAGAGGAGATCCGAGAAGAGGAGATACGTCAAAATCTCGAGTTCGAATTTTTTGAAGCTTACAATGCTTCTTCTATTCTTCGTATAAGAGAAAATAAAAAAATGAGTCAGTTAAAAAGTTTAATTTCAAATCGCGATTTTTCAACTCTCTATAAGACATCTATTTCCAATTAGCAAACAAATGTCCTAGGTCGAAATCAATGAAATACAAATTCACTAGAAAAAATTGATCTATGTTCTTTAAGAGGTTCGATCAGATGCAAAACTTCTCTCATTTTCAAAAGTTTCAGCTCAACACCATGGAATTTCTTAACATCGGTGGAACAAAAAGAGAAGTTGTTTATTTTCCCACTCTTTTTCCAAAATTACAAGAATTAAGTGTGTTGAGGAGGTCTTCAACTCAAACTTCACAACGATCGATACGTTTTGCTTGCTGATGTGCTGAATTTTCTTTCCAGTACTCCCTTTCCTATTACTTAAAGAAATGCTTCGGGCGTTTTTCAGAAGAACATCCAGAAAAGATTTTTTTTTCTTTTTGCGCCCAAAATAGAAACTTTCTCGTGTTACTATGAGCAACAACATACCATAATAGATATTCCGTATCTACGATCACTTTTTTAAGGATAGGATCAGATAGATAAATACATTAGAATTTAAGATAGATTAGGATTTCCTAAGACAAAAAAATAAGGAACTTTTCTTAACATTCATGTATTCTAAGATTGCTTTATGGAAGTGGCTCAACAATTATATTTACAAAGAAATCTTAATCACAAATAATCAACGCAAATATTTGAATCTGATTAAAAGTAGATATAAAAATGCACTATAATAGTAAAAAGCTAATTTCTTCCAAGTATAAATATAAATTTGAATACTTATTGATAAAATATTTAATTTGAATTGTTTGCATTAAAAACAGTGTTAGACACCTTTCTATTTATAAAAACCTAAGTGGGAATGATTTTCTTCTTAAACACAAAATATAATGTGATTAATTTATTCTACGCATTTGTCATATTTTATACCCGACTATTTCCATGTGACATATTTTCAAAATATATATTAGTAAAGCCTTCATGATTTCAGGAGAAACCTGTTGTTCTACAATTCTAATCTGCAAGCACATCGTCACTGTAGAATATATTCAATATTCTTAATATCCACCAAGAGAGCTTGTATCATTTCCACTGGTTAGGCTTTCTAAATAAATCTTTGTAGGCATGCTAATATCAGAAATCGCAAATAATATAATTTACACACTTTTTATACCACATCAATAATCGAGAAACATTCATTTCAACGAAAGGTTAAGCCTATTCATTATAGCATTGTGGCAAGAGCTTTTGTTAAAGTTAAGTACAGCATAGCTTCATATTTGCTCATAGAGTTTTACTCAGAAACTATCGAAATTTCTACTTACATATTATTTGACAGGATGTATCAGATAAGTTATCAGATATAATGAAATCTCAACAAAGGCTTCAGGGCCACGGTGGCCTGGTGGTAAGGTCTCGGCTTCGGAACCGGAGGGTTTCAGGTTCGTGACCCGATTCCACCGAAGAACCGTCGTGTAAGGGGGTCAGTTGCACGTTAAATCCGTCATGACCAAACGTCTTCCCGCTGGTGTGGTGTGGCGTGGAGAGAGGGGTGCCAGCTCAGGTGTCGTCCTCGTCATCTGACCGTGGTTCAAAATTACGAGGTCCGTCCCAAAATATCCCTAGTGTTGCTTCAAAACGGGACGTTAATATAACCAAACCAACACCAAAACAAACCAACAAAGGCTTCAGTTTCTGCACAGAAATGTAAAATAGATATACAATGAAAGCTTATAATATGCATTTTCCAGTAATGGTCAGAACAGCGAATACATATTTGGGAAATAGGAACCCCAAAGAGAGCTTAATATTTATCAATAAACCGATGGTTAAAAGAATGGATAGAATGATTGCGTAAAATTAATTACAACTTTATGTGCCAAGCAACGACATTTGGTGGAGTTTTTTTTATTTATATAAAAAAAAACCTCCGTATGGCTCCACATCTACTAATAATGATCCGTTGTGACATTAATAATGTAGTTTTTTTGTCCAGATAAGATTCTTGTTATAATTTTTAAATAACTTCCATTTCTTGTGTAGTAAACGTAGTAGTAAATAGTATTGTGTATTTGTTGTGTCACATTTGATGTTGTTTCACACTTGTGTCGACACGATACCGGTAGTGAGGGCGACCTTATCATGTAGGAAGTGACAACAAGGAAGCAAGGCTTGTTGCTGCGCTGTTGCTCTCTCCCTCTTAATTCTTGGCTAGCCAGAGTTTATCATATAAGTCAAAACAGTTAAAGCAATTGCGAATGCAACATTATTTTCAACTTAAGTATAAATAATTAAGCCACACTGATTTACTTTTTTTACTAAATTAAACACTTTTTAAATACAATCGACAATTAAAATTATTATAACTGGATTCAAGCCGTTTTCATTTTTTTTTTTTGGAAAATACAAAATTTGTAACGCAATTTTTAAAAAGCAAGCTATCCTTAATTTAACAACTAAATCTTAAAGTTGTCTACAGACGAACCTGTTATACAGAAAGCTATGTAATATTTTGCAGAACATCATAATGAATTACTTTCAGTGATTAAAATATTAGTTCACAATATCGTCAACAGAGGGTGTTTTAGTAAGGGATTGGGCAACTAGAGAACATCTATTATAATTTACAAATTTTATTACAATGAAAAATGTTCAACATGAAGGCGACCGTTCTCAGCTCCCATCCGAAATTGTAAGATGGCATGCTCTATAGTTGGTTGAAATGTGTTCTGAAATGCCACGAACATGTCTTGAATTGTTGCCTTTATCAAGTGAATTCCTTGAATTATCACGCCTTTCTAGATGTTTTTCAAATGCCCCTTCCAAGCCAAAAGTCACATGAATGGGAGGCCACAGATCACGAAAGTACCAACTAATTACACGTTATTCTATGAAGGGAACTTTTAAAATATCTTAACCGAAAAGTTAATTTGTTGAATGAGCTCCATCTTGCATAAAATGCAGTGACGTGCTTGCCTATCCGAAATAGTTTTATTCTTCAAGAACAATAAAAATTTCTGTCCGATGATCGAATATGTTACCATACCACTAACATTTAATTCATCGAAGCATATGAGCTGAAAATAAATGATGCAATAAATCTACATCCTTCCATTATTTTTGATGACTGCAATGGAAAATATAAAATTGAATGCGGAATTTCTAATTCTCGAATTTAGCAGCTGTGAGTATTCACTTAACCGTCCAAATGAAGATGCGCTCCGCCCATCCGGGAGATTGCCAAGGAGAGACCATTTTGAATCACAAAACGAGGAAGAAATTGAAATGAGGATCGCTATCGAATCTGGAGATCATGTGGAATGACATCTTTACGGATGTATACTTGTACTAATAATGCCGTATGCTCTTCTAGACAATTAAACAGGTCATATTCAATTCTTTTGCCTCAATGCGGACACTAGCCTATAAGTTGGAATATTTGACGTCTTCCATCTGAAGCTTTTTCAATTGCTTCTGCAGAAATGCTTTATTCCTTTCCTATAACGAACATTAAAAAACCTGTTCATTCTTATGTATCTTCCATTAATCGAAAAATATTAAAAGATAACTGACCTTTACATATTTCGTTCAAGTTCCGATAGAGAAATAAAGGCAGAATCATTTTTTTGGTAAAACAGTATACGAAAATTCAATATAGTAAAAGAAATAGTGAGTAATAACGAACCTATTAAAAACAAAATTTAAAAACAATAGATTCTAGGTTTTATTACAATTGATGCGTAACGTAAACAAAAAATTTGAATTCTATTGTATGTTCTACTTCGTTCCTTTAAATATCTTACTCTGAAGTTAGTTATTGTTATCTTTATCGTTTGTTAAAGTTCGAGAGCAATTATTGAACGATGTCTTGTGTTTCGCAGTTGCTCGTGCATTCGATGATAAATTTCGTAAGAATCTCAAGTTCCTGAATCGAAATGCTTTCTGCATTTGAACGTTTTGCTTTCTTCTTGTAAACTACAAAAATTATTTTTTTTGGGTAAAATTCTGTGTAGAGTACAAAGTGCAAATATATTTAATCGCAACTGCTATCAAAGGTGTAACCAAGACAGTTTTTAAATGCTTTTATTAAAGTTTGCAGCTCACTTTAGGGACTGAGCAGTTTAATGAGTATAAATTACTAATAGAGTGAATTATAGAACGAAATGTTATATAATTTGAATTTTAAAAACTGTCATAAATGTATAATTCATTAAAAAACGCACTTTGCTGTGAAGATTTGAACTAATATTTTTTTATTGTTCAAACAAATTTCCATCCTTGTTGTAAGAATAATGATGAATTTAGATTCGTTTTTGTTATCTTCCTGGCTAATTTGATGAAAAATTGATATTTGGAGAGTTAATTCGACAATCCAAGATATTGTAATAAGTTTTAAACTTTAAAACTATTGTCTTTGGATCTTCAACATGGCAAAAAATTATTTAAAATTACACGAAGATATATATCATCTTTCTGGCTGGTGTAAATTGTCAGAACTGGTAATTTTTTTTAAATACACGATTTTATCTCTGATGGCTTCAGTAAATATGTTGTCTCTAGAAAACAGAATCTTCTGTATGGCACACTAACACTCCTATGTGAATTAAATGCCAATCGGAACAGAAGCAATACTGAATTCGAAAACTACTACAGATAATATTGAAATTTGTGGGTACAAGATTTGTAAATGAAATTTTTATCATTGCAACTATAATAGTTCGCCATCCAACCAGTGAATAAGTTTCTAATTTTAGGATTTTTTTCCTTCATTTAGCTAGTGTTTTTCTGGTTCATTAGAATAATGCATGAAATATTAATTAATCAAAAAATATTTTACAGCCTTAACAGTAAAAAATAGATCCTCTTTTTCTAAAGACAGATGGTCAAAATATTACTTCTCAAAACAGGAAAAGTTAATTGTGATATATAAAAGGGGTTATAAATGGGCTGGCAGGGTTATAAATTATTTATAACCCTGCCAGCTGTTTTCGGATAAATAAAGATTCGATTGAGAATAAATTGCATCCAAAAGTCCATATTATTCCCTTATCGTTACAGCCAATATTTCGATAACATATTATCTATTAAATTTGAAATATTTTTAATTAAAAATTGCTAATTTCTCATTGTTTATTGAAATGGTACTACAAGTTTCTATATTTAGCTTTTTGATAAAAAAAATTATAAGATATTTATTTCGAATTAATTACAAACTTATGAAATTATTGGATCGTTTAACATTGTCGCATTCCTTGATTGTAACCTTGTTGTCTTAAATTCAAACGTGAGAAATTTATGACACAAGATATTCAAAACAAAGAAATCAATTCATATACACAGGACCATAATCAAATCAATCTTGTCATCCAGTGAACATTGTGATATGTACAATCGTATCACAAAGTAGAACAGCTTGATTTTTATGGACGTTAAAAGCATTTATGTTTGATATGTCATAGCGGCTTCATTTAAACTCATTTCAACCCTTAACTGGGGTGTGCGGTATGTAATACCGCTAAGGATGAAACTTTCAGTCTCTCTTATTCTATTTTTATCTCAATCGAATGCATTGACCCTGCAGCTTCTTTTTTGTTACCTTCACAACACGTGTACTTTTTCTACCGGTTTTAGTGTTAGTTTTTAAAAATATTTCAGCTATTTCTTACGGGAAATCTGTGAGAACGCACCTCCATTTTGGTGTTCCAGTATTATACAAGGCTTATAAAATGATTTTAAAATTTGGTCCTCGATCCAACCTACAGATTCACGTTATGAAGCAGAGCTCCAGACACTTTTAAATGAAGCAGAAAGTGATTTTAGTGATAAGGATAATTGTATAGAAGAGTTTTTCGATGAAAGTTCGCATTCAACTAATTCTGATATGTATGTTCAAACTGAATAAATTTTTCTAATTATAATGTATTTTGAAAAATTTATAAAATATATTAATTTACCAAGGTATTTATATACAGAATTTATTGGTTGATTTTTATACTAGTTCTTCTATATGTTTAAAATGCCTTATAAAACCGTGCTATGAAAATCACACAAGCTGATAGAAAAAGGGCCAATTTTACCCATTGCCAATTGTTTTTTATTTTTCATATAATAGTTGAATTTTTCATTATATTATTTTCTATATGCCTTTGTATACTGGAAATATAAATATAATTTAAAAAGTAAAATATTTTTTCAAGAATATTACTTTTTGTAAAGTGTTTAAACTCTATCACTTTTTTCAATAATAATATATTTTGAAAAATTTCTAAAACATTTATAAATCAAGTTTATAAATGTTTTATAAAACATGTTTATAAATCAAGAAAAATATCTGCAAAATATTTTGACTGATTTTCATTCTAATATTTTTATTCGAAAATTTGATTTTAATGTAAAGAAAATGCAGTCTCTTAGACCGAGCCTTCTCAATTAAGTCTTAAAATTTCACCTCCCGAGTTAAAGGTCAATTGAGCTCATTTTAACAAGAGAATACAGAACGCTTTTAAATTACAGAAATTCATGAATGATTTAAAGAAATTCTTTAAATATTTTTTTAAGCTATAAAAATTCCATTGCTGCATGAAAACATCAGAATTCTTTTAGTATAATCTTTCTTTTTGTATACTTCTCACTACACTCGGCAGCATCTAAAATAGGATTTTTAAGGTTCTTTTAGAAAGTCTTGAAGAATTTCCATGAATGTCTGGCACATAAAAATTGTTCCCTCGCTGCTCCGGCTCAAAATTTCCGCTCCGTTTTCCTATGATGAAGAAAAAGCCGAGTTTAGACTTTTAAGGCGTCAGTTTTTATGCTCGTCAACAGTTTCAAAGAAGGGGAGGGGGAGAGAAAACATTCTTTGATTTATTATGGCGCTTGTTGGATTATTCATTTTTGACATTTACTGCTTTCCTCTGCACTCTTTTCATTTCCTTCTGAGTTTTTCCGCATTGCCTCTCCTTACTCATCCATTTCATCATTTCTGATACTAGTATTCGACTATAATTCCATTATTTGGCTTCTCAACTTAAGAATTTTTAATGCTTTATACTAAATGTTTACAAAACATTACAACCGAGAATTCTTGCATGGCCGCGGTGGCCTGGTGGTAAGGTCTCGGCTTCGGAACCGGAGGGTTTCAAGTTCGGGACCCGACTCCACCGAAGAACCGTCGTGTAAGGGGGTCTGTTGCACGTTAAATCCGTCCTGACCAAACGTCCTCCCCCTGGTGTGGTGTGGAGAGGGGGGGTGCCAGCTCAGGTGTCGTCCTCGTCATCTGACCGCGGTTCAAAATTACGAGGTCCGTCCCAAAATAGCCCTAGTGTTCCTTCAAACGGGACGTTAATATAACTAAACTAACCGAGAATTTTTGCTAGTTACCTTTTTATCCTAGAAAACACGTACCGATAGAAACCCAGTTATAGCTAAGACATTTATTAAAAAACTAGCTGACCCGGCAAACATTGTTCTGCCATATAAATTATTTCTAGTGAATATTTTGGTTGTTAATAAAAATATAACGAATGTATTGTAAATGTGTGGAGATAAGATCTATGACATAAATGGAGCGCTGTAGACGATGATCACCGATAAAAACAAAAAGACACCAACGATTAATTTTCACAATACAATGTATTTCATTAACGTAAAGAACATATGCATTGTTTGATCTCTTAAAAGTTGAGCATAAAGCGAAAAAAAGTAATATATTTCTTATCCTAAAGTATAAAAATGAAATAAAGAAAATCAATATTCATTTCGAAGAGCAATTGAGTGTACGATATTTTTTGTCAGTCCGTCTTTAGTCAACACAAATAAGCTCGATGGTTTGCCCACGCGAGAACATGCCGCGTATAATTGTCCGTGTGAAAAACATGGTGTGCCCAAATCTAAGCCGCAAACAGACATCGTTTGACTTTGTGATTTATTGATTGCCATTGCGAATGCCAATTTAATAGGAAATTGAACGCGTTTGAATTCAATTGGCACGTTTGTGAGAATCATTGGAATTCGTGGCAGCAAAACATTTTCGGCTAGGAATTTGCCATTCAAAATGGTAGCTTCGATAACGTTTCTCATCAATTTTTTAATGACCAATCGCGTGCCATTGCACAACCGTGGTAGGTTCAAATTCTGAAGTAAAATAACCAGAGATTCAACTTTTAGTCGTAGAAGGTGTGGTGACATGCCTGGCAAAAGCAGTGAGTTCAAAAACTCTGTTGAATAATTTACAGCTTCGTTAGCATCGCAAACTGTATCGATCAATTTGTATGATACCAAGCCGCCTGGCAACGACTGCTGTATCTTGAAGATTAAATCGTCGACGTCCACACTTTTTGCTGCACAAATGAATCTTTCTGCCAGCCATACATGATTTATGTATTATGTACGTACATCGTGAAATATGCTTTCAATGAGAGCATATCACCGATAGTGCAGAAATTAGTGGGCAATTCTATGCATCCAGTATTTTCATAGACCGCAACTTTTCCATCGCTTATATCTAAAAATTGGTCCGAGAATATGTCAGCAGATGGATCATGTAGCATTTGGACGCGCATGTTTATTTTTAGCTGGACCTTTTGAACATTACGCCACAGTGGCGATGATTTTAAGAAAGTATTAATCTCATCAGCGAACACTGAACTTGGAATCACTGGAAGTGTTTGTCTGAAATCAACTGAAAGGAGTAACAGAGTGCCACCGAATAGTTTGTTATTGTTTTTTTGTACCTTTGAGTGTTCTGTTCAACGCCTCAAGAGAATATTTGTGTGCCATAGTGCATTCATTCCTCCCAGATGATAATTTTGCATTTTTTCAGTACCGTGGCCATGGACGATTGTTTTTTTATGTTGCACACTGCGTCTAAGTTATTTTGAATATTCAGTAGCAGCTTAAATGCTGAATGAGCTGCTCTGCCTCCATCCAATAAATTTGCTGCAATGCCAGATGATGCAACGGCCAATGCGATGCCGTTATTAGATCGAATTTCGGCGAGAATTGGCGAAACGAAAAATGTTTTGCTAGTTCCATCTGGTGCATCCAAAAAAAAGAATCCACCTTGTCTCAGCATAATGCAGTCGTAAATGATTTTTTGTTCATGGGACATTGCTTGGTGAGACATTAAGAGTACCAATCGCTGCCATTTCTGCACTATCGTACGGTAGTTCACGATTCATTTTGGTGTCCATTAAATCAGATGCACATCGATTTGGCGAACTCATACCGAAATGACTGAGTGATAAATTGGCAATGAAAACGCAAAGATCCCTGATAACAATCAATGTTTAATTGTACATAGCGTTTCTGTATTTAATCGTTAGATCGTTGCATCGTGTAGAATTCGATGCAATTTATCGCCAGTCACTGAAACTTTGTGCTTATCCCACAACGTTTCGGCTCGCCCCTGGAAACACCCTAATTTCCTAGCGTTATGAAATATACTTTACGATCTATTCTCATACCTACCAAATACACATAAAAAATTTCATAAAAATTGCTCCAGCCGTTTCGGAGGAGTAAGAACACAAATACCTCGACACGAGATTTTTTTTTAAATAAGATTGGATACCTTCATCACGATTGGAAATAACACTGCGAGCAAACTTCAAGTGCTTTTTGTAGCTGTTGAACTAGCGGTAGTTAAATCTTGCTAACTTTTATTTTGAATTTAAATCTTGAATATATATAAATATCTAGCATACATTCTGATAAGGGTGAAATTGTGTTTTTAAACGGTTTTTCCCTTATTGTTTGATAGCAAATTTTGACACAAAAACAGAACTTGAGTCACAGAATCACACATCAAATTCGAAGTAATTCAGTTTTTATGTTTTTGAGTTATCGCGTTTACATATTTCTGAAGGTCAAAACCGGCAAACCCCTCAACCCCATTTTCGATTTATCTCTAGCTTTCATAGAGGCTATAAACTATAGGTAAGAAATACGTGCATTACATTTTATAAATCTAGAGTTCTTAGTTTTGTAGTTATCGTGTAGACTTATAATCGAATAGCCGGACAGACATATTTCCTCTGAACGAATTTTGCTCACAATTTGATGAAAAATGTACGCATTCGGTGTAAAGTTCATATGCCAAATTTCATCAGTTTAGCTATATATGTTTTCGATTTATCTTTGTCGGAGACAGACAGAGAGAAAGCTTCCAAAAATGTATTTCACAAACGCAGGGAGAATTAAAGCTTTGCTATCTATCAGAATCTGGAGTTCGAGTTTTTTGAATATTACAATCCTTTCTTTATGTTTCATATACGAGAAAATAGGAAGAGATAAACAAATAAAAAATAATGATTTCTTCCAATAAATATTCTGCTGTACTTTCTAAAATAGTAAAAGAAAAAAAAAGGTAATTTAAATATGTTCCGCATTTATCGAAAATATTCTGAGTAAATATTCCTTAATAACTATTTTCTTGCATTCTTTCTATGCAATTTCAATAAGTAAGTTTTGGGAACAATTAACTGACGTATAGATGGAGAAATAACTCTTAATTCAAACTGGAACGACATTTACGCCTCACAATCTAATTAGGCCGATGTATATCTGTATTTTCTTTACTTCTTTTTTTTTTCTTTCTAAGATGGATATTTATTTTGAAAAGAAATTTTAAATTCGGTTGACCCAAATATCGGAAAGCTTAAAAGCCTTTTGAGTAGATTCCAAAGAAAATGGTTATTGAATGAAAGTAAAAAGCTCTCTTAACTAGAAATCTAATTTATTACATTTGTCGATGTCATTACCCAGTATTCGGTACTTCTGTTGCTTAATGCACGTGTATCGGATGTCCAGTTATTCCTGGGATTTATTTTTATTGATTTCATTTACCAATACAAATCACTTACATGGACACCGTTAAAAGAAACAATGTTACACTGGGAAGGATTGCACAAAATACTGATATTTTTTTGTAATATTTGCTTCAGTTCTATTGTGTGTATTTAATAAAGAAATTAATGAACAATAAATAATAAACTTGTAATCAGAGGGTAGTGAAAATAATTCACTTTTAGTGACAATATGTTCACCTTTTTATAATTTTTCAGCAACTTAGTGATAAAGAAGTTATACAGGTTAATTAGAAACGACTATAACAAATCTGCAGAGCTATTCGATGGAAACAAAACAAAGTATAACCTTGGTGTCTATAAGAAATTACAAATAACAGTTGAAATTTTAAGTCAGTACACTGAAAAATCATTACAAATTCATTAACTGTATATATATATATATGTGTGTGTGAGTGTGTGTGAAGTGCTGACAAATCCCGTATCCTGTATGGCGCCATGCTGGCCATGTTGCGTCACGTCATTAATCACGTGATGCCTTCCCGCCATTATTGGCAGACGAGAGTTGGGCAGTGAGTCTGTAAGACGTACAGCTCACGCTCATGTTTCTTTACATGTTTTATGTTAGTATAGTAATGTTTTGTCCTTTAATTATAATACATATATTTTCATATTAATGCTGGTCATTGCCTTTCTCCACATTTTTGGGGCCTCGGGTCTTTCTCGTGAATACCCCTAATAAATCCCGCCAAATTGTTGAAAAAGCTGTGGACGTTAGTAAAATTTAAGAAGCGGGTGGATCCTAGCACAATCCACCTCTTGGCGACATTTTGAATTCTCGCCAAACGAGTGGCGATAACGTCGCCAATGTAGCATCCTAGACGGTTTATTTTTTTTTATTATATTTATTTTATTTATATTTTTTTATTTTATTTTATTATTCTTTCTTTCTTTTTTTATTTTATTATTAAATAATCAACCTAGACGGATTTTTTAAATTTTTTTATTTTTTTTTATTTTATATTTATTTATTTATTTATTATATTTATTATTATTTCTGGTCTTCAAGTATCGTTTTTTAATTGAAAAATAATAACAAATATTCAATTAGTAGTCAACTTGGCGAGATTTCTAATAAGTCGCCAAGAGGTGGGCCCATCTAGGATTTTACCTAAGACGCTAAATTGATGCTAAAAATTTTGATAAGAGTTGATTTTTGCTGTGGATGATTTACTGGACTGATGAATCGACGTTAGTGCAAGTTTTTGATGGATATGATTCAAGTGAAAAAGTGAAAGCTTTAAAGATTCAATTACTTCGTGTTATTGTGCAATTGTGCTGAGATATACTGGCCGCTTTGAAAAAGGAACATCATCCTGTTCGACATTACTAAATTAAAAAAAAAATTGAATTATTTGGAAATGTGTGAATCATTTAAGAGTGAATAGTTTGACTGCTCCCAACCAGGTAGGCGCAATTTTTTCCCCACATTTTCACCTCTAAATAAATGCGATTCTTGATAAGTTTGTAATTTATAATACGTTATTTTATTTCATTCTCCCTTTAAATTTTAATCCTGATTTAATGTGTACTAGTTCTGTTTTAATTAATTACAATGTCTTTAAAACTAGGCGATATTCAATTAATCGTAAACTAACTTAAATATGCAAAAACTAATTCAGTAAAATTGCGTAACTCCGTGTTAGGTTACAGTAATTTTGACCATTCTTCTCGAAAAAGAATGAGAAATTTTGAAATATTTGAAACTTTACATGTAGAAAAACATAAACAAGAATTGCTGAAGAATTTTTCTTTATGTGACTTTATCTCCGATTTTAATTTATTGCACTTAGAAGTAACTGAGACCTACAAAAATGTTTTGTGTGAAAATATTTTTAAAGCCCTTACAAATTTAAATGAGTTTCAGAACTCGCTCGATACTAGTTTTTTTATCGGAAACAGAAGAAACCCCTTTGTCTTCTCAACAAATTTCTCAAACCGAAAATTCATCTACTAGTAATGCCGGTAATAATTCTTCCTTGCCCATCCCCGTAACTTCAGATGAAACATATATAAATAAGAGCCGGGCATTAATTACTGGCGCCAAAAGGGAATCACTCGAAAATGATCCCTCGAATAACCAAACGATGAATGAAATAAACCTTCAGTTTTTTTTTTTTATTACGCGATCTCTGTGGTAGTTGTAGAAACTTCACAGGAAATGATTCCTTTTCGATTAAAAGTTTTTTTTGCGATGTTGAAGAGAATTTTTCGCTTTTTCCTTCTTTAAGTGAACAACACAAATTAATCTTTGCAAAGAGGTTAGTTTCCGGCGCAGCTACATCTTTCTTATTTTCTCAAAGAAATCTAAATTCCTATCATGCTTTTAAAAGTGCATTAATTAATGAATTTTCCGATAAAGTAACTTCTATTGAAATACATAAACAACTAGAATGACGTAAAATGCGCTCAAATGAAACTTTAATGCAGTATTTTATTGCCATGAGTGAAATTGCGAATCAGTCTGAAACCCTTATTGATGAATGTTCTGTTATTCAATATACAATAAATGGGATACCCCTTCTGATAAAATTATTCTTTACGGTGCAAAATGTTATTATGAGTTTAAAGAAAAATTGCGAATTTTCGAAACTATCATAAGTGCAATGAATGCAAATAATCCAAAGATGTATTCTAGATATGCTAATGACGGCCAAAGACGTGGTACAATACATAAAATTCCTGTCCAACAAAGAGAATCAAAATTGAATCTTAGTAATCCGACTAACAGTAAAATGCGTTGTTTTAACTGTAACGATTTTGGACATATCTGAAAGTCTTGCCCTAATCGTAATCGTGGCCCTAAATGTCTTTCTTGTAATCTTTTCCGACATAAATCTTCCGATTGTCACCGAACTACTCGGAATGACAGTTCTACTCCACGTGATAATGCCAACACTTTACATGTATTGCATTCTCCGTCGAATATGCATAAAGAGGCTGTTATTCTTAATAATACACTTTCCGAATTAGTCGATACTGGTAGTTTTTCGACTCTTCTGAAACATTCTACATGGATTAAACTAGGATCACCTCCGTTGACGAATAACAAGAGAACACTAACTGGATTCGATTTTTCCCAAACTAAAATAATAGGTTCCTTAAAATCTGAAATTATTATTGATAAACAAATTTTTCCTGTTTTTATTTCTGTGGTACCTAATAATTGCACTACTTATGATCTAATAATAGGTTGCGATGTAATAAATCAGGCAAATTTGACAATTAAACCTGACGGTGTTGTATTTTCCAAAATTTCTAAATCTGATGATCCTGTTGAAACTGGCAGTTTTATAATGGTTATTTCTGCCAATACTCCCACGTTTTATATAGGTTCGAATATTTCTAAACAAACTCGCAATGAGGTTCAACAGATTTTGTTAGCCTATAAACCTAACAAAACTAAAACCGCGAACATCGAACTTGATGTATCGCTTACTGACGATGAGCCAATTTTCCACACTCCTCGACGAACAAACTCCTCCCTTTGCCGAACTTGATATAGTAAATGCGCAGATAGACGAGTGGTTAAAAAATGGAATTATAGAACCATGTTCTTCACCCTATGCTAGTCAAGTTGTCGCAGTTCGTAAGAAAGATGGAAAACATAGAGTCTGTACAGATTATAGAAAATTAAATCGTAAATTAGTTAAAGACCATTATCCAGTACCATTAATTGATGACATTTTAGATCGTCTTCAAAATGCTAAAATTTTCAGTACTCTCGCTTTGCGTAACGGATTTTTTCATGTGCCGGTAAAAGAAAAAAGTCGTCGTCACAAATACAGGTCAATTTCAGTTCCGTTATATGCCATTCAGTTTAAGTTCATGTCCTCCTGTCTTTATGCGATACATAAATACTGATTTTCGTGATCTTATTGCAAAAGGCATTGTCCTCCCGTATATGGATGACATCGTCATTCCTGCAAATAATGAATCTGAGGCTCTCGAACGCCTTAACACTATTCTAAAAGTAGCTCGCGATTATGGACTAGATATAAACTTTAAAAAATGTCAATTTTTGTATAGTCAGATTGAATTTTTGGTTCACGTAGTAGAACAGGGCAAATTGTTCCCTTCACCCTCCAAAACTAAAGCCGTTATTAATTATCCTGAGTTAAAAAATACAAAAGACGAGCAACGTTTTCTAGGTCTTGCGGGATACTTTAGAAAATTTATCCCCTCATACTCTACTACAGCAAAACCTCTTAGTGATCTGCTTTGTAAGGACAACCCCTTTCTATTTCAAGCTCAGAAAAAAACTGCGTTTTTACGCTTAAAACAGTTATTTTCTGAAAAACCCGTTTTAACTATTTTTAATCAAGGCAGTCCCATTGAAATTCATACAGACGCGTCAATTGATGGCTTGGGGGCAGTCCTACTACAAAAAATCGAAATATTGTAACAAATTCCATCCAGTGTATTATATGTCCAAGAAAACGTCTGACAACGAAAGAAAATACACCAGTTATGAACTGGAGGTATTCGCCATTGTAGAAGCTTTTAAAAAATTCCGAATTTACATTCTCGGATCATACTTAAAAATTATCTCTGACTGTAATGCATTCATCAAAACGTTAAATAAAAAAGAAATGAATTCCCGCATTTCGCAATGGGCATTATACCTTCAGGATGTTGACTACAAAATAGAGCATCGAACCGGTTCAAGGATGACTCATGTCGACACTCTTAGCCGAAGCCAATGCTGCATGATCATTCAAGACTGTGTAAATCTTCACATTTTCAAAGCTCAACAGACAGATGAGCATATTACAGCTATAAAAGAATTACTTCAAAGTGCACCTTAATGAAAGTAACACTATATTATTGTCCTTACTTTGATTGTGACACAAATATTAACTGAATTAAGGCTTTGATTTTGAAATAAATATCAGGTGGATCTAGTATAAAGGATATAATAGAATGAAATTATGAATCAACCCTAGCAATAGAAAGCAGTATTCGAAGATAATGAATGTGCAAGTAAATTTTTATATTTCTGAAGAAACATATAATTTACTGTTACGATGAAATTCAATCTCTTTTAATTTACCGTTAAAGTTAAATTTAATCTCATTCGTTTAGATGAAATTCTGGTCATTAATTTAGAAACTAGTGAAAAAATAAAAGTGTAGTTAACGGGGAATTGTAAAATATAAGTAGGAAGTTGATAATTTTTTGAAAAATTAATCTTTCTAAGAAAAAATATACTGTCTACTATGAATATGTTTTCTGTACTTGAGAAGTACAAAATAAGATGCATATTATTTTACGCAAAGATTCGCCAGAATAAAAATATCCTATAGAATGTGAGGAATTCTTGAACAGCAGCATAGAATTTACAATTTTTTAAAACTATACAAAAGACTAAAATGGTTTCTATGAAATTTTAATGACCAATATGATACCAATAAAGTGTTTGGAATAATTAATGTACTTGTATATTCTAATATAACTTTGTATATAAGTATTATATACTTGTTTTATTGGACTCATGTTTCGTCTTCTGAGTTAAATATGAGTCAATAAGAACTACTTGAAATATAAAGAACATGAATCACAAAACAGTTTTTATTCAACAGAAAGTATAGATTAGGAGAAATTTTTTGACTCTCAACAAAATGTTTAGATTCCAGGGTCCTAAGAGAGTTCCATAAAGATATTTCAGTCAAAACGGTCATAGACTGTCATGGAATAAAAATGAACCAATTATTTATTTTATGTTATTTCCTCGATATAGATAATATTTATAGCTTAATTTTAAGTAGCTATGACTCGTATCTTAGATAATACATTTGTATGTCAGTCTTACTTGCATCAAAGCATCTTTTTAATAATATATCTTGATTTTTTTTTCATTTTTCTAAATTTTTTGCATAATCTTTAGAAAAATTGTCTTTCTATTTTTTATGCAGTCATATAATATTCTTATGTACTTTTCATGCGTTAGAAATTTTTCATTCATGTATTCATTCATGATATATGAAAATATCTTTGAATTAATTGAAATACCATTGTCAAGTATTTTATATAGATAAAATTTAGATAGTAGATTATAAAAGATAATTCTTTAAAATAGTCAGTTACTATAAATGTATAAAAGATATATTTAAGTAGACAGTAGATTACAAACATGCCACGTAATCGTAATAACCATAGTACTAAATACGTAAAATTCTAAAATTGTAATACATAAAGTACTAAATCTTTTTATAAGAATTGTTATTGTTTGATAAAATCTATTCCAGTTTAATTTTTTCTATATTTTTTTTTATAAACATCCGCAATTTGATTCTTATTTAAGGTTTAAAGAAATTTTTTAGCTGGATTGGGCTTTTGTTATAGTTTTAAATAAAAGTTTTTAAACAATTCTTTCCCACGCATAATATTTCACTAGCCCAGAAAGGAAAGTAGTATTATTTATTTATTACTGCCTGTACATAAAAAAATAAGACAGTTAAAAAAAACGTTTTTGGTAGATAGAAATTCTGGATTATTTTAAAAAGCGGTAATGCAAAAATAGAAAAGAATAATGTATTTACTTCAATGCACATTTACAACAAAAAAAAGAACAATGCTACTGAATGTTCCCCATGAGCCAAGCATACGATTAATGTATTCGATGGTTATTTCTTTGTTAAACTTTTTCAAATATGTTTATTTTTTTAATATATCTTTTATGCAATTTCTTTAAATTATTATTAATGGACATTTTTTTCTCCACTTGGTTTTGTATTTTTTTAAGACATTATTCAAATGTACATCCAAGAATGTTTTTCTAGCACTGTTTGCATTTGTAGTGAAAGTAATGGTTTTAATATGTGGTTTATTATGTAGGGTGCATGCAATAAACCGAAATCTTTTTTTTTACTTGGTATTGAATGTAAATGTTTTTCTTGTTTATGGTACTAATTCTGCTTTTACAATCCATGTTATATATGTCAAATTGCCAAAGTCAAAGCTTTAAATTTGATGACATTACTATTATAATATTATTTTATTTATTCATTTATTTATTTTTAGTAGTCTGCATTTTGTCGGAAAATCTGCAGTGCTACAGCATTTGATTTGATAATTTCCTTTTATTACTTGTGAATATTCTTTTAATTTTTTTTTTCATTTTGTTTTAACTTTCCTTTCTTTTTGTCGATTCTTCTTTTATGGCGAAGATACATAAACAACTATTCATTAATAGATATGTTTGTATGCTTCGTATACATGAAAGTAAAAATAAAATAGATATATCAAAATATTTTCTGATTAATTGTTTTCATTGTCATCATTTCATAGCAATCTCAATTCACTTTTAGAAATGTTTTGTAAGCTTGATGTCCAGGCAGAAGCTAATGCACAATGTGTTCATAACAAATGTCTCACTATTTAGAGACACACAGTCACAATATTCTCTGAAAATAGGCGAGACTTTTATTATTTAATGAAAGAATGGGTAACCATTCAGAAATTCCTAATATAGTACTGTAGAGCGAATGACCATGAAATCTTTAGTACAAATGTAAATTATTTTCGAAGAATTGCAATTCCTAATATAAAACCTTAAATTGGCCATAGATGATTATTTCACGCAAAGGCAAGTAGTATCAATTGGATTTCAAGCTATTCAATTTTTTTCTCCCATACTTTTAAGTCTATCATTTCAGAACACCCCACAGCAGTTTCAATCCATTATTTTTCTAATACCTTGCTAAATTGCACCACAATCCACCTTCTTCGACCATTCCATACCAATACTTAATGCACCTACTGTTATTAAACCTTATGAAATTTTGTAAATAAGTATGGGAAAAAAATGATTCACATACCTTCTATTTTCTAAAGCGGTGATATACATCTCAAGTGATAATAAATTAATAATCTAGGCAATTAATAAATCCGCGATGACAAAGGAAACTTTGAAACAAAAGAAACATTATTTAATAAGAAAGGATGAGCACAAAGAAATATAATTATTACACATTAAAATGAAATGTGTAAGGGAAATTAGGTGAATAAGTGAACAAAACGAAAATTGAATGGTTTTGCTTTACAGAATTTTACATTAAAGAGCACAATTTGTCAGATGTAATAAAAAGTTTAGCAGTTTCTTTTCAAAGCAAACATATAAATCCTATACTACGCATCTGTTTAATCACCATTCAACGATGAACACAATATTATAAACTCTCAAAGATATCAAATAATTTATTTCTTCACCCATATCATCATTTCAGTTGATGATTGCAGTAAACAATTCCTTGGTCTTCCCCATTCAATGTGTGTATTTCAATGAATTTAGCATTGCAGCCTCGGAGCATATACACATGCACAAGTTTTAAAGACAAACGCTTACAATTCAATTCCTTACTTCTGACTTCTTGTCAGATACGCCATCCGTAAAAAAGCGCTTTTAGAGCAATGTCTCGGTCGTTCATTTTTCAATCTCTGCAGAAAGACACACAATAACAGGTAAAGAAGGGATTTCGAATTGGAAATCACACGCAATAAATAGCGAAAATTTCGAGATCAATGACAGGAGAGCTTTCTTTTTCACTTTATTCATACAAAATTATAAATACAAAATTTCCTCGCAGATTTTCGATGCGAGTTTTTTTTCTTTTACCCTTTTATTTCACTTTTTCTATGTATTTTTTCTCTTGGTTGCTTTTTTAACTTGTAAAAAATGCAATCCCAAGAAAATAAGGAAAATAGGATGGTTTGGTAAAACCGTCTTCTTAAAGAAAATTGATCTGGGAATCAATTTTCCTCTGCCGTTTCATATAGACTTTCGTTTTTAATGCCTTCTTTGAATACCCAATGTGTATTTTATTTTCACGGATTGCCTTTTTTAATGCCAGCTATGGAAGTCGATGCAGTGTTAAGCCGTGAAATATGTTTGACACGATTTCTGTAATCTTTCATCGTTTGTCAAGTTTCCCCATTCAATATAATTTTAAAGCTTTCTTTAGGAAGTATTATTTCTCAAAAAATATTCTTTTCAAAGGAGATACTTAGAACACTAAAAGGAAATGGAATTTTATACTTATAGTCTTTAATACACTGACATCAGATAGGAGATCGAAAATTTTAACAGTTCTCCTTCGAAAAATAATACATAAATAATAATTTTCTTATTCATTTTTTCTGAAATAATTTTCCCCAAATTATAGATATATATTTCAAAAAATTAAATTTTATAAATAAATGTTGCAGATGATTCATAAATGTATTAATATAAGTATAATTTTTATTTAACTTTTATTTGTATATCTATTCATTTATTTGTAATATTAAAATTTTTTTTAATCAGCAACTTTCTAATTATTCAGTGTTCATGCTTAAAACACCAATTTCAGATATGTGAATTTACATAAACTTCTTGAGGTAACATCGTCAAGCTTAAGTAAATTGAGTTGTTTAGACACGAATAATTGCAACATTTCTGAGATATATTGCCTGTTAAATTTTCTTCCTTTAGCCAGAACAAATTTTGTAAGTGAAGAAATATAATGTTAAAGGGTAGATAGTATTATTTAATGTTTAGATACTATCTGTGAATTTCGTGATATTATGTCATGATGCAGAATTTGTTCAAAATATCCCACAGACAAGACGGATGGACCTAAAGTGATCGCCTAAGAGGGCCAGAAGTTTCAATAAGAAAGCTGTTTTCAAAATTTCAATTAAATATTCATCACAATATTCTTTTTCCTCGATAACCTCAAAATATTTTACTTCATCATAATCATTTGAATATCAATTTCAAAATCAAAACATTAATTTTTCAATTATATTAAATTTTCCAATAGAATTTTTTTTTTTAAATTTTCAATAAGGCTTCTAAGTATAGCTATATTTTGTATCGTTATTTATATGTCCTTATAAATAGGAGCATTGTGACGAAAATAAATATATTTCATGTGTGCGCACTATCGTTGTCACCTAATTAAAAAAATAAATTTTTGAAATGAAATAAAGGTAGATGAATCAAACCTGAAACATTATTATGTGAAGATATTTCTGTATAGATGTCCGAATTCTTATTAAAACTTCTCACCTAATTAAGACCTGTTTTGTCTGTGAGTTATTAGTTCTAGAGCCATTCTATGATTATGCTGCTCTACTATATAAATATTGAACCATTAAATTCGAATTTCACAACCTCTTTTCAACTTGTCTACATCTCGAAAAAGTATTCGGAACTATTCCGTTAAAAACTCTGTGATGATTCCTTTTTTAGTCCTATATTTTTATGTTTTTGAAAGAGGAAACCATAAAATTCTGTTTTAAAACAGGTCATTCTATCTGCTAAAGAGAAACCCAATAACGCTTTATAACTTTTCAAGCCGTCCGTTTTCAACCGGTACTAATATGATTTCTGAAGCCTTTTGATAACCTGAAGTACATAGCCGCCCACGTTGGAAACCAATCTAACTATCATAAATGCAGATACAAAATATGACAAGTCAAAAGCTATCTGCTTCATGATTAGAGGACAAATGAGCTAGTTTCGAGCAGGAAGTTAATTTCTAATTGCTTATTAAACCTCTATCTGATTCATATATAGATGGAAACGTCGTTCTTTCCCTGTTCTAAAGATTACTCTTTGATAAATGACAGTCGCCATTTGCATTAGATTTGCGTATGCATATATATGGCATGACAAATCACACTTTAAATATATCTCTGCAAACTTTTCAAATACTTGTTCTTGCAGGAAAAATAATAATAATCGTATGCTCAGTTTTGAAGATATTTATTGTTCTTTTATTAATTTAAATGAAATTAATACGCATAAATAATCAACATCTACTTTATTTTTCCCTCATTTATTTCGTGTACTTTCGTTATATCTTTGTTCTTGGCTTCGAAGTCAGTTAAGGAAATTAAAAGCGCATTTCAGCCCTTTGATCATGAAGCATTTTGACCGAAAATTGATACAGATCTATTTCTATAATTACAATGAAAATACTGAATATTAAACTTCATAAGCGTATTATATTTTGGTTTATAATTGCCTTCCTACACGCACACACACACAAATAAAAAAATCATGAAAGAAAAAAAATCTTCAACCGATTTGATTCCAAATCTGATGCTTATCTACAATTCTCGTAAAAGGTTTCTTTACTACAATTCACTTATGCAGCTCGCTGTAATGTTATGTCATGACGTTCTCACGCGTACACGATACATCCATGGTCAATAGCTATTTTTTCTTGTTAAAATTTGAAACAAAATCACCAATTCAATAATGATGTAACATTTCATGATCCATTGACAATAGCTAGCTTAAATTAAAATGTTTAGAAGCATATAAATGGTCAGACAATGAAATTTGCAGTGGAAAGATAGGATTTAAAAATCATCAGAAATTTATATTCCAGGTTTACAGCGTACTAAATTCTCAGTTAATTTGTTAGCGATTTTTTTCATATACGAATTTAGTTATCACGTAGACTGGTATGATACTATAATTACAGTTTTCAGAAAAAGGGGCTCTCTCATGTGGCAATTCATCAAAATCATATTGAATATTTCAGTGATTCCGGCAATGTCTCCTTGAGTTTTAAGAATACAAGAAATTAAACCAACAAGAATGGTCTTCCCGAAACTTGCTCGCATAATCTCAATAAAAGTCTATAACATTTTCTCCGAATAAATGTGGGGATCGAAGGTAAGACCGGAAATACCATGAATGACATTGGTGAACGATAATTAGGAAATAAGATTTTTGATTTGAAGCTATCATTTTCGCTGGATCTTTAGTGATAATAAGTATTTTGCACACCTCTTTTTCGGTTGATTGGGAAAAAAATATAACTACAACTGTAGTCACAAGATAATATACTGAATTTCATTAAGCGGGATCATTCCATTTATGAATTATCGTGCTTACATGCATGCGAAATTGCAGATTAATAGATGGTGAACAATCATACAGCTCTGGTTCAAAATTTAAAAATTATTAATGTTTAAAATGCCAAACATGGGCATCGAATTTTATTTTTCTAGCTCTATGCGTTTTGCAATAATCGAAGTCACTTCTCCTCAAACAACCAAACAGACTTCCTGTGGATGGAGTTTCTATTTACTAAATTTCAGCCGTCTTTCTCAATGAGTATTTAAATTATCTTTGTCACAGGCAGACATACAGACATAATAACAAAAAGGGGATTTTTGAAATAGAGGAGATCTGAAACGTGGAGATAGGTCAATATCAAGACTTCTAATTTTTTGAAGCTTACAATACTTTTTCTATATTCTTTGCACCAGAAAATAAAAACAGCAGAGTATTTAGTAAGTCTTATTTCAAATTACTGTGTTTTATCTCTCCATAGCTCACATTTTTGATTTTACATGAGCAAACATCTTACGTTGAAATGTATGAAATATAAACTTCACTAGAAAAACAGATTTAAGTTCTTTCAGAAATTCGATTCTTAAGAATTTTTAATTCTTCAAAAACTTTTCTCATCTTCAGCAATTTCAGCTCAATGCCATGAAATTTCTTAACATCTGTGGAACAAAAAGGGAAGCTGTTTATTTTCTCACTCTTTTTTCAGAACGACAAAAATTAAGTATGTTGAAGAGGTCTTCAACTCAAAACTTCACAACGATCGATATGTTTTGCTTGTCGATGTGCCGCATTTTCTTTCCAGTACTCCCTTTCCTATTACTTAAGGAAAAGCTTCGGGCCTTTTTCAGAAGAGCATCCAGAGAAGATTTCTTTTTCTTTTTGCGCTCAAATTAGAAACTCTTTAGAGTTATTATGAGCAACCGCATACCATAATAGATCTTTCGCATCTGAGATTAATTTTTTAGAATAGAATCGGATAAATAAATACAAAAGAGTTTGGGATAGATTAGGATTTTATGAGAAAAATAGGACCTTGTCTTAATATCTATGTTGTCTAAGATTAATTCATCGAAGTGGCTCAGCAATTACATTTACAAAGAAATATTAATTATAAATAATCAACACAATTTTATATAAATAATCGAATATCTTAACCTCATTAAAAATCCGTTATAATTGTAAAAGAACTAATTTCTCTTAAGAATAAATATAAATTTAAATTTAGATTGATAAGGTAAAAGCATCATATGAATTATTTACATTAAAAACAATATTAAAAACTTTGCTGATTTGCAAGCACAGGAATGGGAATAATTTTCGTATTAAAGGCATAATATAATGCGATTAAGAATCATCTGAATTGTTGAAATTAAAAACAGTATTAAAAACGTTGCTAATTTGCAAGATACCGGAGTGGGAATCCTTTTCATTTTAAAAGAATAATGCAATGTGATTAATGTATTCTACATATCATCATCATTTATACCCGACTACTTCCAAGATTTACCATATAAACCAAATAATGTCTGTAAAGCCTTCACGATTTCAGGTGAAACTTGTTATTCTACCGTTCTAATGTGTTTGCAGATACGTTTGCAAGTGCACAGTCTCTGTAGAATATATTCAATATTCTTAATATCCACCAAGAGAGCTTGTATCATTTCCCCTGGTTTGTCTTTCTAAATAAATCTTTGTAGGCATGCTAATATCAGAAATTGCAAATAATATAATTTACACACTTTTTATACCACATCAATAATCGAGAAACATTCATTTCAACGAAAGGTTAAGCCTATTCATTATGTAAGATGCAACTTATTCATTGTTGTAAGACCTTTTTAAAATGTTAAGTCTAACGTAGCTTTATATTTGTACAATCGATTCTTTCTCAGATCCTATGGTAATTTCTACTTACATGTTATTTGACAGGATGCTTCAAAAAAGTTATCAGATTTGAAAAAAATCTGAACAATTGCTCAGATTTTTTTTTTTTTACTGAAATGTAAAACCAATATAAAATAAAAGTTTAAAATATGCAACTTCCTATAATGGTTAGAATAACACACACACACACACACACACACACAAATATATATATATATATATATAATATATATTTGGGAAATACGAACCCCGTCAAATGCTTAATATTTATCACTAAATCGATTGTTAAAAGAATGGATAGAATTATTGCGAAAGATAAATTTCAACCTGATTTGATAAGCTACGACATTTGGTAGGATTTTTTTATATGAAATAACCTTCGTATTATGCATGGCTCTACATTTACTAATCATGATGCGTTGTGGCACTAATAATGTAGTCTTATGATCCAGACAAGATTCATGTTATCCCTTTTTAAATAACATTCGTTTCTTGTGTTGTAAAATCGTTTGTTTTCACTTTTGATACTGTTTTTCACACTTATGTCGACACAAAACCTTTAGCAATCTGGGAGGGTGACAGCAAGAAAACAAAACGTGTTGTGTTTTTTTTTTGTAATTTTTGGCTGGCCACACTTTATCATATGTGATAAATCAAAGCACTAAAAGTAGCTGCGGTTGTAACCTTATTTCCAGCTGAAGTTAAAATAATTAAGTTGTGAAGATTATTTTTTTAATAATAAAATAATTTTTAAGTACGATCGGTAGCAGTAATGGAAAATTATTATGATCAGATTCAAGCCGTTTTCATACTTTTTTGAAAATACTAAATTATTTTTAAGAAACTTATAAACACAGGTTATCCTTAATGAAACGAACCCATTTTCATGATTCATTGGAATAATGCATGAAATATTATTTAATGAAAAAATGTGTTTACAACCTTAATAATAAAAAATAAATCTTCATTTAGGCAGATGGTCAAAACAGGTCTTTTCTTAGCAGGAAAAGTTAATTGGGATATATAAAAGGAATTGTATATTGGCTGGCAGAGTTATAAATAATTTATAACTCTGCCAGCTGTTTTCGGATAAATGGATTCGATTGAGAATAAATTGCATCTAAAAATCCATATTATTCCCTTATGTTACATCCAATGTCTAGATAACATATTGCCTATTAAACTTGAGAGTGTTTTAATTTAATAAAATATTTAGTTTTTTATTGTTTATTCAAATTTCTGAATTTTACTTTTTAGTGAGAAATTTTATAAGAATTTTATTTCTAATTCATTTCAATATTTTGAAATTATTAGCCCGCCTAACATTATCGCCTCTCTTGGTTGTATCTTTGTTGTCTTGAATTTAAAACAAGAAAAATTTATTGCACAAGAGGTTCAAAACAAAGAAATAATTTCATATTCACATGGCCTCACCAGATAAACCTTGCCATGCAGTGAGCATACTACTAGAGAAAAAATCTGTAACATCGTATCACAAAATAGAACAGCGTGATGTTTATGGATATTAAATTATGGATGCAATTATGTTTGATTTGTGATTACAACTTCACGTCAACTCATTTAAATTCAGCTCAGAATGCCGAACGCTTTCAATTTACCTAAATTCATGAATGATTCATGCATTTCTGTAAATATTTCTTTAAAATGTATGTATTTCATTGCTGGTTGAAAACATCAGAATTCTTTTTAGGATGATCTTGAATTTTGAATTCTTCTCACTACACACGGCATCATTGAAAATGTCATTTTTATGGCTCTTTAGATAGTCGTGAGGAATTTCCATGAATGTCTGGTACATAAAAATTGTTCCCTCGCTTCGCCGGCTCAAAATTTCCTTTCCATTTTCTTATGATGTAAAACATGCCGAATTTATACTTTTAAGGCGTTTGTTTTAATACCCATCAACTGTTTCAAAAGCAGGAAAGGGAGAAAACGCTCTTTTATTTATTATGGTGCCTGTTGGATTTTTCACTTCTTTTTCTATATATGCAACACTTCACTTTTTTAATGAGTTTACTATTATAAACTCTGAAGAATCTCACGAAACTATTCTAAGTATTTCTTGTTTCTCCCAATTGAATTTGTATCTCAGTAACTTTAGAATTGCAATTTGAATGCATCTAAAATGTGTCAGTTTTAACGACAAAATCATAATATTCAAAATCTTAGTCCTCGCCTCTTATTTGATACACTATCTGTAAAAAAGCGTTTTTATACCAGTGCCACCATCATTTTTCAAGCTCTGCAAAAGGGTAAAACACACCACCAGTTAAAGCAGGAAATTCGAATTGGAAATCACACGTAATGAATCACTGAATCTGGAGAACAGTGATTCGAGAGCTATTTTCTTTTTTTACTTTGTTCATACCAGAGGAATAGAAAAGAATTGATCACTTTCGAGCTCAGAATAATTTTCAGCACAGTACAAAATTCTTTCGCAATTTTATGATACGAATATTTTTTATACTTTTTTTTCAGTTACTTTTTTTTTACTTATAAAAATACGGTCTGAAGAAAAAAAGAAAAATGCGATTCTTTGGTAAAACCGTCTTTTAAAAAATTCAAACCTTGAATCAGTTTTCCTCTGCCATTTCATAGAGACTAATTTTTTTTAATGCCTTCTTTGAATGGCGAACGTTTTTAATTTTTTTGTTTTTTTTTAGGCCGTGAAGTATGTTGGACACAATTTCTGGGATTTTTCATCATTTGTGAAGTCTTCCTCTCAATGTACTTTTTAAAGGTTTCTTTAGGAAGCTTTATTTCTCGAAAAAATTTCTTTTCACAGGAGATGCTTAGAAAACTATTACGAAATGAGCTTTTTATACAGCTAGTCTTTAATACACTAACATCAGATAGGGAAATCGAATAGCTTAACAGTTCTGCTTCGAAAAATAATACACAGATAGTTATTTTCTCATTCATATTTTTTCTGAAATAATTTTTTTTCCAAAATTATGGATAGGAATTTCCGTATTAAATTTTATAAATAAATGTTAAAGATAATTTATAAATGAATTGATAGAAATGTAACTTCTTCTTTCATTTTTATTTGTTTATTTGTAATATAAAAAATAACTTTTTTTCACATCAGCATCTACCCAATTACTCATTGCAAGATATTACACATCGTACTCCTTATTCATTGCTTATTACGATGTGTGATTTTACGATGTGTGATTTTCACGAACTCTTTTAGGTAACAACAGCATGTTTAACTAAATTGAATTTTAGACATGAAAAACTGAAACATTTCTGAGATAATTTCAAAGAACCGAATAAATTTTCTTTCCTTTGCCAGAACAAAATTCTTAAGCAAAGAAATATAACATGTTTAATGGCCAGATATTATCTGTGAATTCCATGATATAATATACATGATTTAAAAATTGTTCAATATTCTACAGGCCAAAGAGATAGACCTAAAACTATCGATTCTGGTTCATAGTTTCCGCCTAAATGGGCTAGAAGTGTTCAAGAACAAAGATTATTTTCAAAATTGCAATTAAATAATCAACAAAATATTCTTTTTACTACTTAACTTCAAAACATATTACTTCATAATAACCTTTTGTATATTAATCTGAAATTCATAAAGTTAGTTTCTCAGTTATATTAATTTTTTCCAATACAATTTTTCTCAAATTTTAATAACATACAACAAGTTCGCATCGTTTTTGTTACTAAGCTAGTGAATATGAGCCTTGTGACGATATTAAATATATTTTGCATGTGCAAGCTATCACTGTTACATAATTAAAAAATGAAATATTAAAATGAAATAAAGTTGGACAAATCGTGCTTAAAACATTGGCATGTAAATATATTTATGTCAAGATGTCCGAATACTTTTTAAAACTTTCTCACCTAAATAAGACCTGCTTTGTCTGTGAGTTATTAACTCTAGAGTCATTCTAGGACTATAATGTGTTACTATGCAAATATTATACCATTGATCTAGAATTTCTTAACCGCTTTTCAACTTGCCTACAGCTCGAAAAAAATTGCTGAACAATTCCATCAAAAAAGTTAGCAAGCTTCCTTTCTCAGTCCTATACTTTTTAAGCTATTGAAAGAAGAAAACATAAAATTCTGCTTTAAAACAGATCACTCTATGAGCCAAAGAGAAACACATCAACACTCTACAATTCTTCGAGACTAATGTACATTCGAACACTGTACATTAGATTTCTGACACCTTTTTATAACCTGAAGTACTTCGTTCACAACTTTAGCCTATAATTTAATTAACGGATGCGGAGACAAACTAATACAAGAGTCAAAAGCTATCTGCATCATGAGGACAAATGAGTTTGTTTCGTGCAGGAAGTTTATTCCTAATAGCTTAGTAAAGTGAATCTATATTTTATCAGTACATGGATGGAAACATTCTTCTAAGCCTGTCGTTCTTTCCCTGTTCTAAAGATTACTCTTTGATAAATGACTGTCGCCATTTACATCAAATTTTGCGTATGCATATATATGCCATGACAAATAATACTTTAAATATATCTCTGCAAACTTTTCAAATACTTGTTCTTGCAAGAAAAATAATAATAATCGTATGCTGAGTTTTGAAGATATTTATTGTTCTTTTATTAATTTAAATTAAATTGTTACTCATAAATAATCAACATCAGGAGTATCTTTTTTCTCTATAATATCGTATAGTTGAGATTTCTGTTCCTGCCTTCTTAGTAAGTGAAATAAATTTTGAGCGCATTTCAGTTCTTTGAGCATTGATACAGATATACTTCTACAATTGTAGTGAAAAGACCTCATATTAAATTTTACAAAGTTATTTTGTTTTGGGTTGTAATTGTCTTCATGCACGCGCAAATGAAGATAACAGGAATATAAAAGTCTCTAATAAATATGGCTCCAGATACGGTGCGAATTTTGTATTTCTGATATATCGCTCATAATCTAAAATTCATTCATGCAGCTCATTGTGGTTTTAAAGCATCACGTTCTCCTACGTATATTGACACATCTGCAGAAAATAGCTAATTGTTTTTGTTTAAATTTGATACAGTGCAATAATGATTCAAAATTCCATTTATCTGGTTAATATTTACAAGCATATACATGGACATGCAAAATTTGCAATGGGCATATAGGATCTAAAATTCATTAGAAATTTATATTTCAAGGGTAAATACCACAAACTAAAACTCCCAATATATTTTGTAGTCTTTTTTATTCATATACGAATTTAGTTTTCACATTCGATAACTAATGGACTAGTAAAATTCTGAAAATAAATTTTTCGAACAGAGGACGTGGAAATTCACCAAAATGATGTTGAATATTTTGATGATTCCAAAATTTTCTCATTGCATATTATGAATACAAGAAAATAAACGAACGGGAGGGATATCCTGTCTCATAATATCCAATAAAAGACTATATCCTTTTCTCCGAATAAATTTGGGGAACTAATGTAAGGCCTCGAATACCATGGCTGACATTGGTGGACTGTACTGAGGAAAAATATAAATACTTGGCGTGTGTTTCTCATTTTAATTGAATCTATATAGAGAGTATATATTTCGGACGCCTTTTATGCCATTTGATTGACACCAAAATTTAACACGAAGCTACACTTATAATCACATGATAATATAATCGAACCGAATTGAGTTATTCCATTTATGATTAGTTTCTCTTACATGCATTAAAGACTACAGATCTCCAGATGGTCAGCAGTTTAAGAGATTTAGTTCAAAATTTAAAAAGTATCTATATTTCAGACGTTAAACCTGTGAATCAGATTTTATTTTTCTAGCTCTTTGCGTTTCGCAATAATCCGAACCACTGGCACTTGTACAAACAGATAGACTACTGCGAGCGGAGTTTCTATGCGCCACATTCCAGCTGTCTTGCTCAAAGCCTTTTTTAATTACCTTTGTCATACAGACATAATGCCAAATAGGTGATTTTCGTATGACGGCATGTCCAATCTGTAGAGATGCGTCAAAATCTTAAGCTCGAATATTTTGAAGCGTACAATACTTTAACTAAACTTCGTGTAAAAATAAAAAAAAAGTGAATAATTTAAAATGTTTTCGAATTATAGTTTCTTATCTCTCCATAACTCAACTTTTTACACGAGCAAATGTCTTAAGTCGAAATAAATGAAATGTAAACTCCACTGGAAGAACTGATCTATGTTGTTTAAGAGGTTCGATTAGATTCAAAACTTTTCTCCTTTCCAACAGTTTCTTCTCAACACTGTGGAATTTCTTAATATCGGTGGAACAAAAAGAGAAGTTGTTTATTTTCCCACCCCCATTTCAAAACGACAAGAATTAAGTATGTTGAAGAGGTCTTCAACACAGAACTTCACAGCGATCGATATGTTTTGCTTGTCGATGTGCCGCATTTTCTTTCCAGTACTTCCTTTCTTATTACTTAAGGAAAAGCTTCGGGCCTTTTTCAGAAGAGCATCCACAGAGAATATTTTTTTTCTTTTTGCTCCCAAATTAGAAACTTTCTCGAGTTATTATGAGCAACCGCATATTATAATAGTTCTGTCGTATCTACGATTACTTTTGAGGACAGAATCGGATAGATAAATACAAAAGAATTTAGGATAGATTAGGATTTTGTGAGGCAAAAATATAAGGGTTTTATCTTAATATCCGTGTCATCTAAGATTAATTTATTGAAATAGCTCGGCAGTTTTATTTACAAAGAAATTTTAATCATAAGTAATCAACACAAATATCTTAATATTATAAAAAATTTCAAAATTCGTTGTAATAGTGAAAGTGCTCATTTCTCCCAAGTTTAAATATAAATTGAATCTTTATTCATAATTTAAAAAGTGTCATTTGTGTTTTTCACATTAGAAATAAGTATTAAAAACTTTATTAACTTACAGGAAACCGGAGTAAGAATAATATTCATATTAAAAAATAATGCAATGTGATTCATGTATTCTACATATCATCATTTATACGCGACTATTTCCGTGAGATATCATACTATCATATGTATATTGGTAAAAACCTTCATAATTTCATGAGAAAACAGTTATTATATAGTGACAATGTACTTGAATATGCGTTTGTAAGTACATCGTCACTGTAGAATATATTCAATATCCTTAATATTCACCAAGACAGCTTGCGACATTTCCTTTGGTTGATCTTTCTAAATAAATCTTTGTAGGCATGCTAATATCAGAAATTGTGAATAATATAATTTAGATAAATATTATACTATATCAGTAACCGAGAAGCATTCATCCCAACAAAAAGTTAAACCTATTCATTCTAGGTAAGGGCTTCATTTTTTTTTTTACAAAAATGTAAAATCAAAATAATATAAAAGTATGAATAGTTAATATATTCGCTGATATGATAATGATCAGAACACCGAATATACATTTGGGAAATACGAACCCCTACAAATGCTTAATATTTATCAATAAAGCAATGATTAAAAGAATGGATAGAATAATTGCGTAAGATTAATTTCAACCTGATTTGCCAAGCTACGGCATTTGGTGGGGTTTTTTTTATTTAAAAAATATTTGTATTATTCGGGTACACATTCGCTAATCATGATTTCGATATGATGCTAATAATATACTGTTATGATCCAGAGAAGATTCCTTGTCCTTTATCAAATTTGAATATCTTGTGTACAAAAAACTTTTGTTTTCACATATGACGCTGTTTCACACTTGTGTCGTCATGCCACCTTTGGCAAGCTAGAAGGGTTGACAGCAAGAGAACAAAACGTGTTGATTTTTTTAATTTTTTTTTTTTGTAATCTTTGACTAGTCATAATTTATAATTTCTGATCAGTCAACAGAGTAAAGGTGGCCGAGGTTAAAATAATAAAACTGTAAAGATTTTTTTTTTACAAAATTGCACATTTTTTAAATACGATTAGTAGCAGTATTTGAAAATTATTATGATCAGATTCAAGCCGTTAAAATATTTTTTTTGAAAATACTAAATTATTTTTAAGTAACTTTAAAACATAGGTTATCCTTAATTAAACAACCCCATTTCAATATTGTCTACAGACGGGACTGTGAAATTTTATGTGTTCAGAGGGCATTTTCGCAAAGAATTCCGCAGTTAGAAAGCATTCATTATAATTTACAAATTTTATTACTTCCAAACATGTTCAACATGACGGAGATCCTTTTGAAATCATCAAATATCATGTAAAACATTGAAATCATAAGATGACATGTCCCACAGTTGACTGAAATGTGTTCTGAAATGATAAGAAAATGACTCGAAATGTTTTCTTTAATGTCAACAAATGATACGTTCTTCTATTAAGTGATTTTTGACAATATCCTTAACTTCAGAAGCTAATATGTGAAGTACATCTGGCATTAAATACAGTGAAATGCTTGAAGATCGGGAATAATGTTTTTTTTAACAGCGATGGAAATCTCTACCCGATAATCGAATATGTTACTAGGTCCCCAACATTTAATTCCTCAAAGAAATGCAAGCCGATAATAAACTACTCAATCGTACCGTTACTTTTGATGGGTGCAATGGATGAATAGAATGAAGAATTTCTGATTCACGAATCCGTCCAATTGAAAATGCACTTCGTTTGTTCGGAAGGTATTCGTAGGCCATTCTGAATCAACCACAAAATAAGCAAGAAATTCAAGTGAGAATCGATTTTGAGTCTTGAAATCATGTCGAAGCGATCTCTACACAGATTGAAACGTACTAATAATACTGGAAGAAGCTAAATACAATACTCTAGACAATTGAATGGGGTATATCCAATTCTTCTGCCACTCGGTGGACACTGGCACTAATCTGCAAGTCTGAATATTCGTCTTCGTCCATCTGAAGTGCAACTTTCTCTATTGCTTCTACAGCTTTCTTCGTATCCTATAACGAGCATTAAACAAGCCTGTTTGCTTTAATTTGACTATCACTAATTAAAATTAATTTTTTCAGATAACTAATCTTTTCGTATCTCCTTCAAAGTCCAATAGAGAAAAAAATGATGAAATCAGCATTGTGATAGAATCTTTTACTAGCAAACTCGATCTATCTAAAAAAAAAAAAAAACGGTGAATATATTCTAGGTATTATAATAGCTGCTGCGTAACATGGGCAAAAATGTAAGTACTCTTGTTAGTTATATTTTGTTGAATTGAAAGTGCAATTATTAAACAACATCTTGTTAAGAGGCCTTGTGTTTCGCAGTTGGTCGTGCCATCGGTGATAAATTTCGTAAGGGGACTGAATTTAACAAAGGTCTTAATCGAATTAATAAATTTCTTAAGGGTCAGAATCGAAATATTTTCGCTACTGGAATGTTTTGTGTTTCTCCTGCTAACTACCAAAGTCGTTGATATTTTTTTCTGAGGTTCGATTGAGAGTAGTAAATTTGAGAGAATTTGATGGCAATTGCGGTTGAAGGTGTAACCAATAGCTTTTTAAGTACTTGAATTAAAATTTATTGTTTGCTTTAGAGACTGTGTAATTTAATGAAATAAGTTATTGTATTAGAGTGCCCTATGGATAAAAGTTTGTGAAATATAAATAAAAAACAAACAGTTCTTGTAATTCTTAAAACGATCTAAACTAATCTTTAAATTTCTCAAACAAATTCCCATTCCTTCATTATGTCCAACACAAACCTTTATAACTTTCTGAACAATAATTTCCACTGAGAAAACTTTAAAATAGGGTCTCTTAATCATAGGCATCCAGTATATGTTATGGAAGGGCTCATTTTTTAAAAACATTTATACTTGGCACTACTTTATACTATAGCTAATGTTAAGAATAATGGTAAATTTATTTTCTTTTTTGTCATTTATTTTGGTTAAATCGATAAATAATCGATAATTCGACAATTTTTCCAATTGTATTATAATTAGATTTCAACTTTTAAACTATTGAGTTTTACATTGCAAAGAGTTATTTAGAAATCCACAAAGATATATATAGCATATTTTAAGCTGGTTTAAATTGTCAGAATTTTAAATTTGGTTTTCATCAATTTACCTTTAACGGCTTCAGTAAATATGTTGTCTCTAGAAAACAGAATCTTCTGTATGGCACACTAACACTCCTATGTCAATTAAATGCCAATCAGAAGACAAGCAATACTGAATTCGAAAACTACTACAGATAATATTGAAATTTGTAGGTACAAGATTTGTAAATGAAATTTTTATCATTGGCATTATAATAATTCGCCAGCCAACCTGCGAATAAGTTTTTAATTTTAGGATTTTTTTCCTCCATTCAGCTAGTGTTTTTCTGGTTCATTAGAATAATGCATGAAATATTAATTAATCAAAAAGTATTTTACAGCCTTAACAGTAAAAAATATATCCTTATTTTCTAAAGACAGATGGTCAAAACATCTCTTCTCTAAATTGGAAAAGTTAATTGTGATATATAAAAGGGGTTATAAATTATTTATAATCTGGCCAGCTGTTTTCGGATAAATAAAGATTCGATTGAAAATAAATTGCATCCAAAACTTCATATTACTCGCTTATCGTTAAAGTCAATGTCTAGATAAATTATTCCCTTGTAGCTTGAATGTTTTTCAATTAAAAAATATGACTAGCTTTTATTTTTTATTGAAATGGACTATATGATTCCGTATTTATATTTTTAGTGGAAACTTTTATAAGATTTTTATTTCAAAATAATTCTAATATTTTGAAATTATTGGTCCGCCTAACATTGTCTCCTATCTTGCTTTCAACCTTGTTGTCTTGAATTATTAAAAGAGAAAAAATTTAAATACAAGATGTTCAAAACAAAACAAAAAGAAATCGATTCAGCTTCGCATGACAGGAGTCAATACCAATCTAAATTAATATTGTCATCGAATGAGTATCATGTAACAGAAAAAAAGTGGAACAGGATGGTGCTCATAGATAAAAGAAATAATATTTGATATGTGATAGCGGCTTCAAATGAACTAGTTCATTTTTATAAAAAAGGAAAAAAGCCTTTATTTTACAGAAATACACGGAAGGTTTCATGCATTTTTGTAAATATTTCTTCATTCTTTGTTTATTGCACTGCTGCTTGAAACCATCGGAATTTGTTAGGATATTCTTTGATTTTGAATACTTCTCACTAGACTCGGCAGCATCGAGAAAGGGATTTTTAAGGGTCTTTTAGACAGTCTTGAAGAATTTCCATGATGTTCCGGCATATAAAAATTGCTCCCTCGCGTTGCCAGCTCAAAATTTCCGATCCGTTTTCCTATGAGGGAGAAAAAGCCTAGTTTAGACTTTTGACCCGTCAGTTTTTATGCCCGTCAACTGTTTCAAAGAAAGGGGGGGGGGGAAACACTCTTTGATTTATTATGGCGCTTGTTGGATTGTTCATTTTCGACATTTATTGCTTTTATCTGCCTTCTTTTCGTTTCTTTCTGAGTTTATCCGCATTGCCTTTTCTTGCAGTAATTTGTCCATTTCACCATTTCTGATACTAGTATTTGACCACAATTCCATTATTTGGCTTCTCAAGAATTTTTAATGCTTTATTCTAAAAGTTTACAAAACAGAGCCAAGACTTCTTGTTAGCTGCCTTTTTATCCTAGAAAACATATAGCAAGAGAAACACAGTTATAACTAAGAATTTTATTTAAAAAAATCGGATAGTTTCATCACGATGGGAAACAACATTTTGCACAAATATTAAGTGGTTTCTTTCGCTGTTGAACTAGCGACAGTGAAATCTCGTTAACTTTTTTATTTCGAATTTAAACCTTGAATATACATAAATATTTAGCATACATTGTGAGAAAGGTGAAATTGTGTTTTTAACGCATTTTTTCCTTTCTGTTTGAAAGCAAAATTTCTCACAAAAATACAAATGCAATCACATAACATAATATAACACTATTCTGTGTCGCCGGTGCCTATAATACTGAGTTATCTAACCAGTTGAATGAATCAACTTCAGTCACAGAATCACATGCCAAATTCGATGCAATTGAGTTATCACATTTTTGAGTTTTCTCTTTTACATATTTCTGAAGGTACAGACCAACAAACAATCAACCCCTTCTTCTATTTATTTCTAACTTTCCTATGGGTAATATGTGTACCGAATTTTACAAATCTAGCTTTCTTAGTTTTGCAGTTATTGTGTAGTCTTATAATGGAATAGTCGGACAGACAGACTTACTCTGAATGAATTTTGCTCAAAATTTGATTAAAAAAATCTGCATATTTGGTGTACAGACCATATACCAAATTTCATCGGTTTAGCTTAATGCGTTTTCGAGCTATTTTGTCATGGACAGACAGAGAGAAAGAGTTTTTCACAGATAATTTTTACAGCGAGTTTTTCAAACACAGGAAGATTTAAAGCGTGTTGATATGTCAAAATCTTGAGTTTAAGTTTTTTGAATATTAGACTACTTTACTATATTTCCTATATAAGAAAATAAAAAGAGATAAACAAATAAAAAATAATTCTTTCTTCCTATAAATGAGCCGTTTATTTTGAAAGTGGAGCAAGTCCATTTTTGAAAAAAAAATGATGATAATAGTTGTTATGATCTTTTTATGCGTAAACAATTTTAAGTTAAAAAAAATCATATTCTAGTATTTTGGAGATGGAAGTTTTAATTCTTAATAGTATTGAAAATCTGTTTATTTTGAAAGTGGTGCAAGTCCAGCTTAGATTGAAATTATTTTTGACCGAATATATTACGGCAAAATGTAGCGCCGGTTGCCGTATGGTGAAGCAAATGTGGCCTTTTGATATCATGTCTGAAATCTAGGGTGTTTCTATCTATCTATCTTTGATAATGAAAATCGGTGGTTGCACAGTATTTCATAAATAATAAAAATTTTGTGTTTCTATAATAATATGTTTACTTCCAACACCGATTGTTCAGTCGAGTGACAATGAAATAAATATCATTGATCACAAATTTTAGTTTTCAGGGCATTCAATTTTACCGAACGATCGTGATTTTGGAGTGATGGAACTGGCAATCCGAAAAGCCAGTTCCTTATATATTCCCAAGGATTTCTATAAAGTAAAACGAAATTGTCGAAAACATAATAAATGTTTAATACATGAAATGAAACGCGGATATTTATTTTCAACCCAACCTCTGGAGGAAGCGGTTTTAAAAAGAAATAAAAATACCAATGGAGAAACAGTGAATTATTTAACTATATGCTGGATCGGATTTACAAGGGATGCACCATACAAAATGTTCTACAAAACTTCGATAGAACGGGAGGCTGTATTTAAACTTATCGATTTGCCACCACAACGAGGAAGACCAAGTAATTTCAGAAATATAAAATTATCTTCTATGTATGAAAAGAGGAGCTCTATTACATCTGAAAAATGCAAGGGCATGATGTATTAATTACCATATATACCTCCTGTTCATCATAAACATTTTAAAACGTTAAATTTTGAATAAAATTAAATATACTTACGTATAAACTGAAAATATATAATTTCATTGAAATTCTTAATAAAACTGAATTGTTTTTAGTTATGTTATATTTTCTACAAGAATATCCTTTGTTTTGTTTCACTTTTTATCAAAATAATAAATATTTATAAAATTTGAATAGTATTTTGTTTTTATTCTTAAAAAAAGCTGATGCAACTGAAGTATCATTTCCCAATTAAATAAATGATTGCAATAATTCATTCATTCTGAAAATGAGAAAAGTCCATTTAGTTATAAAAAAGCTCTTATTTTTTAAGTCAGCATTGTAAACACTGTTGGATTATCAACTTACATTATCTGGTACCACAAAATACAAAAAAATATATCTATTAATACTTGCCAATATTTTGAAATTTATTGCAATGCAAACCTTTAAATATTTCGCAATAACAAAAACTGGATTTGGCCCATTTACAAAATAAACGGCTCAAGTTTTCTGTTGCACTTTCCAAAACTGTGAAAAAAGGGCATTTAAAAACGCGCCGCATTTTTCGAAAATATTCTAAGTAAATATTTCTTAACAATAATTTGCTTGCATTTCTTAAAAGCAATTTCAATAAATAAGTTTTCGGAATACTTAACTAAAGCATCAGCTGAGAAATAACTCTTAATACAAATTGGAACGTCATTTGTGGCTCACAATCTAATTAGGCAGATGAATATCTATATATTCTTTACTTCCTTTTTTACTTTGTCTCGAATAAACATCCATTTTAAAAAGAAATTTTTAATTCGGTTGACCCAAATATCGGAAAGCTTAAAAGCCTTTTGAGTAGATTGCAAAGAAAATGGTTACCGAATGAAAGTAAAAAGCCCTTAACTGGAAAACTAATTTATTACATTTGTCGATGTCATTACGCAGAAGACGGCATTTTTGTTTCTTAATGCACGTGTATCGGATGTCCAGTTACTCCTGGGATTTACTTTTATCGATTTCATTTACCAATACAAATCACTTACATGGACACCGTTAAAAGAAACAATGTTACACTGGGAATGATTGCACAAAATACTGATTTTTTTGTGATATTTGCTTCAGTTCTATTGTGTGTATTTAATAAAGAAATTAATGAACAATAAACAATAAACAATAAACTTGAAATCAGAAGGTAGTGAAAATAATTCCCTTTCAGTGATAATATGTTCACCTTTTTATAATTTTTCAGCAGTTTAGTGATAAAGAAGTTATACAGGTTAATTAGAAACGAATATAACAAATTTCAATGCTATTGAATGAAAACGAAACAAAGTACAACCTTGCTGTTCATCAGAAATTTTGAACAGCTGAAATTTTAAATTCAACGCAATTATAAACGTTCATTGCAAGTCCTTTCCTAAAATCCAAATGATATCAAGGTAATACGAAAGCTTATTCAGCACTTTTTGAGCATCTTTGTTGTGACATTTTGCAAGTTGCATATTTGTATCTGTTAAGTTCTTCAACATCAGCTGAGAGCGGTGAAATAAATACTCGCTGTATGCTGCAACCTAATGAAAGAAATCATATGTTGCCAAAAACGTATATCTGCATTCTTAGAAAATTTAACACTAAAAATGCAAAAAAGTGTGATATGAGGTATAGCACCTTTTTGATATCCTTTACTTTTCTGTAAAGGCTCACACTGAACACTTAAAACTGTCCTGAATTTAAACTTTCAATTGTTATTTTTGATTTCCTATGAACAACAAGGTCTATCATTGTTTTTATGAATTTTAATAGACCTGCAAAGTTAGGATATTCAATTATAGTCTCCTCGTATTATTTTCTAAAGTAGGCACTATGCGATAAACACTGGTCGATAATATCATAAATTTGAATGTGTATGCAAGTAGTTTCTTTTACTACGTTTAAAATATAAAATTTAGCTACTGGCAATTTTTTTAGTCAAACAAACTTGAAATTTTCAAAGAAACGTATAAAAAATAGTAAACCTATATTGTATTTTTGTACAAACAGAATTAGATTTTTCAAACAAATCAGTGTTTTTCAATGCTTTATAATTATAATAGCGATATTGAGGTGTCCCATGATAAAAGACATAAAGAAAAGACAAAGATGTTGATTTCATAATAATCATAAGCATGCGTAATATCTAGGAAACTAAGTTTCGCTCGGCACTTTTTTTTCTTAATAAAACAGTGTTTTTTTGGAGAAAATAATTGTTACAAACCTGCAATTCGGCTTCCCAGCATAGTTTGTTCCATCAACAGAAAGAAAGTTTTACAGTCATCTGAATGGGACGGAGTCCAGGTGGCGCGTCGGGAGTACCAGAGCTTGGCGACAAACTTGGCGACCACTTGGCGACGAATTTGGCGACTTTGGCGCCAAAATAGATTGTACCCGAAACTTCGAGAAATTTCCCGATCTGTCCAGTAGGACCCGAGATACACCTCGAACGTTCCTGATTGGTTGAGAGGCTTCTAGCACCGCCTCCTGAGACCTATAAAAGGGTCTGCAGCTGCCAGAGAAGTCGAGTCGAAGACAGAGTGGACGGAGTCAATCGAAGAAGAGTAGTCGGAATCGATGAAGTCAAGCCAGTGCTGAACTGAGCTGTGCGCTACTGTCTGCAGTAGATTCTGGTTGCATGCTGCTGTGTATGCTGTACGTCTCGGCTGAAGATAATCGTCTTTTATGCTGTATATATTTGTCATTTTTGTGCTGTCCTGTATGTATTCGTGTAAATAAACGTCGTTGTTTCTTTTTCTACTGCCGCCTGCTGATTGAGCGTTCTTTACACCATATCACTTCCACTATCCAAACGCACCCCCGGTAAAAATTTCATAACAATATGAATATTTTTTATTCATATCTACATATGAACTGCTTATTTAAATAAAAAAAGTCGTTAATGCATTTAGTTTAACATGATATTCGAAACAATTTGCTATATTACACTATTTATTTTACAGCTTATCATCATTACTTACACTTTTTGAGCCGACACTCAGTTGTACCATGGTGAAATCGATCTGAGTTGGAGCTAAATGGCATTGCTGATAAAATAAGACTCTAATAGTTAGTCATAAAACATGTTTTTTGTAAAATCGTATTTTTTCAGGAAACACACCTATATGAATAAACTTACAAAGCAAAAATATTAAATATAAATACTTAAGTAAAAAATAAGGCAAAAAGCGCAATTCGAAACGAGAACCCTCAACACACCCGTCATTCATGCTGTTCTGACCTCTATACCGCACTGCCCACACTTTGAAGTTGTATATACTTTTTTCAATAGTTAGATTTAAAAAAAGATTTTTTTTTGTGTGTTAATTCTTATTTTTTCAAAAAAGACACCTATATAGATAAACCTAAAGCCAAAACCTTTTTAGATATAAAATTTGATCCAAATGGTTAGTGCCATTTCCGAGATACACGAAATAAATTGATATATAAACAATAATTGCTCGTTAAAAATTATAAGATATTCAAATGTTTAGATTAGAATTTAAAAAAGAGCTACAATAATTTATTAATTCATAAACAACTCAAAATTAATGTAAATATATGTACAGTGAAAGATCTAAAAGTCTCAATAACAACGGCTACACTTTATTTTACTTGAAAGCATGAATTGGATTTTTGCTGTATTTGCCCTTTGGTATAAATTTGATAAGAAATTTTAAAACCATTCTTTACAGCGCATAATGTTTCACAAGCCTAGAGATAAATGTAACATTATTTATTTATTATTGTTTTTACATTAAAAAAATGAGACAAAATAGTGTCTTCCATAGATAGAAATTCTAAATTACTTTAAAAATAGTAATGCAAAAATAGAAAATAATATAATAACATCAATGCATATTAAAAATAGAAAAAAAAATGAGCATTACTACTGAATATTCCCCCTGGGTCAGACATACGATTTATGTATTCGATGGTTGTTTCTTTGTTGAAGTTTTTCAAATGCTTTTATTTTTTGAATATTTCTTTTATGCAGTTTCTTTAAGTTATTATTATTGTGGGTTTATTCTTCACTTGGTTTTGTATTTTTGAAGACATTATTCAAATGCACGTCCAAGAATGTTTTTGTAGCACTGTTTGAATTGGTAGTGAAAGTAATGGTTTTAATATGTGGTTTATTTTAAAGGGTACATGCAATAAACTGGCGTCTTTTTTTACTATTGAGTGTAAATCTTTTCTTATTTATGGTACTAATTCTGTTGTTGCAATTTATATTAAATAGACCATATTGCCAAAGGCAAAGTCTTGGCTAATGCCATTACTATTATAATTATTCACCTTTTTAATTTTTTTTTAACAGTAGTAACATTTTGTCAAAAAAAATCTACATAGCTACAGCATTTGATTTGATAATTCACTTTTATTATTTTTGAATATTCTTTTTAAATTTTTTTCTGTTTAATTCCCTGTTATTTTTGTTTATTCTCTTTTTTTATTACTAAGATACATAAACAGCTCTTCGTTAATGCGTATATTTATATACCTTGTATACCTTAAATTACAGATAGAATTGATATACTAAAATATTTTTCTAACCAATTATATTTACTGATACTTTGAAGCAATCGAGTCCACTCTTAGAAAAAATGCTTCAGTGTTTTGAAATATTTACAGTTACATGCTAATGTACAGCGAGTTCATAATAAATGTTCCACTATTTAAAGACGCCTATTTCCTAAAAATGAGTGAAATTTTATTTATCATTTAATTCAAAAATGGATAACCATTTGCAGGAAGGATGGGTAACCGTTCAGAAATTCCTAAAACGGTCATTTTGTGATGAATTACTATAAAACCTTTAATACGAATGTAAATAATTTCTAATACAAAACTTAAAACCGGCCATCGACGATCATTCTACTTCACGTCCATATATTGATTGCATTTCGTTTTATTCCCTTTTTTCGCCCATAATTTTAGGCCTGTCATTCAAGAGTACTCTACACCAGTTACACTCCAATATTTTTCTGATGCCTTGCTAAAATGCACCACAATTCACCCCCTTCAATCACCACATACCAATACTTGATGCCCTACTGTTATTAAAATTAATGAAATTATGTAAATCGACATGTGAAACAGAACTATTTTTTATTTTCTGCAACAGCGATATGCATGTAAAATGGTAATAAATTAGTAATCCAGCTGGTTAATAAATCCATGATGACAAAGGGTAACTTTCAAACAAAAGAAAGATTATGTAATGTATTGGACCAGCATAAAGAACCACATACATCACATTTTAATATGAAAAGCATAAATAACAGTAAAAAAATGGAAAATTGAATGTCTCTGTGCTACAGAGTTCCATATTAAAGAACTTCCTCTGTCGGGCGTGATAAAGAATGTGCAAGTCTCTTTTTATAGAAAACATATAAAAACCATACTACGCATTCCTCTTATCAGTGTTTACTGATTGTCTATTTCAAATGGCACAAAAATTGGGCTAAATGTAAAGAAGGATGGGATGGGCACCAACCATTGAATCTTCACCATGCTAACTCTGACCAATTCTTCACACTGCCGATAGATTTTGGTGTACTAATACTCCACTGGCACAGTGTCAAGTGATTGTGAATGTATGGTCTTAAAAAATCGATAATAATAATTTTTAGTATGTTCTTCATCTATCAAAATATCGATTTAGTTCCAATTATTCCATGGAAACTGAGGATGTTTCGAAGAAGTTTAAAGAAAACGAAATCAAAAGACTCCGCAAAACGAGAATGAAATTTACCGAAACAGAATATGTGCCTGTTTATCCAGGAAATAAAAAAATGAGACTGCAGCGATTGTAGAGGATGTTGAGAAAAACAAATATTCAAATTATGAAACCATCACCAGTGTCTGCTACTAGTTCTCAACGAATGTTTTCTGGTTTTGTTAAAGTTTCTGCATCATTTCGATGAAATATGCTTGTGTGCTCCTTTCATGGTAGTAAAGTCTTGAATGGCTATTGAGGAACAACATTGTCTTATTTAACGAATTTTTCTCCTGGTCAATTAATAAATTATCCACAAAGCCTCACACTTTTTAGATAAATAATTATAGTTAGCGGCCACTCTGAATAGGAGAATTCTAATTAAGAATTACCAGCCGATGAAATGAATTCTCTCATTTATAAGTAAATAACTGATATTTACCTATAAAAATATGAAATGAAAGAATTTAAATTATTTCTTTGAAACATTTCAAAGTGATCGACTTTCATTCGACCATGAAAGAAATAAAGATAGTGTTTATTGCTCAATTTTTTACAATCTTCCACAAAGAAACGTGTTTTGTGTCAGACTACGAAAGAGGGCATCAATGTGTATGCATTTGGGATGTGTTACCGCTGATCAACTTAGTCTAAATTTAATACATATCTGCAATTTTGATGCTAAAGCCGCATTCTAAGTTTCATTAGGCTAATTTGTTATGATTTTGAAGTACCGTCATTCAGGTAATAAAGGAAAAACACATAAATATTTTTATCCTTTGCCATATGCATATAATCCAATACTAGGAACAAGTGACAACTTTCATGTAAAGATCACATATTTATATTCGTCTATCTAAGTTGTGTTTTGGAGTTTTTGAAACCTACACTCGAATAGATAGACAGTTGATTCGGATTCTATCCACTATTTCATATAGATATGCAGTTCTTGCAACAAAACCACGTGATAAATTTCATCAATTAATGCCACGCATGTAAATGGAATTTTTATACATAAATATTGTGCAACCTTTAGTAACATAATTCGAATAAAGTGACGATACCAAATTTCATTCTTCTGGATTGTTGTGGTTTTAAATCATCGTCTCCATTAACAAATAGACATAATTTTGAAAATAGTTTTTCCTCGAATTCATGAAAGTTTTAAATGTTAAAATTCTTTAAAATTCTGATGCTAAAAACTTTATCTATTTCCTAAGTCTTGTATTTCTCTACTTTGTATTTGATAATAAAATGAAGTTAATATTGGTATCTGAAATATTAAATTTCGAAAATAGTAAAATATTTTATAATTCTTTAAAACTAAAACTGGTTTGCATAATGCATTTAACTTTTACTTTAGATGTCTTTCAGAATATATTTTAAAAGACATCCAAATATTTCATTAAAGAAAGAAAATGAATTAGCTGCTCGTTCTTAACTATAAATTTAAATTCGATTCAAAAATATCAAAAACATTTGCAAAATTTTTCAAACTCCAAAATTAAAAGAATTAAGAAAGAAAGAAAGAAAATGAATTAAAGAAAGAAAATGAATTAAAGAAAGAAAATGAATTAGCTGCTCGTTCTTAACCATAAATTTAAATTCGATTCAAAAATATCAAAAACATTTGCAAAATTTTTCACACTCCAAAATTAAAAGAATTAAGAAAGAAAGAAAGAAAATGAATTAAAGAAAGAAAATGATTTAAAGAAAGAAAATGAATTAGCTGCTCGTTCTTAACCATAAATTTAAATTCGATTCAAAAATATCAAAAACATTTGCAAAATTTTTCACACTCCCAAATTAAAAGAATTAAGAAAGAAAGAAAGAAAATGAATTAAAGAAAGAAAATGAATTAGCTGCTCGTTCTTAACCATAAATTTAAATTCGATTCAAAAATATCAAAAACATTTGTAAAATTTTTCAAACTCCAAAATTCTTAAATAACATTCTTAATTAATAATATCAAAGGAGGACAAATATTTATTTCATTTAATGCATATGTTCTCATTCAAAATTAAATATCGATATATGCCCAATTTTTTCTGCTTAAGTGGCTACATTCTTATCCGTAAACGAACACATTCCTGTTCACTCAGGGAAAGTAAGACATTTTAGTAATTTTACCTAACTTAAACTCTAGAAATATTTAATAAATAGAAACATGTAATTAACATCACAAAGAAAAACATTGTCTTCATTATATAATGACTGCACATCTATTATGAAATCTTTCTCAGCACATTTTTAAGTACCTAATTAGGTGTTCACTTGTTTGTTAAGAAGATAATTAAGAATAAACTCCCTCATTTACTGCAATTATTATTTTTTTTAAATGACAGCATTCCCCAGGAATTAAATAATAAAAATTCTCTGCAAGCAATAATAGGCTTTCATATATCTGTCGTAAATTGGCGCTCTTTTCACTTCAATTAAACTTATCTTTTTGAGGTAACTATCTATCAATTGAAATAAATTATTTTTGCTGTTCAAAAAATTATCAGCAGTACAGTTGGTTCCGATTGATTTGAATTCTAATGAAAGTGAGAATAAAACTTAAAAAGCCGCATTATTGCCATATTCTTTTGGGTGTATTCCGTATCGGAAGATTACATAATTCAATGGTTCTAAAAGTACAACTTTGAAAAAATTTCTGAAGATCAATATCATCCTCAGTTCAAAATTTTGAGTGTTTGTGTTGTGTGTGCATGCATGTGTGTATGCGTGCGTGTGTGCATATGGCCGTGCGTCTGTGTACATGTTATCTTTTTAACTTCGCAGCTCAAATAATTTTTATTGGATTATTGGATTTTAAACTGCCTGGATATGTTGTAAGGAAATTAAAGTATTAGATGAGTTCATAGATGGGCCCTCTAACTTAATGAGGGCCCATCTATGGAGATAATTAAGGCGGGGATTGAACTCTTTATTTCCCCATCACATTTTCACGATTAAGGATTGAAAATATTACTACGCGGATGAGTTGTCTCATTAAAAGGAACAACTTTTGCAATTAAATTTTTTTGATGGTTGCACGTGCTCTGAAGTTAAGGGATAACAAATGATTTACAACACAGGATTTAAACTATTTTTTACATGATTTGTGTTGACACTTTTGAAAAAATAAAGTTAAATTTCTTAGTTTAATTCCTCTCATTACTTTGAAATTTTTAGATGCATGGGTTGAAATTTAAATAAAAAGTTTAACAGCTCGAAGAAAATTAATTAAAATCAGTAAAGGAGTAGATAGATTTATTGACAACCTTATGCAAAAAATAGCCGGAATATGTACATTCTTTGCTTGTTTTTTTAATGTGCTTGGTTATAATATTTATATTGGAATCCAGAATGTGAGAAACTTGTTTCATCATTGAGAATCAAGGAAATTATTTTCTAAAACAGTATGGTTTCTTAGTAATTTCGCCTTATGTTTAAATGCAATAATTTCCTAAAGCAACAGGATTAGAAACCTGACATTCAGCATATATTCACTTCTTTTATAGCACACTGCTTTAAATATGATTAAATAATATCCGAGTGGTTTAATATTTTAATTAATATAATCTCCCCAAAGTGATTTTTACAGTGAGTAACCAATTTACTAAAATTATCTTCACAAGGTGTAAAATATACTGCTGCTCAGGTTTTGAATTATATTTTGAAATATTTCTTATGAATAGTTTTGCGTATTTTGTGCAATAAATATAACTTTAGTTGTTTAAATACGCTTTTCAGAATGAATTCAATTGATCCAAAGCCTTTCTAATCTGGTGATTCTCTAGTTTGGTATCTATTGCATTAAAACTTTATACAACATATAGAAAGAGTATATATATACATAGTATAAAGTCTCCTGAAAGCGTCTGTATGTTAAAACTCTAAAAACTCGAGAAATACTTAACTAATTTTGTAGATATTCGCACCATTTTGTAAAGCATTTATTGGGGAAGGCTTTAGTATACTGAAGTCATATCAAAATAAAAAAAGGAGTTTTATAACTACGATTTTAATTATTTTCCTACTACGATTCGCGCATGCGTAAAGCAGCAGTATCTGTGCTTTGTACTCCGCGCATGAACGGAAATCGCAAACCTCACATGTGCAAATAGCAAGAGCTGTGGTATTCTTATGTGATGCATTTCTTTGTTTGCGTCTGATTTTAAACAGCGATTCAAATCTCAATGTCCCCAAAAGAGGGAAATTCAACGTTGGCTGAAGCACATTAAGGCCTAAGTGAAGATTAGTGTGCACCAGCTGTTTGTCGCCAATAAAGAACCCATCGGATCCCTCTTATAGCAACCGTACTGCTGTTTTGTTTACTACTTTTTGCAATGGTTGAGTTGTACATAAACTACAATTACATTATGAAAAATGTTAAATTAAAAATATTTAAAAAATATCGATTAAAGATTTTAATTTTGTTCTTTATTATAATTAAAATTTATTAAATAAAGAAAGTTAAGCTTATCATTAAAAGTTATTTTCTTTTTTCTAATGTGAATACGAACCGAAAATATTTATTCTTTTGCAATTTTTAATTGCCAGTATGCGCTTTAAAAAAATCGTCTGCATTCTCACTTTAAAAGACAGCTGCAATGGAATTCTTTGCAGTTCTCGTATTTCTTTTGGTGTTGTAACGGTTGCTTCCCTTCATAATTTGTTATGTCGGGAGTATTTCGAACCTGTAGAATGGATGAAGGGAGAGTTAAATATGCATATATATATATATTTTACGAGTTGATGAAGTTAGGAAAGAATGCTTGTTTGAAATTTTGTATTGAGAATGGTTTGATATCGAACCGGCAGAATGGATGAAGGGTGAGTGGAATATATTTTTTCACGAGTTGATGAAGGTGGGAAAAGTATGTTAGTTTGAAATTTTGTATGGAGAATGTTCCGATTGCTTATTTATCCGTTTTTTCTTTTCTCTTGGTTATGTACTGTTTCTGTTATCCACACAGTCTTTATGTTCAATATGCTAGCGAAGCGACTAGGTTCTCGATCCCTCTGCTAGCAAAGCCGTAGGATGTTTTTTTTAAGTTAAAAAATTCTGCCCGGTGCACCGGGCAGTATGAAAAAAAAATATTTATCAGTAAAAAGTTCTAATTAGATGGCAGAAAATAATAACCGTAACTGTTCCGCGGGAGTATTTGTGTATTTTGTCCACCATCTTTATTGGCGACTTGGCATTGTTGGTGCAGCTGGGTGCACACTAAAATTCACTTTTACGCACATTAAATGCAAAAATTCTCCGTTTGTTGTGCGATAATGAAAATGTAGAGGAAAGAAACGTTAGGTTAGCGAATATCAGAGAAATAATATCCATATTTCTTCAAAGGAGAATTCTTCTGCTGAGCGAAGTAGCCATCTCTCTTTAAATCGCACTGCAATTGAATTACAGAGACAGAATGAATCTCGCCGGTCTGCTGACAGAGAAAGACATTTAAATTTGTGAATCAGGAGAAGAAGTGGAGGAACAAACGTTCCTGATATTTGGTCCGAAAAGGAGTACACCGCTCTGAGTTTCGTTCCATGTGTGGATTACAGAAATGATGCCTCGGTTTCAATAGGAACAATGTCTATAGTCTGTCCATATTGTTCAGCTAAGGAACAGCTTTGATATACCGTCATTTTCGCCAAAAATAATTTATCGCCAAATTTTAACGAAATGGCCGAATGTGGCGTTAACGACAGCAATAGAATAACGATAGCAAAAGCGCTACCGAAAATTTGCCAACCTCGCAAGCCGCAAATTGACTGTATATCAAAGCTAGCCCAGCTTTAAAATGGAAAGATGAATCAAAAGGTTTGCTGTTACAAGGAAAATTCAAACCATTTTAACAGTCTAAATATGGAACAACATTGATATACAGTCCTTTTTACCCAAAAAGTTTATTGACAAATTTTAGCGAAATGGCTGAATGTGGCGCGAACGGCAACAATAGCGTTTCCAATCTAAAGGTTTCGAGGAACGCTGTAGCAAATTAACGGAAATATAGAAAAAAAAGTCAATAAATGCAGGGTAAAGTGAATTTTAGAGTGCCCATTGCTGCGCCAACAATGCCAAGTCGCCAATAAAAGAGAAGGACAAAATAAACAAATACTTCCGCGGAACAGGTATGATTACCATTTAACGCCATATAATTAGAATTTTTTACTGATAAGTATTGTTTTTTTTCTGAAGGCACCGAAGGCATCTGTAGAAGGCACCGGGCAGAATTTTTTAACTTAAAAAAAACATCCTACGGCTTCGCTAGCAGCGGGAGCGGGAACCTAGTAGCTTCGCTAGCACATTGAACATAAGGACTGTGTGGATAACATGAAC
>JAPMOR010121444.1:15356-32086 GCA_026543865.1 Argiope aurantia | reverse complement strand
TGTGTGTGTGTGTGTGTGTGTGTGTGTGTGTGTACATATTTAACGCACCCGTCATCCATTCTACAGGTTCGAAATACTGTCTTCCATCCCATTTACTCGACATTCATTCTTGCACAATTTCCGATATAACAAATTATGAAGGAACCAACCGTTAGAACATTAAAAGAATTACGGGAACTGCGAAGAATTTCCTTGTAGCTTTCTTTTAAAGTTGCAGACGATTTCGTAAATAAAGAATACAGACGATTTTAAAGCGCATACTGACAATTAAAAATTGCAAAAGAATAAATATTTTCTGTTCGTATCACATTAAAAAAAGAAAGAAAGAAGAAAATATATTTTAAGTATAAGCTTAACTTTCTTTATTTAATAAACTTTTCATTATAATAAAGAACAAAATTAAAATCTTTAATCGATATTTTTTTAATACTTTTAATTTAAAAATTTTCATAATATAGTTGTTATTCATGTACAATACAACCATTGCAAAAAGTAGTAAACAAAATAGCATTAGGGTTGCTAGAAGAGCTTTCCAATAGGTTGCCATATTGGCGACAAACTCGGGGGCACACTATTCTTCATTTCATCCAAATGCAGTAAAATGAAATGCATGCAAAAAAATTTAATTAAAAATAATGAAAGGAAGCAAAGGAAGTACGTGCAGCAGGAAAAAATCAAGGGAAATGAGCTGGAAAGATCGAAATATAGTAGCATGTATGTATTATTTTTTCTTTTAGTTTTTTTGTAAAAACATATTTTTTGTCAAATTTTGCAATACAAAAGAGCAGTTAAGCATCATATACTCGATACTGATCAATATACCTTAATTTTTTATTTTAAACAATTGAATTTTGGCGATGTCAGTTGAATTTTGGCGATACTCAGAGATTTGATCTCTGTCTTCCAATTCATACTCAAGACATTGTTTAAATAACTTTAAAGTTAAAATTATAAGCGCTTGGAGTTATGTTACATAATTGATAAAGTCTTAATTTATATCATAAAATGTTATTCTCTGTATTTAATTGAAAAAATGTAATATCAAACAATAGCTAATTTCTTCGAATATATTTGAAATGCTGTCAATAAATTTGTATCAGTTTTACAGCTGTTATAATATTTTAACATTAGCTTAAATCTTCTAAACTTTTAACAATACATTTTAAACTTTGAAATATTTCTGTCTTCTTTTTGTATTTTAATTTTATAATATTTGTCACATGAGTTTTCTTTATTTTTCAATAAATGTTGAATTATATGATAATAATGAAGTCCTGATACGTAATTGCTTTACAATGTAATGTTCTTTTGCCTAAGTATTGAAAGGGATTTGAAAACATTAATTCATTTGATAAAGAATCTATCCTTTCATTCCAGGTCCCTAGCTAGATTTTTTTTAGATCTTACTCTATGCAATATTTTACTTTTATAAACATTTCACAACAAGTATAATTGCTGTTCAAATTATTTTTATAGAGAACGTAATCGCTTTCCTTCTCGCACTGAATCCGAGTTCAAAATCTTAAAAGATTTCCGATTCTCCCATACATCAATTGTAACGTCAAATGCATAGATGGGAATTTCTAGTACTTTTCACTTTCATGATACACCATCTGTTAAAATGCGCTTTCATTGCAACGTCTCGATCATTTTTCAAATTCTACAAGAAGATACTCACTGCCAGGTAAGTTACGAATCTGAATTGGAAATTACACGCACAATAAATCACTCGAATCTCGAGATCAGAGACTGGAGAGCTATTTTTATTCTTTATATCGACAAAATGCGATACAAGGGAAAAGAAACTGGAACACTTACGGAGTCAGTGTGCTTTTCAATAAAATGCAAAGCTTGAGTTGCCATTTTGAAATGCAGATTTTCTTTCCTTTTATTCCAGTGACTCTCTCTCTCTCTCTCTCTCTTTTTTTCTTTTAGAAATATTGTCAGGGAAGAATACGGATATGATGGTACTTAAGAAAAGCGGTCTCTTGTACTTTTTATCAAAGATAAATGGATAAATTCTCCTGTTTCATTCGATGCAAATTTTGTTCTTTGGTGTGTGTTTTTCTTCGATAGTATTTTATTTTGACAGATTAAATGTTTGAGTAGCACTTTCATATTTAACTTCTGAAGTAAAATCAGTGTTAGTAAATGAAATATTTTCGAAATTATTTTTACAATCTTTTTGCCTTTGTAGACTTTTTCATGCAAAGTACTTCTTAAGAAATGGTTTCGTTATGAAAAACACTCTTTTGAAGCATCCCACCGAGAAATCTCAGCAGAGGATACACATTAAAGCGTTGTTTATATATTTTGAACGGCCGGGATAGAAAGAAAAAATTATGAAGAGTATTATTTGTAGAGCAAATAATCTAAATTCAGTTCATTACTTTCAGAATGCTATATTAATTTTCTATTTATTGAATGTTATTAATTTTTGAAATCTTATTTATAAACACATTTAAAAGTGATTGTCAAATTAAATGATAATGATGCATGCAGGATTGTCATAATTAATGTTCACCTTTACAGAAGGCCATAGAACCAGTTCTATGGCTTCCAAAGAAGTGGTAGTGTGTAAAATGAATGATGTGCTCTGAATGATAATTGAAAAAAAATCAATTATAGTTCTCGTCAATATATTGCACTGTTCCAAAATCTAAGACACATTTTCATATTCGACATTAAATTAGTTAAAGGAAGTGTTTTTCATCTATATCTATACGTGTAATAAAGCTCAATATGTATGTGTTTGTGTGTGTGTTGGCTCTCTACGGGCCAGACCATTCATCTTACAGTTACCAAATTTGGTATGTGCATATTTTGGAGGTCGGGAAGGTTCACTTAGGAGCGATTTTTTAGAATTTTTAATTAGAATTTTAATTAATTAAAAATGAATCAAAATTTTGGCGATTTTTCGCTATAACTTCCAAAAATATTATGGCACAAACATGATTTTTACATCAAATTAAAGATAAAAAATTAGCTTTCTAATGATACCAATGTTTTAACACAAAACTTAAGTTTTTTTTTAATGAATTTTTAAAAGATATTTTAACCATATTTTTCAACAATTTATTTGACGCAAAATAGGATTTTAACTCGCATGAGCATATTTGGTGTTCATGGAAAAAAATTAGCTTTTATCAACGTGTTGCCATCACATTAATAAATTTACAAATTAAAATTTCCAAAGTTTTAATTTGAAATTTATAGAACTTAACATATACATTGGAACATAGCTATTTTAATCATTGATGATTTAAAATAACTATGTTATTAGTTCAGTTTTAATTAAGGCATACGTAGCGTAATAGTATAGGATATCCACTCCTATCAGTCAAGAGCAGCTAATTTGGACTTACATCTGCTAACAAAACGGTTTAAATGAAGAAAATAATTCGATTTTTTATGTAATTTGAGTCAGTAAATACTCTGATGAATTAGGAATTTTAAATTTTTACATATATCTTCTGCCCTTTGAATCATATTTAACAAAATATTCATGAGACGTTAATAACTTAGATAAAAAGAGTTGCACTCCAATCAACTAAATCAATCACTAAAGTTGACTCATTTATGAAAATTTGAATATCACGATTCTATGAAAGTGGGTGATTTTAGATTACTACATCGACCGTATCAACGAAGCCAAACATCTCCCAGGGTTTCTCAAGAGTGATTAGCCTAGGTTAAAATGTTGATTATCCTCAAATTGTAATATTCAAAATTTCATAAACTGGCCAGGTTTGATTGCAGAAGATAAGTACATTTATTTATTTATTTAAAAGTGGAAGCGTCAAGAATAGTTTGCAGAATATGATTCCTTAGGACCAAAAGACTATATAAAATTTAAGCTTCAAAATTTTTTATGTATATTTATAAACTGAAAAAAATTATTATTGACATCATTTAAATCCTTTTGAAAATAAAACTAAAAACTGAATCCGTGAATCCATGAAATTTTTGTGGAATAATTAATTCCTTGAGATATTATAAATTATTAAAATTATTCTGCAGTGCACATAAGACTTCAATGCCTAACGACTCTGCTTTCAGTTCTCATATTTTTTTAAGGCATGCCCGGTTTTAGTACAAAAGTGACTTTATATTACAAGGGGTGTTCAAATTAAAAGGTACAAAACTGCACTGCGAGTATAAATGAAGACTTTATTCAAAGTGTATGCCATAGACCTGAGCACAACGAGCCGAAGGATTTCTTGTTCCCTGAATTAAAGTGGCTGTGACGAGACCCTGTCCTTCACAGCATCCCTGAGTTCGTCGTCCCAGTTGAAGAGCTTCTCTTTCAGATTTTTTAGGAGACCAAAGACATGAAAATCGCAAGGGCAACATGTCTGGGCTGTAGGGCACATGATCGAGTTGCACCCACTTGAACTTGGCCAGTTCCTCGTGTGTGACCCTGGAGACGTGTAGACGCGCTTTATATCATGGAGCAGAACCACAACCCTCCTTGAATATCCCCGGTCTTTTGTTCTTGATGGACCTGCGTAGTCTTCGTAGTGTCTCACAGTAGACATCGGAGTTAATGGTTCTTCTGAGCGCGAAAAATTCAACAATTAGTGGACCTTGGACGCCGAAAAAGACGGTGATCAATACCTTGCCTGTTGACGCCAAGGCTTTAAACATTTTAGGGAGGAAGGTGACGATGTATGCTTTCACTGCATGCTGTCCTGCTTTGTCTCTGGCTCGTAGTGATGGCACCAGCTCTCCTCCTCTGTGACTATCCACTCCAGGTTAGCAGGGTCTTCATGATGCCGAAACAGATGCTGAAGTGCTAGCCCGATGCGCAGTTCTTTGTGCTGGTTGATCAGCTGCTTCGGAACCCACTGTGCGCACACCTTCCTATAACGCAATTCCTGTAACACAATTGCCACCATTGTTCTAACGCTGACATCCATCTTTACAGCCAACATTCGCAATGTGATACGCCGATCACTTCTCACTAGGTCGTCTACCGCATTCCACCCTGAAAGCTGTGTTTTTGACTACACAGCGTAAAGTATTCTTTATGATTGAACAAAAATGAAGCGTAATCTTCAAAGCTTAGACCAGAGGTCGTCCGTCATTTATTTTTAGACCAAGTCTTTTTTTAAAACCAGAACCAAAAGTCTTATGGAGTAAGATCAGGTGATTGTTGTGGACATATTTCTTGAAAATAATACATTATTACAAGATCTAGTGTAAAATGGCATTTAAAGAAATTTTGAACAATGCGAGTAATGTAAAGATAATGAACCATCTTGTAGTAAGCAGTTATTTGATGTTGAAAAAGACTTCATGTTCAGAATTCAATCCCTACAGCACATTTGATACAACTAAGAGTATCTCAAATCTTCTTGTTCAATTTTGCTTCAGTAATAGGAGCAATCTGGTAAAACTGCCTCAGATATTTGCATTAACGCCATCTGTTAATAACAACTATAGCTTTTTTTCTCGATTTTCACATAGTGTATTACTTGAATTTCATGCTAATGAAATTAAGTTTTTTAGAGTCATAGAACAGTCTCTGGATCTTTCTGAATACCCGAACTTAAGTTATGATAACTCTGTATAGTGTTTCGTTTCTTAGTTTAACCTTTAATTTTTATTACGTTTAAAGTAAGTCAAATTACTCTAAATGAATAAAAAATGACAACTTTATTATGTAATCTGTGACCCATTACTGTGAAATAGAAGAGAGGGTTGTGCTTTTTCTATGCAAAAATATAAAACTATTTTGTTATTGCTTTATGAAAAAAAAAATCACCTTTGCATATAAGCGTGGACCAATGCAAGAAGAACGTCAAAAACTTCCCTAGAAGCATTTAATCACTTTTATCATTATAATAATTAAAAAGCACCAATCGCATTGATGCTTTCTAATTATTATAAATTAAATACTTAAAAATTTTAATTATTATTAGTTGTATTTATTTTAATTATATCGTCTCGTATATTTTGACAATCGTATAATTCTAAGCATTTCACATCAGGCAATTGGAAACATTTTTCATTTGCATGTGTTTAAATTATCTCAGCTGCAAAAATCCCAAAGTCTAACGATATGTATATATAAAATTAATAATTCAGTATTCCTTTCATTCCGTGTTTCACAATGTGTGTGTGCATCTTGATCTGCATGTGCTTGTTCGTGTGTGTGTATTTGATAAGCTGAATTAAAATTTTCAATATTATCTGTTACATTTTACGTATCAGGGCTTTTATAAGTGGTTAATAAATTAAGGATAATCCAGTTAACGTTATATGTGCAGCGGAATAAATGAAGAGAATAAATAGGGCAATTATAATACACTATTATGGTCTCAACAATCGGACAAATACTCGTTATTTCACATTTGCTTTTATCAAAAACGGACGTTACCAAGCAACAAACACATTTAAATTTTATTTTGACTTAAAATATCGTCAAGGGAGGTCTATATGAGGTTACAGGAAACTTACAAAAGATTTGTCTTCTCGATAACCTAGCTAGAACATTTTTAATATACTTGAAAAAGGAAGAGAATATACAGGGTGTTTATTTAGTCCCGGACCCATTTTGATGTTTAATAACTCATAAAATAATAAAGATAGATTAAAATTAATAACATAAATGGTTAAATAGACTCAAAAAGTTTCATGACCCTTGTCAATGAACTTCCACATGTGCCCCCTTCGTTTCAGGGAGAATATCAAGTCGATAGTCAATTTCACGCCAGGTAGCGGCAAGCATGTCGGCATCCACAGAGCCTATTGCGGTTGTAATTCTGGCTTTTAGGTCATCCATGTTCGACACTCTCCTCCTGAAAACGTTGTCTTTTACAAACTCCCAAAGGAAAAAGTCCAGCGGCGTTATGTCAGGTGATATGGGTGGCCAAGGAATTGGACCTCCTCGCCCAATCCATCTTCCTGGTAAATGGTCATTCAAAGAAGTACGAACGATGGTACCCCAATGAGGTGGTTCACCATCTTGTTGCAAAAAGACATGTGGTTGAAGCTCTTCTAGTTGTGGAAATACGAAGTTTTCCAACATGTCTAAGTATACGACTGATGAGACCGTCTTTTCTGTAAAAAAGAAAATGCATAAAAAGTTAATGTGTGGTGCATTAGTCCGCACCACACATTAACCTTTGGGGAATCCCTTTGTGCCTCACGGTATTCATGGGGGTTTTCAGATCCCCATATGTGCACATTATGGCGATTAACAATGCCAGAAACATGAAAGGATGCTTCATCGGAGAACATTATGCACTTCAGAAAATCAGCAGCATCTTCTATCCTCCTTAGCATATCTGTTGCAAAGGCCATCCTCCTAGGCCTATCATTCGGTTCCAAAACATGAACAATTTGAACTTTGTATGCGTGCAGTCTTAATTTTTTCTTAATAACCTTGTACACCGTCGAAATTGGCATATCCAATTCTGTTGCCGCTGATCTCACAGATATTCTAGGATTGTGTAAAAGTGTCTCTCTGACACGCTCAACATCAAAATCACTTGTGCAAGGACGTCCGGAACGTTTCTTATCTGCAATACTTCCAATTTCTAGAAAATTCTTTTTCCACCGCAAGATGCTGTTTTTGGATGGAGGATCTTTTTGGTAAATTCTTCTGAAATTTCTCTGTGCCTGCACTATCGATTTCGTTTCTATGAATCACCATAAAATCTGTGCTTTCTCTTGTGGTGTATGCATTCTCCTTAATATCCGCTCGAATAAAACATCACATACAAAAATACTACATAGAACGAACACATCAAAAGTAAACATAACATTTCAATAGTTTCCAAAAACAAAAGAGAGAAAAATGCAATTAATAAGCAGACGATATTTAGAAAAGTACAGATATTTAGACTGGAAAATGAAATTATCTGAAATGAACCACGCGCGCAGACGATATTTACAAAAGTAAAAATATTCAAACCTGAAAAGGAAAATATATGAGTTATTCCATCAATAAATGCCAGAAGTTTGTTTATATCTTCATTATTTTATGAGTCATTAAACATCAAAAGGGGTTGGGATTAAATAAGCACCCTGCATTTCAAACGAATTTGGCCCTAACGCTTCTGTGACTGCCTTCCAAGAAGTAAACGCCAATACAGTTGCTGCGATAGTGAAGGAAGATGGTCAAATCGCATTAAATGAAAGACTGAAGATTTTAATGAGTTCCACTCGCACATTGTTCATAAAAACAAAAAATAAAATGACTAGTCATGGAAACGTGGTAATTACATATACATAGACACACACACACAAAAGTTGGTCAAATTCGCTTATGCGCCGTGTTTTCCGAAACTACTTATCATTATTTTTTAAGCTTTAGCGTCAAGTGTTCAGTGTCAAGCACCATACGATTCTTGAATGGCTTTGAGGAAACACCTCTATGGGAAAGCCTTTTTCGTCATTAGTTCAGTTATATTAACGTCCCATTTTAACGCAACACTAGGGCTATTTTGGACGGACCACGTAATTTTGTGCCGAGTGCAGATAACGAGGACGACACCTGAGCTGGCAACCCCTCTCCACACCGGCGAGAGAACGTTTAACGTACATCAGACTCTTCGTTAGAATCGGGTCTCGAACTTGAAATCCTCCCTTTCCGAAGCCGAGATCTTATCACCAAACAACCGCGGCCCCTTTCGTCCTCAGAAGTCATGGTAAAGGTCTATTAAAATTATCTTCCAGCATGTGCTTGAAAGTAGAAGGAATAATTGGAGTAATGTGTTGAATACTGGATTTTTTAAGAAAAATTATCAAAATGTAGAGCGCATGTAACTATTCTTTTTTAATTTGTGAGCATTCTTTATTAAACTTTCCACGCATAACTAAAAGTTTTGCATAAGCGAGTGAATTTAAAAAGTCCACCATCTGCCACACTATATATTTATATTCAATCAAATTGGACGGCATGACATGATAGTCACATAAAGGTTGTGAGTTCGGATTCCCAACCGGAGTACATTTTTCACATGTTAATAATTATTGTTTCAAATCACTGCTTTCGTTGCTTTCGTTAATACTAGAGAATATATTTCTCAATTTTAGAACGAACATTTTTTCAAGAAATAGGAAGATTATAATTTTAATCGCAAATGCCTTATATTTTAAAATTTTACAGTTAATTCCATAAAACTTTTATTAAGTTTATTTTTATTGTATTATTGTATAGTGCACATTTTCCTAACTGGATATTTTTGGACGATATTCTTTATTTTTTAAAGTTATTTTTGCAATGTTCTAATTCCGCCATTGAAGGCGCCATAACCTGCATATCAGCTCTATGATAACCTATTTCAATGAATTCAGCATAGTCTCTTTACCGTAGGTACATTCTATTTCTCTTGCCATACGAGACAACATTTTGAATTTTAAGGATTTTTACCGATCCCTTTGTCTACATATATAAAGATTTCCGAAAAAAGTTAAAAATATAAGTTAGGAAAGAGAAAAATTCGCGATAATATTTTCTCCATATCTTTAGCTTCACACCTTTGTATTAAATATTCCTTGCATATATTTGCGCATTTTTAGATTTTGGATTTAGATTTTTAGATTTAGATTCTGTTATCCATAACAGAGCCCGATTAAAAATAAAACTTTAAAAAACGATAGTTTTCTTTTTGGAAATTCCCTTTTCCATAAAAACTTTCATTAAACGTACCCTTTCTCCCATTTTCAACACCTTTATGCCAGTACATCAGTTTGCATCCTCCAAAAGGAAAAGAACAGTTGTTTATTTTCTCGATCACGTTCCGGAACGGCGGGCATTAAATTTGGCGAAGAGATCTTTGTCATAAAACTTCGCGACGATCGATACATTTTGTTTGACGATGCAATTTTCTGCCTCTTTCTCTTTCCCTTACCTAAACAAAAGCCTCGGGCCTTTTAGAGAAAACCACTTGCAGCATTTCATTGGTACTCCGAAAACCAAAACTTTCTCCAGATGCAGGTAGTAAATGTTTAACAAAATAACTCTTTCTGTAATTCTGGTGCACATTTTGTGGCAGAGAATTGCTTGAAGCGAAAAATGGGATCTATGGAAAAATCTATGCCATCTGATGTTCAGTGAAAAATAATAAGCACAAATATTTTTATTTCAAAAATGTTTAGAAGATATTAAAATTTATATTTATTAGTATTTTATTTTTAGTTTAAAATATGAAGAAATTTATATTTATTATTATTTTATTTTTAATTTATCAATAGTTTAAAAAATAATAAAAATCATCTTCTCAGAATCTATAGTAAGAGAATTGATTTAATGAACAGGGTCTTTTGCAATGATATTGAATAATTTCATCGCTTCCAACATTTCCAATTCTTAAGATAATGACTAATTTAATTTAATTTTGTAGGCGATATCAAGATCCATTCACAATCTAATAGCAACACTTTAAGAGATTTGAATATCCAAGAAATGCAGTTCAAAACAATATTCCTTTCAACATAGAAAGAAAAACTTCTAAAAATTTCATTTAACAATCACTTCCTCAAATAATGCTTAATTGCTCTATTACACAGTTTACGAATGTTATAAAAGTGGTACAATTTCTTCTGCTGCACAAGCTTAGTAACAGTGAATATTCCTTCCTCTCTATAGTTTTTGAAATGTGGAAGATATTACTGTCTCAAAAATAACGCCTTGAAGTGACAGTAATAGCGTTTCAAGGACTTTTATAAGGCAAATTTTTCTTTCTCGAACGTGAAATTTGATGCAGAAGAAACTGAAAATGTCTAAAAAAATGAATTAAAAAGTATTTTCTGGTTTAATTTTTTCATGAATAAGTACGAAAGTAACATGCCTTTCCATGTATATATTTTAGCCTTACTATTTATGGATTCTTTTATTGTTCAGTCCCAGCAGGAGAGATCGTTTTAAATAAGAATACGAAAATACTAGAAAATATTTGCTTTGAGGTTTTAATTTCAATTAAAATTGAAATCCTTTCCTTTTTTATTAAAAAATATATACACTGCATCAAAAATCTTATTATTTTTTAATAATAATTTAAATATAGTAGAAAAGAATATATTGTAAAATAATAATTAACCAGAATATTTAGAATTATAAAGGAAATAATTAGAAAACGAGATAAAATTAGATTATTCAAAATTAATTATAAAAAGCATAATTTAAATTATATCGAAAGACAATGCTTTATAATATAAGGAAGATTATACATATATGGCAACAAATCACGCACTACAACTATTATTTATTTTGATTAAAATTTTTCAATTTGACATGTACTGGAAGCTTAATTTTTTTCTTTTATATGTGTTTATTCTGCCTTTCTTTGGCGAATTTCGTCGACATTAAAAAGATCTTCTGGAAATATGTTTCTGTGTGACCACAAACTGAAATAAAGCACAGTTAAATGAAAGCTTTTATTGTAATAAATGCGTCAATCAAACAGCAGTTTTTAAGAACATTCACCGCTGAAAATGATACACTTGTCATATCACCGTATCGCTGTTTGTAGCTCATGAGGTGAAAATCAGCTCTTTGGGTCGGAAATAGCAATCGGCGAATGGATATTTGGTTGCCAGGTCCTTCGGCAATCAAATTGCAAATCAAAGATGTTTGATGATTATCTCGATTAACAATAACCTGGATATCTGAGAAATAGTTGCTGAAATTTTCAAATGTTCTGAATTGCCAGTTGCACATGATCGCCATCACAAAAAGATGCCCATTTCACTTCTTAGTCAGGGCATTTTGTTAGCCTTAAAAGAATTAATGGCGCCAACTGTTTGCCCTTGATACCAGGTCAAAATCGATTAACTTTATGACAAATTTACTCTCATGTCGCCAGAAGAAAGAAAAGCATGCATTATTCTCAGTCGATCCAATAATAGAACTTTTGGAAAATGTAAATTGTTGCACTCAATATCCGGGTCCCGGATGGGCTAGCCGGTTTACTCTGCCATTCTCTGTCATAGATCATAATGTTTAGTATCAGTTGTAATATAATAAAAGAAAAAAAGATATCATGTCATAATGTTACTACCCTAATTACCAGTCTTTACAATAGAAAATGATTCCAGTCTTGCATACAGCTTATCGGCTGTCACCACCCCGTGGAGATGTAATGTCGTGGGAAAAAAACAACCCTCTTACCGCACGACCGATGTCTTGTGACGAAAGACAGCCATTAGTAACATTTACTATTAACAAAAGCAGAATAGATGGATGATTCTCTTCAGATTAATATTGCATAAGTAATGAAGTATCAGTTTCATGCCAGTGGAAATGAGGAGCATTGATTTGAATTAAGTAGTAAGTCGCTATCCTACTTGATTTTAATTCTGTAAGTTCGAAAGACTTATATATATCCTGCTTGAGCCTAGAATACCGCATAACTTACTCTACAATAAAGACCCCTGCACTTTCAAATAATGGACGAAACACTGTAAGCAGGATTAGTCTGCAGTAAAATCTTAGTTATCCAACATAGATTTTGCCAGCATCAGATAGGAAAATGTTAGTTAAATATCGCATTATTTAATAAGAAAGGACAAAATGACAAGTTTTATTGGATTGTAAATCACTCCTAATTCATGAAATCAATTTTCTTTCGGAATATTATCGATACTCTCAAGACCTACTGATCTGATTTGAGAAATTGAAACTGCATTGCTTAATATAAAACATTATCGAAAAGATATCCTTTTACTATTTCCATTGGTGGGAAATTCAAAGATTATTTATAGCTTTATTCTTCAGTGCTGTGGAATTCTTCTCACCCTCCTCAGACCTCTTTCATTTGAACCGAATTATAGAAGAGAATGTGCAGTTAACTCCCTTACTTCCCCTCCCCCCACTGAGTTGTAAGTATCGACATGGATTAGAGAAACAAGGAATTTTTGAGCAAAGAGGATTTTCTCAAATTGTGAGCTATTAATTTGTATGTACATCTCTATTTAATCTTAAGATTTTGGTTTATATTGTAACTGTGATTAGTTAAATATGTTTTGGGGACCCAAAATACATATTTCGAATTTCATTTGTCTGTTAAATGGAAGTTTAACTCTGGAAAGAAAGATCAATGAAAATATTTCTGTATTTTAAATATAGTTCAATCTATGCTTCAATATACGCCCTATAACTTATAGATGTACTTCTCTATTCCTTTCAATTTTCGGCCGTTCATTCACGCCGTAAATAGTTACCTGTATATTTACATATATATCCTGATACGCTAACGAAAAGGACTTTTACTACTCAGACAGAAAGAGAAGCCTGCTACGGAGTCACTTCGCCACAATCACCTTTAAGGACCCGGCAAATTCAGCCGATAAAAGAAGTCTCAGAATGTGTCCCATATTGTCTCAAACCCAAAGCCATTATACTCTATGGGACGGAAAACCTCAAGACCGTTAAAAACGACGAAAGTTTTACTTAGTCTTCAAAACCATATTGGCGCTGTGGCTCTCAGAATCGAGGCTTAAAAAGATTAAGTAACATTGCACAAGATCGCCAACATTCGACGTCATACAGTCTCACCAGTCCCTAGTGATAATCTAGAAAGGGAAGAGAGTCATATTTGTCCAGTTTGGTTATCCTTACAGATCCTGTATCCGAAGTTGCCATTCTTAGCTTTCCAAACAGCATTGCACTGACCGGACCTGCCTTTATCTCCAGAATCCGGCAACCCAAGAGTGCGGGGGGAGCAACCCATAATTAGTCAGAATTGGAATTTACCTAATAGCTCTGCAACACTAAAGCTATTGAATCCTCGCAGAGTGCTTCCTCCTGGCCATCCCGGACCAACGAGAAAAATCCATTACTCTTAGGTGGAAAAAGGATATGACTTCCACTTTCGCTTCCAACATAATCTCTTAGACTATCATCAGCAGACGATAAAGAACTTTCATCATGGGATTGTTTTCATACCACAGTAAAGCGATTTGCAATTCACAATTCTTTGATCATCTCGACTGTTTACTCCAGCATTGCCGACCTTAATACGACTTTCCAGCACGAGCAAAAACTTTCGAGGTACCTGGGTGTGTAGGTGAGATTTCTTTTTATTTGGTGATACTTCCACACAGGTCTTCACTGTCTAATGCAAAAATACATTATATTCGAAATGAAATTAGATAGGAGATGTGGAGTACACAGCGAAAACTTCCTATCGGCTGAAGTTGAAAAGCAGGATAATACTTTGGATCCTCAGAAGTTAGTTCTACAATGTTTAGAAGATTTCTAGAAAATGAGTTAAGATTCATCTTTCTGAAACTGAAGCAGAAGAGTAGAGAGAGGGAGTTCTATTTAGGGATAGCATACTGGAAGAAAGTGGAAATGACTAATGAGAGAAAAAGATATTCAGTGCAATTCTGAACATTAGTCAGTAAAGACAATTTTTCGTTCTCTGTAATAAAGAAATTCAGTACAATCAGAGCTTTTTCTTATTTGTTTTTTATTGTTTTATATTTCTTGACTTTTTCTTAATGATTTGGGAATTCTTTCAGGCGGTCTTTGATTTACTTTAGGGATGTTAATTGATCTTTTGATTCAATGATTCAAAGTTTATGCTATGGTGTGCATTAGTCTGGTTATCTTTTCGTTTATATTTCTATGGGGGTTTTGTATCTTTGCTGAGCGAGCAATTTCAGCATAAGTTCATCTTGAGTGGTTTATAAGACGGTTTCTGTGAATAATAATGCATTCTTTCCAAGATACGAGAAGTCTTGTTTAATTGAATTTATACAGGTTTTGAATTTATACAGGTTTAAATTTATACAGGTTTAGAAATGATATTTTTTTAATTTGGGATTCTGTAAATGCATGGTTCTGATTGCATTTGATGATTTTTAGTAAAATGATGAAAAGCATAGGATTTATCACATATATTTTGCCCTGTTTCATTTTCTGGAAGATAACACCTTCTCTCACCACTTCACAAGCTTGAGCAGGTGATTGCACTGCCTCTCAAACAATCCGGGAAAACATCAGTCCGAAATTTTCGTAAACATTTAGCCATAACAGATTTTTTCAACGTTTTACATTTGCACATTTTTCTTTATTTTACAATTGCTATTGAATGAATTACAGTAAAATTGACATAAATTTACAATTTCTGAATGCTATTTAGTTTTTAGAACCATTCAAATAAACGAGATCAGAGCAAAAATATATTTATTCAGTTTTATTGAATCCTATCAGTCCGAACTCACCACAGGTCGTCCTGTCCGACAGGGGCCTAACTTAAGTGTTTTGGGAGATTTAGGTGAATTTAAGGGATGAAAGATATTTGGCGACGAAGGCATTTTAGGTCTACCATGGGAGATCGGCTAATCTTGACAGATAAGCGGCTTTTTTATTCATGCAATGCCTGTCAAGGGAAATGACATGTCAGACAGTAACTAAGGGGATGGAACTTTATTTATCTGTTACGAAGACCTAAATTCAATGACTGGATTTTTTTAAAACATTTTATTACGATATCCATAAGTTTTCAGTGCTTTTTTTCATGAATAAGATATTAAAATTTTAATATGTTTATCAATTAAAAACCTATTTCCTTCCTCCTTACATATTTATTTTTATTGACACTGATAAATATTAATCTTATTGAAAAACTAATTTGAATTGCTGTAAAAGTTTTATAAGATTATGGAACAGAGACTTTTTTATGACAACAAATAAAATTATCAGTTGAGAAATCGATAACGATAATTATTTTCTTTAAAATATCCGCGGAGAACTCCCCCCCCCCCCTACTTATGTACTTTAAGCACTAATGTGAAGATAGATTTTTTTGAAGAAGCAAAAAATGATACAATTGTGTTAAGATATTCTTCGCGATCATCTTTACTGAATTACTTTTTCAGTAAATTAAATATGCATTGCTAAATGGTAGAGATTTTTTACAAACTGCATTCTATATTACTGCTGTTTTTTAGTAATTATGTTTTAAATCTTAGATTGGCAAAATAGTAAATTTTAACCACACATCTTTTTAATTTTTTCATTGGGTTCTTTTCAGTTTTCGACCCACCAATACCTAATTAAATATTTCACTATATCTACAAAGTTCGTAAAATATTAATAATAAGTTAAAAAGCAAATAAAGACATGCCCTATTTTACATTAATATATAAATTTAAATTTTTTAATTTATAATTATAAAATAAAAACAAGCTTAGATTTTCAATATTTTTGTTACTAAAATAGTTTCCCATTCATTGAAGATTTCTTCATGACAATTTTCATAAGCTTTAAATAAAAGTTTAAAAAATAATTTTAAAACACTAATTCTAAAATAACTTTATTTTTTATCATCATATGTTTCCAGGTGTTTCATACGTAAAAAAATAAACTTTTGAAGAAAAAAAAATATACGAAGGAAATTCCAGGATAATAATGTTTTATGTTTAATTAGTGTATCCTTGTTTTATTTTTAAAATTTGCTATTAATTCTATAGCAACAAAAAAAATGCACTTGAAACTGTCGATACACGAGTGAATGTAAATTCAGCAACAACAAATTAAGCAAACCCTTCCTTCAAATCGCAAACGACAACCACATGGGGGTGAAAACTGACTACGCTTTTCAATTAAAGCTCGGTAGGCGTCCCCCTCCTGTAATTTCTCTGAAGGAAAAGAAGATTCCATTCTATTTTCGTCCACGAAAAATGGCTCAGGAATTCTTATGGTTGCCACTTTCAAATAGTTTATCCTACTCTTACCCATACACAATTTTAACATAAAATATTCCTTTAAT
>JAPMOR010121443.1:0-15064 GCA_026543865.1 Argiope aurantia | reverse complement strand
CACACACACACACACACACACACACACACACACACACACACACACACTATAAGCTGTTTTATCCATTCAGTGCAAGGCCATATTGAAGGATTTCTCTTTTTGTTTCTAATTCTGGCCTTAATTGATACGATAAACTTACAGAATAATGAAAAATCAACAATTTAATCTACTATTTTGTACAGAGTTGTTTTGATGAACACTTTTAGATGCTAGTGTATTTTCAAGGAAAAATGTTTGTATAAATCATTCAATGATTGTTCATTTCGAGATAACGCAGAACTATGACATTATAACAAATGTTAATGAAATAATTTTTGACAAAGTGTACACATAATGTTATTTTAATTAACTAATGCAAGCCATTATAATTATCTTGAGAAGGATATTTACTAACCGTTTAATTAATTATTGCAGCTGTTTCCAAGTTGAAGTATGAAAACATTTACAAGGCTGAAAACTTGAAATAAAAGCTGCATTCATAAGTTACCTCAAGTTGAACTATAATATAAAACTATAACGGTTATTAATATGTCAGTAAATATGGTTTTTATGATTAAATAAATACAGAATATAAAGGAGAAAATGTAATTTTTGATATTATTTAAACGATTTATAAAATGTAAAATTGGACATTAATAAGCAGAAAGCCATTTTAAAACTAATTTGGAAATTCAGACGTCAGATATTACAAAACTAATAGCAAAATGGCTAGCTTCATTTTTAGGATATGAAGAATGGAAAAATCACAAACAAATTTTTCCGAAAAATTATCAAATCATTAACAAATTTTTCATACAAAGTTTCGATAAAATGTTGTCTGGAGGAACTTTTCTAGAACTTTACATCGATTATTGTTTTTTTTTTACATAACATGATAACAGCAGTGAATTAATTTTAATTTTTAGAAGAAAAAAAACTATTGCAAAAGATACAGACTATTGTGATCAATTCAATTTCTTTGAAATCAATAAAATCGTCATCATTCCCAATATTTATGAAAATATGAGGTGTAGAAGTAACAAATAAATACGAAAATTCAATCTATATAGAGTCACAAAATCTGGAAGCGACTACGAAGACGAGAAAAGAAAACCACCAAAAGTAGAACAAAATTCATCATTTCTTCCACCATTTCTTCACAATTCAAATTTCACAAAATTTTTGATTCTAGGGAGAAAATTTGTTTGTAAAAAAATCTTTTATTGAATACCGTTGAGACAATCCTGATAGTCTCCAGAATTTCTTTAACTTTCTTTGTGTTAGTGTGTTTCGAAGATTATTTATTTATTTTTAGTTTCTGTAAAGGAAAGAGTTAAGACTTACATATATTTTTATTCTGTTTAGATGTTGGTAGCTTCTGACAATTTGTTTTGACACTCGGATACAAAAGGAGGTTGATTTTCTTTTCAGATTTTCTATTGTCAATTAAATGATTCTGAAATATTGGTTCTTGTTGCTGATGCAATTGATTGAAGAATTTTTATTTTTTAAATTTACTTAGAAATTTATTATGAAACTATGAACATATTACTTAAATAATTTGAAATAGAAAAAAATGCTATAGCTAAGGATATAAACATCTTTTTAAAGTTATTATATAAAGAGTTGATTAGCGGTAAATGCATAATTTTTGTTAAAATAAATGTTAAACCGAAATAATTAAATTTATTTATCCTACCCCACTAACTATGAAATAGTAATTCTTAATTAGAATTTTTGTACTTATTAAACTTATTGAGGAAAATAACACTAAATTTATAATTAATTACAGATCAGCAACAACTATTTATCTTAAGTTTTTCTTCTTTTATAAAAAAAATAATTCGGATCAAAAATTTATCCGAATTCTTCATATTGTCGGCAATCTATAAAAGCTGAATTCAACGAAAATACACTATGATTCAAAAAAACTATATGAATCGATTTGGTATTATGTCCTTCTTAAAAATATGCAAACAACATTCATCAAAGGGACCATCTGCATCATTGGCATAATTTTTGCCATTGGCATAATTTTATAATTTGTCGATTGCAACTACTTTTTAAGGATTTTGATAAATAAGTAATCGCCAAATTTGGATTATTTAAATAATCGGATATATTCAAGAAAAAAAATATTTAGGGTCCATTTCAATGTACGCGTATGTAGTAAATAGGTCACTTTATTAATATTTTTCATCAATCAAATTTTCATATCTGTCGTTAAAGATAGTATCTTTATTCAAAGAAAATATCTCCTTTAGCATTTATTATCAGAATTGATGAGAGACGACTAAATAATAATTCGAAATTATTTTATTTGTCCATTTTGTTAAATAGTATTCTCAAGACATACCTTTTAAGATAAAAAAAAATCTGGATAAGTTTAGCTATTAATATAAATGAAACAAGCTCCAATAAAAAGGTTTCTAATGTAGCTGAAAAAAAAAAACACGCTAATTTTCTCAAATATTCCTTATAACTTAGAAAATAGCATAATGAATGTTGCAATTTCCACACTACTACTTTAAATCATTTTAAAGATTTTTTAATATTTAATCACTTATTACTAAAAAGAGTATTCAATAAAAATTTAATTTACCGATATATTTTAAACCTTTGTTTCAGTTTTTTAAAAAAATATTTTGTCAAAATCTAGTGATATCGAATTATCCACAAATAAAGAATTACTTTTGTATTTTTTCCAATAATGTTGTATCCATTCACACATTTAATATTATATAAATTCGTACTTAATACATATTTTTGCTTCTATGCTTTTTTCTTTAATTAACTATCTCACAAATAATTTCAAAAAGTGAAATCGCTTTCTTATTTATCTCCAACAAAACTTTGCTTGAAATATAAGCGAAGTAGAATCGCTTTTATGTATAAATTCTCTAACTTATACATTTATTTCAAAAGTTAAAAGATATGTTTTTATCTAAAGAAACATTAACTAAAGTTCTGTTTACTTTGCCGTTTTAGCGCTTTTTTTAGCCATGTCAGAAAATCCTTTTGTAAATATGAAATATCCTTAAAAAGTATAAGTTATGCTGATTTGAAAGTTTTTCTTCTTTGTTACTTATCATAAAAACTACAAAGCGGAAAAGGATGGAAATGTTATATTTTAGGTATTGCTTCTTTGGTTGAAACCAAAATCTCTAAGTGTATATTTATTCCAGGTTTTTAAAAATTGATGAAAATATAATATATGTATTTATATTTTTGGAAAAGAAAAACTTTCATTTTTTTACTAAGTCTTTTAATATAAAATTAGAATTAATTATATCTTGAATTTTATTGGATAAATAGAGAACTTTAATTTAACACTTCGAATGGAAATTTTCAATTCATTAACCGGTTACTCAAAATTATAAATTTATTCAGGCCGTTTAAATTTGAGAGTTTACATAATTAATAGAAATCGGGTATTTCTATTCAATTAAAATACCAACTGAATAAGTTTTGTGCAAATTTTTACTTCTAACATTAAATAAACAACAGAATGCTTCGTTACATACATTACATAAAAATACATTAAATATTGGATCACATTGGACAGTAATTAACAAAATATTTCTTTAACATTACTACAAATAGAAATTTTAATTATTGCGTTTTACTAATATACTTTGTTAATATATTACAAAATAGACAAGTTATGACAAAAATATTAATTACAATATTAATACGACATTTTGTACAAGAAAGATTTAAACAAAAGCAATACAACCTACATACAACCTATAATAATGTTATAGGTTATAATAAAACAACCTATAATAATTGTAATGTGTAATAACTGAATACAACTTATAATTCTTGAATAAAACATATATTAATTTTAAAATTTAATAAATTTATTAACCCTTTACAATATTAATAAAAACATTAACTTACGTAATATGCCAGATAAATAATCAAATTTTTAAATAAAGTAATTCTACAAAGTGAGTTTCTGTTCAAATTGTACACATTCACATTTTGTGAAATGATCCTTGAATAATTGAAAAAAAATTGTAAAGAAGAAGAAAGAAATTAAAGAAAGAAGTTGTAGAAAGAAAAGGAATTGTAAAGTTGTTTGCTAGTGTTCATTCGTCAAATGATGGCAAAAAAATAAAAAAAAAAAAAAAAAACGGCCTTCTTACCCAAACATTTTTTTTTTTTTAATGACCCACACGTTTCCATAGTTTCGTACTTTTCTGTTTTGGAGTATCTTTAAAATAGAAACAGAAACATCATTAAGTTCTGTATTAATTAATTTTAGATTTTCTCTCCATTTTATATCATTTTATTCAAACGATTAACAATAATTTAAAATTTTTTTAAATACACATGGTGATGCACTTTTTCAGCATCTGGTAATTTCAAAATATATATGAGTTATTTTAACACAAATAATAAAAGCTATTTTCCGACATTGTGTGATGCATGATAAGTTTTTCATTTTCTACAGGCCAGTTATATGATGATTCCAAAATACATATATTCGTACATTGAAGTGTATCAAGTCAATAAGAATGATTTCCCATTATTTTTTTTATTTCCTCACATATTTTTGCATGCTAATGAGGGAATATCTGTGTTTGATTTAAAAGGACTTATCTCACAAATATATATAGAATTCACACGGTCGTCCTTCTAATATCAAAATTAAAAAGAATAGATATTTCACTGGAATATAGCCCGTCTCCCTTGGCCTTGCAGTCATGAAACTTTAAGTAAAGAAAATCATATGTCTGGCATATCTGATTCTCTAAATCTAAAGTTCGGTGGTCGTCTAGACAGTAAATGATATCTTAAAACAAAATTAAACTTTTATCAATTTTTTAAAAGGATAAAAGCTATTTATTTCAAATCGTATATTGGTTTAACTTCAATTCAATTATTCCATGAAGGGTTTAGTACGTTAAAAGAGTTGGGATACATAATTCTTTTAGAAGAAGTAAGAAAATTCTTTGAGTTGTCACTTTTAAAATATTTCATTTCGTATCAGTATTTTATTTCTGTTATCTAATAAACAGTATTACCTTATTTTCTGTCTGGATTGTTTTCTTGGAAATATTTGAGAGAATATTTGAAAAGACAACTATATTTATAAAAATATGTTTCAGTTCTCCTTTACAGCCTTTAATTCTTTGAGGCAGATGTAAGCAAAAGAAAAAAATACATTTACATGCATTATTTTACTGTAAAAAACAAAAAAGGTTCATTTAACACGTTTTACATTTAATTCTCATTAAAATAAAAAAAAATTATAACGTAATTATTATTTTTTATAATTTTATGGTAGAGTAAAACTAATACCATCGCTTAAAATTTGTATAGGGCCGGGATAACCTGGTTGGTAGGGCGTTGGATTCGCTTCACTTGGGTCGCCAGTTCGAACCCCGCCGGCGGAAAATTCTCCGTGTTTGTGGTGGCCGGCGAACGTATAAATCTGTCGTGGTCACAAAGTCCTTTATGCCGAGAGTAATATCACTGGGGGCACTGGATCAGGGGTGATCGTTCTCGAATTCAGGTCTAAATTACGATCAGTGGATGGGTGAATGAAGTCCGTAAAAAGGGTTGTGACTACCTCAATCACAATAACGTCAGCAGTTTAGTATAAGTTATGGTTTCTATACATTTTTGCTTGCACTCATTTACACATTCCCCATCATTCCATATTGTTCCCAACTCTGTTGCAGCAAATAATGCACTTTTGAATTATATATCGCGTTTGCTTTCAATAATTTGAATTTGAATTAAGCCTTAATGGTTTTTATCACAACTAAATTCATATAATTCATGCGATGACTTAATTATGCATTTAGATTTTTATTTTCTTAGAATTTGAATTTGTGCTTTCTAATTAACATTTGAAAAGGCACTATAAGATAGTGCTTGTATAGCTTCTTGCATACAAAATAATTTTCCTTTTATGAAGAATTTGCTAGCAAATAGAAAAGTGCGTATTTCATTAAAATATTTCATAAGCGAAAAAGATTAGTTAACGACTTCGCAAAAAGATTACTGATTTAGTGCAATGATTATGAATGAATAATAATGATGTAAAAGTAATAAGCCATTGCATTATTTATATCATGCAGAACCATCTAAAAGGAGTTAAAATCAAGCCGCTTCTTTTTAATTACTTTATATTTTTATAAGCGATCATTGTAATTAAATGATTAATTGTTGTTACCGGTTATTAGTAATGCTTCCCGGATGTTAGTAATAACCAATTAATTTCTTAAACCTTAATATACGCAACAGTCATATAAAACGGCTTAGGGAAAACGCGAGTACGCCGCAACTGTTATTCCAAGAAAAAGCATTAATACTTTACTAATAACACAAATTTGATATTCCATATAGAAATAAATAAATAAATAATTCATTGGCCCAAATATTCAACGGCAAACATATACCTTAAATCGAAGCACAAAAATAAGTAATACCATTTTCTCAAGTTAATATGATACGGAGAAAAAAATACCATAAAAAGGGACAAATCATTTGGGAAATGATATTTCCTTCTGCAGCAGAGATCATATTAGCACATAAACACTGACCTATGGCGAATTTATCCTTATTTTCTCCCATATCACTAATGCTGAAACTATGTGATGATTTCATCTCATTAAGCTTGGAGGAAAAACGTGATGCTTTTTATCCGCTTCTAACGAAACTGGGTGCTACGGTTTCGAAGCACGTTTATCATTCCTGTTTCGCACTCATAAATCTTTAGTAGATAAAAAGGAGCACAGCTGTAAAAATAACAATTTCTTTGGAAAAAGTAATCAACATGTTATTTTTCTTGAAAAAAAAAACTAAAAATAATTTTTTTGAAATAAAAGTATAGTTACTGAAATCCCTTAACTGAAAAGGTGAAATTTTAGGATTTAACTGGGGAAATGCGGTCTAAGAGACCGCGTTTCATTTACACTCAAATTAAATTTTCTAATAACTGCATGAGTATGAAAAACTGCCAATATATTTTGCAGATATTATTCTTGATGTATAGATATGTTTTAGAAATTTTTCAAAATATATTATCATTGAAAAAAGTAAATGAGTTGGGACATACATTTCCTTCTCAAATTATATATTACAATAAATAATATTCTTGAAAAAACATATGACTTTTAACTTTTTAAATCATATTTATTTTTACAGTATATGAAGGTATATAGAAGACAATATAATGTAAAATTCAACAATTATATGAAAGAAAAAATGACAATGGGTAAAATGGGTTTTATCGCCTTATGTGACTTTCATAGCAAAGTTTTCTAGGCCATTTTAAACATACAGGTTATGAACTAGTATAAAAATCAACCTATAAATTCTGTATATATATCTCTTGGTATATTAATATATATAATAAATTTTTCGAAATACATTATCACTAGAAAAATTAATTATGTTTGAACATACATATCAGAATCAGTTGAATACGAACTTTCATCGAAAAACTCTTCTGTACAATGGTTATTATCACTAAAAACACTTCCTGCTTCATTTAAACGTGCCTGGAGTACTGCTTCATAATAGGATCAGTAAATTGATGATATTCGGGGCCCAAGTTTTAGCGCCATTTGCTAAGCCTTGTTTGTCATTGTGACATTAACAGGGAGGTGCGGTTTTAGAAATAATTGAATTATTTAAAAATGCATCTGTTGAAATCGATTGAAAAAGTGCACGTGTATTGAAGGTCACAAAACAGGAAGCTACGGGATCAATCCATTCAATTGAGCTAAAAATAGATTTGGGGTGACCGCAAATCCGCCACTAGCGGTCCCACAGATCGCACGCCCCCAAGTTAAGGGTTATAAAATTATTGCTCAGTAATCTTCATAAATTCTTTGTTTGATATATAAGGGGATAGAAAACAGTGGTAACAGAATTGATTTGATTTTAAAAAAGATTCATATAAGCTATTTTTCATACATGGGAAAATTTTCTTAATTTTATTTTAATAAATTGTCATTTTTTATAACATGATTTCTAAAGTAAGCTAAAGGCCGTGGTGGCTTGGTGGTAAGGTCTCGGCTTCGAAACCCGAGGCCTTCAGCTTCGAGATCCGAAGAACCGTCGTGTAAGCTGGTATGGTTCACGTTGAATTCGTCGGGGCCGAATGTCTTCTCTCTGGTGTGGGATGGAAGTTTGGAGAGGGAGTGTCAGTTCAGGTGTCGTCCTCGTCATCTGACCGCGGTTCAAAATCATGAGGTCCTTAACCAAAATAGCCCTAGTGTTGCTTTAAAATGGGACATTAATATAACTAAACTAACTAAAGTAAATTAAAGAAAGAAATGTACTTATAAGACCTAATACTAAAACAATTCATTATGAAAGTGAACAATCTAATTCGTTTCAAAATACCATTCGAAAAATCATTTGTGGAGATACTGAAGCCTTTGATACAAAAATGCATCATACTGAAAACTTTGGGACGAAATGTTTTGTTAATGAAGATGTAGTACACATAATTATACAAAAATTATTACATTGAATACAAAGGGCTATACATTTGAAGAAAGCTATGATAGGAAGGGGAAAAAACCTGATTTCAATATAGAAAGAAGCATTACATTTTGTTTGATCTCATAATAATTGCCTTATGCGACTTCACTTGGTTTCACAAGCATTACGCTAACGGTAATTCATTTTCACAACGTAGCATGTTCGCGCTCATTAATGATTGTTCGATATTTTATAAAATTATTCTATAATTTTTTTTTGTAATAATGAACAATGAATGAGTGAAAAATACGCATAGAGAATGAATCACATGGTTGTGATATGGACTACCAATTGAATATTAACCTGCTATAAGGGAAAGAATCATTGCTTACACAAACAAATTCTCAAACTAACTTCTGTATTCATTTTAGTTCGTATCGTTATTGAAAAGGAAGTTCCAACTATACTTAATTACTTGCAATTATAAACAGTTTAAAAATATTTAAAGGAACTTTCCTAATTTCCTTCTTTTAATAAAGAATTTATCTGAAAATTGAAACAGGGAGAAAAATTCTTAGATCAGTATTTATAAAATTAATAATTGCATTTAATGGATTTAATTAACTAAAAATTAGCTATCTTTATTATATTTTTGAAATATTTGAAGAAAAATAAAGTTAGTAAGTTGCTTGTTAAACCCTTTGAAATTGTTCTCCGATATATACTAATAGCAGAATTAAGCATTTTTAACTGAATAAACCATAAGCATTCTAACTGTATTTTAGCTACAACATCCAGAAATTAATGTTTTCCAACATTTCTTGCTTCTTTATCTGCAATGCAGCAGCACTGTTTTTACAAATCTTTCTTATATTGCTTTTCAATAATATATTGCAAACTAGCGGGAGAAGTCACTCCAAATCGTTCGTGTATACTCTCCAATCATAGTGTTACTCCTCTCCATTACGTATAAAATTTTAGACCTTCACTTAGGCCACGTATGCCTTGCATTGGTGAATGATAGTTACGAAGTATAGATTTTTGGCTTGAATTTAACATTTTTACTGAATCTATCTAGTGAACATGTATTTTGAACTCCCTTTTTTCGACCAATAGAAATTAAATTTGACAGTTGCAGTCACAAGACGCTATACCAATTTTCATTGATTAAAGTCATTGTGTTTTTGAGTTATTGAGTTTATTTGTATTTGAAAGTACAGATCGACAGGTGGTCAGGCCTTTGACAGATTGGGTTTAATATTTGATGAGCATTTATATTTTAGATGCTAAACCTGTATGCTAAATTTATTTATCTAGCCTTTTATGTTTTAAAGTTATCGAATTCACATGTATTTGAAAAACCAATCAGAAAGTGCAATTGGTCCAAATTTTCGCTGAAGTCCATATACCCAGTCTAGCTGACAGGGCTTTGGGGTTATTTGTTCACAAATAATCAGGCAAGCATAATGATATATATTGGGTGGTTATAATTTAACTTCCTCTATAAACAGCATCCTACACAGCAAACAGATGAACGGATTGCAACGAACTTTGGTGTATATTTGATGCGCTCACTGATTTTTGAAAAAAAAATTCCAAAATGTCTATCAGAGGGTGCTTTTTCCTAAAAAACATAAAGTTTAATACTATAAACGACCAAAAGGGAATACAGAAACAATTTTAACAATCCAGAACAAGAATTGTGAGTAATAAAATGTAAAACTGGGTAACGCTGTCAGTTCTTGGAAAAACTTTCGATACTCGTATGCTTGCGAAAAAGAGGAAGCTTTATGCAAAACAGGTTAGGATAAGAAACGTTTGCTGTCGTTGTCATGTTTTCCAGCTGTAATGATGACAGTATCTTGTTGCGACGGTGTTGCGGCATTGAATGACTTAAAGAACTCCATAACGCTTCATGTGCGAAGCATCACAACTGATCAGTTACGATCTGCTGTTGAACGCACTGTCCATCGACTTGAAAATTGCAGGTGAATGAGAGTGGTCAAAAGGAGCACCTTTCCCTACATCGTACTGGATACGATTAACAACCTCCTCTTGTGCAATTTCGTCCTAATCTATTCATGTTTATGCAAACTGAACTGTTTTTTTTTTTCCCTCTCAAACAGCATACTGTTATTTTTTCCTTATCTTTACTTAATGTGGTTCGATGACAGAGTGATCAGAAACTAAACAATAAATGTTAATTTTGTTTCTGTATTACTTTTTGATCGTTTATTGTGTTATAATTAATGGTTATTCAGGAAAAGCCGCTCTCTGGAGGACATTTTGGGACTAAAAGTTTTTTTCAAAATTCCGTGATCGCATCTCGTATATGGTCTGCATTCCAAATTTCATTGCAATCCATTCATCCGGTTGAGTTGTGATGCTTTTTATAGGGAAAGTTTAATCATTACCACCCTTTATATGTTTCAAACTCAAGGAGGTCTAAAACATGGGTATTCGTCAAAATTTAAAGTTCTAATTTTTTTGACGATTATAATACTTTATTTATATTTCTCATACGAGAAAGTAAACAACGATTTAAAACCTTTTTCTGAAAGTGGGGGGAAAAAATAGAAAATTTATAGTGGTGCGAAATGCAAGCTCTATAATCATAAATTAAAAAGAAACCTTTACTTTCACACATATTCTTAATTACAAACTTAATTACAAACAAGTATGAAATAAAATGATGTTTTGAATTTTGAAAGAAACAACAGAGACATCTCATTACAAAACTAAGAAAATGAGAGAAACCAGAAAAAAACTTTGAAAAAATTAATGCATTGCAGCAAAAAAAAAAAAAAAAAAAATCGAACAAACGATATCTTAATTATAACGTTTAAAAATACTTGTTTTTCTTTAGATAATATTTTTAGAAATTCTCGGATTACAACAAAATTAAAAAATAAATATATGATTAATTTGTCTACTTAACGCGGCTAGACAGTTATTTAAAACAAGTTGCTGTCTGTATTCAACGACCAATGACCATAAATAGTTTTGCAGAAAAGTTTTTCCATTTTTATTTTCACTGCTATTAAAGAAATAGGACAGAAAAGTGAAATTTTTTGTTTCACTGTCACCTATTTTTTATTAAAATAAAAATAAATCTACATATTTATTTGTAAAAGAATTAAATCTGTTATCAAATTTCTTAAAACTGAATCCCTTTTATAAAAACAAGGTAAATTCATAGTATTTATTAAAACAGCTGTACACAATGTATTAACAACAGCTATTTACACAATACATAATATTTGGGAATAGATGCACAGATGAGTATTGTCACATCGTTTTCCGAATTTGAAAACAAAAAAATTTGAAAATATGGATAATCTTCCTCATAGAGAAGCGGTCAGGCTTCAGAAAAGCATGGTTTCATCTCATTTTAGTATCTGAACATTTATAAGATAAATGAAGTATTAAGGTATCCAAAATATAACAGTACTTTAATTATATGATAAAACAAGTTAGAGGATATCAGCAATCTCATGCTCATACAAATAATAACGAATAATAATTTTTTCTATTATTTATAAGAAAATATATTAATATATTTTTTTATTGCAATAAATTGTAATAAAATAATATAATTTAATTATAATTTGCTACAAATTATGCTATGTACTTAAATTATATGTATGAAAAAAAAATTAGTATACTTTAAAATTTTTGTAGAATTCAGCATAGTGATTCATTTCTTCATGTTTAAAGATAGACATTTTGTGTAATTTTTTGAAATAATATATTACTTTTTTTATTATTTAAAACGCCCGATTTACTGCATATTATATGTATTTAATTTAAATGTATGAGATGTTATTTAATATAATACTAAAATTTTCTAGAATTCAGCATAAAGATTTGTTGATTCATATTTTAAGAAAATCGTTTTGTGGAAATAACTAGAAAATTTTTTATATTGTTTATAACACCTAATTTACTGCAAATTATGTTATATGCCTAATTTTTATGTATGAAATAATATTTAGTATACTTCTGAACTTTTATTGAATTCAGCATAATGATTCGTTGATTCATACGATTCAACTTAGTTTATACATATAAAATAGCTTAAACATACTACTTAGTTTATACATATAAAATAGTTTATACATACTACTTAGTTTATACATACTAAACTTTTATAGAATTCAGTATAATTATTCATTGATTCATGATTAAAGAAATTAATTTTGTAGAAATATCTCGTCTTTAATTTCTTCTGCAAAGTAAATGAAATTCAGCTTACTGCAATGATGCTATATCTATCTGAATCTCAATAGCATTCAAATGAAAAAAAATTATAAGTTACCAGGTGTATCTATACTTCAAATAATGAGAAAAAAAACTACACTCAATTTAACATATTCATTTAAAATTTAATTATCAAAGATTCATATTTTTCTAGAACATTTATAAAATTTCCTTTACATTTTGACATAAATCTTTAATAATATGTTGATATATTTTCTGTAATTTAATTAAAGCTCTACATTTTATAAGCAAAAAAAAAAAAAAAACACAAATGTTAAAAATTATGGATTATAAAAAAAGACCCAATTTATTCTTGAATACACAATTACATTTATCAATGCACTTATTTTCATGAACCGACCAGACTGTTTCACTCTGCTGATCTAGCTATATGCAGTCCACCCCTCATGCCCTATTTTTTCCTTACAAGTTGACAAGTACCTACACAATAGCGATCATTTTCCTTTGATTATATATGATAACAGACGACAAACCCCATCTGCCAGTTACACTTCAATTTTAAAGCAGTAAATTGGTTTAAATTTCAATCTATGGCAAACATAAAAAAAGAAATAGTTATTAATAATAGTATAGATACTGCAGTTAGAAACATCGCCGATATCTTAATTGCCGCAGCCGATTATTCAATACCTAAAATCTCAAATAATTTCAGAAAACATAGGAATGTTTGGTGGAATGATGATTGCCGAAAAGCATACGAGAGACAACGGAAGGCTTGGGACCTTTTTCGACGCAGTCCAACAACTACAAATTTGGTCAGTTATAAGCAAGTTAAGGCTAGTTCAAGAAGGATACAACGGCGCAGTAAACAAGAATCATGGGAACAATATATCAGCAGTATACACTCCTCTATATCCAATAAAAAATTATGGGAAAGAGGGAAAAAAACATGTGGCATATTTAAATCTTCAGATATCAGAATATTGAACAATAATGGACTTCCAATTACATCTCTACAAGATATCGCTAACTGTATTGCATCTGCATTAGCTCATACCTCAAATAGCAATAATTATTCTACTCTTTTTTCACACCACAAAAGTGCAGCAGAAAAGCAAAAACTTAATTTTAACGCTTCTTCATACGCCCCGTATAACACAGATTTCACTTTATTTGAACTAAAACAGTGCCTTTCTCAAATGAATAAAACCTCTCCAGGTCCTGACAACATCAGTTACCTTATGATAAACCATTTTTCTATTATATCTTTGCGCAATTTATTATTGCTTTATAACAGAATTTGGAATGAACACTCTTTCCCATCCTTATGGCAACATGCTATAATAGTGCCAATTCTCAAACCAGAAAAAGAACCGTCAAACCCTTGCAACTACCGACCCATTGCTCTCACTAGCTGCCTTTGTAAACTCCATGAAAAAATGGTTAATAAGCGTCTAATTTATTATTTGGAAACCAATAAAGTTTTTAGTCCCTTTCAAAGCGGGGTTAGACAGGGACACTCCACAACTGATAATTTGCTTGCTTTGGAGGCTGAAATACGTAAGACAGAACACAGTATCAATCTTCTTCATATTGAAAAAGCCTATGATCGCGCTTGACGATTTGCCATTCTTCGCGATCTGTGTAACTGTAATCTACGAGGTAACATGCCCCTTTTCATACAAAAATGTTTAGAACTTAGAAAATTTAGAATCAGAATTGGAGATCAATTATCGGACTATTTTATTCAAGGGCAAGGCGTACCTCAGGGCAGTGTTCTCAGCGTAAAACTCTTTGCTTTATAAATAAACGATATTTTAAAACATCTTCCAACGACTTGTGCATTTCATGTACAAGGGATAGTAAGATTTTTATTGAAAGACAGTCTGATTATATCAAACTATATTTATCAAATACTGTATATTCAATTTACATTTCAGTACATGGTGAACCAAAATATGTTATTTCCATATACTAAACGGAAATTAAAACACGTGAAATAAATAGTAAAAACTAGTTAACTTGCTTTTAAAGCTATTTTAATAGTCTGTATAATAATAGCATACATTTATTAAAAATTTCAAAAATAAGTAAAATATTTTACTGCGTATCAAATATTTATTATAAAAACATTTTTTACGTCGTTAATAATTTTAATATATTTCATGAATAAAAAAACCTGACACCTTATAAAAGGCATTGAAGAACAAAGAAGAGATAAATGATTCATATATAAAAAAGTTTTTTTAATGAATTTTTCGATAGTTTAACACAATGTTAAATAAAATAGTTTCGCGCGAAGCAATTTTTTACGACTTTACAAGGGAGACAGCAATCAGTAATGCTAATGGCGTCTACGGTGTTTGATAAAATTCATAGGTTTTTGTTCTTTGTTTTGTTACAAGAGAATTGC
>JAPMOR010121435.1:467570-526106 GCA_026543865.1 Argiope aurantia | reverse complement strand
TTTAATTCGATGATACAATATTTTAATAGTTTCAGAACTTAATTATTAGTTAATCAATTAATATTAACTCCACATGAGAGACTCCTTCTAGTAGAGAATTTGAGAAAAATGCAATTATAAGATTCCATAACATTTATAATAATGAATTATAAAATATAATACTGACTAAAAGGTTTTGAACTTTTATAAACCTGGTATTTTGATTATACTGTAAAATATTAAAAAATATTATGGAATTCCTTTTTCTCTTTTCGCCGTTGTTATCAACATTAAACTCATATCCTTTTTATATAGTATGGAATTATAATGATGTTATAAATCGTAAAACATATTAATTTTGAAAAATGCTCTTCTCATATAAACAATTTGAATTTGGTAGAGGGAGAAATAATGAAAAACAATAAGTGACTAAAGAAGAACAGTATTTCCCGTAAAACTGGATTTTACATTTTCTTGTAAATATCGTAAAAATAAATCTTTAAATGATATATTTTACTTAAGGATCTAGCTCTCAGGATCTTCCTCCAAAAGAGTTTCCCATGTTATGGTTTCATCAAAACTGTTGAGAAAAAAAAATCTTCTTATATTTTGAAGAATGTGAAATGGAGGTAAGAATTTTTGCATAATGCGATAATACTATTATATGCTAAGTGGAATAAATTTAATTAAAACCTGCTTTTAAAAACACACTTTTATTGTTGTGTTAAACAGCAGAAATTTGCTTCATTTTACTTATTATTTTTCATATTTTAATCTCTAGAACAATGGATTTCAATCTCAGCAAAAAGTGGAGCCCTTAAAACAGAATCAAAATTGAAATTAATTATTGATTAACTGATAATTAAGTTCTGCAAATATTGAAGTAGTGCTAGTGAAAAATGATTAAAAAATGAAACAATTTAAGTTAAATAAAAGGTTTAAAAATAACTTCTCTTGGAACAATTTCGTAGATATCAATAAATTACATTAATTTTAGAGAATTTCTTTAAATTAAGGGTCAAGCGGAAAACGTATCTTGGTCTTTAGCATGACATTTGAACATACTTTCAGTCATTTGCAACTAATAGACCTCATCATTCGTGAAACCAGAATTAACTTACCGAACAACCAATGCAAATTAAAATTAAGTAAAATGCTCATCTCTGAAATTTAATGAGGTATATTTGAGATTTAGAAAAGAAATAAATTTCAAAATAGTTTAGACAAATATCACCAGGTATACGATACATAGACTAATCAATTTGAATGAATTTTAATTTCATTTGAATTCTAAGAAGGTACAGCATGTGACATGTTTAAAGCATATTTAAGGTTTATTAAAATGAAGAAAATTAGAAATGTAGTCTTAATATGTTCACGTAAAATCCACATTTGATATCAGCCTGTCAAAACAAAGCAAATTTATTTTTACGGCTAATATATTATAGTATGGTATGACGAACTATTGCTTTTTTAGAGATAATAAATTTTCTATTTATTTTCTCTAAGAAATGTTAGGTGCTCAAAATTGAACAAAATCATTTACATTTTATTGAATTTTTTTTCTAAGCTTAAAAATAACCATTTATAAAAGTTTATTTATATGTTGCTTAGTTAATCTCTGCCTCGCGAATCACTTATGACTGTATTAAAGGCACTTTTTAATGGTAGATTAGGAGAAAAAAAATATCCTGTAAAATTTTATTATAAAAAGAACTGATTAACAAAAATATTGCCTATAAACATTTCGTAGTAAGGGTGTGCAGAATTTTTACCTTCGTTGATTTAAAGTAATCATATATGATGAATAAAAGTGTATAATTTATATTAATATATAAACATGTTTTGGAAATTTTACTAAACAATGTCTTTCTTGACCCAATAAATTTATTAATTAACCAGTCTCAGTGACAACAGCGTTTATAATTATCCTGTATGTTCCCAATTACCTCAGAGATCATGATAAGAAATTACTGCTGTCTATTTAATGTTTCTTTAATAAAAATATGTTTTAAAATATTGCGTATCAATTATCAAAACTATTTAATACCTTAAATTTGGAGTAGTTTATAATTATTCTAATCCCAATTTTGTCAGAGGAAGTCGGGAGAAAAAATGTTTAGAAAAGCAGCAACGGTTGAATATTATGAGACACAAGAAATAAATATCTAAGACTCAGAAACGCATTTTAAAATGAGTTGGTCTAATAGTTCAATTTTGTAATAGGGAGAGGGGTCTCATTTCAAGTACGACATTCAATTTCTTATTCAAGTAATTTTTCTTTGACGTTCATGCTACTTGATAAAATCTACTTTAGCGATAAGTAGTAGTGGTATGGTAGTGTACTTTTATCTGACTCTAGGAAATCACAAACTGTCATTGCCACCAAAAGGAATTTTGATTTAGTCAAAACGGCGTTCTTCAAACATGACACATTCTGTTACCACTTTTAATTCCACCAATCTCTCCGATGTACAAATAATAGGACCCTCCTTCTGGTACCTTCAACATAATTGATCAAAATATACATATTTATTTAAAATTAAACTACGGATGACCCCATATTACTTCTCTATCTTAATTTCTATTGGATAGTATTTAGATGTTTTTATTTCTAAAACATCTAGAAAATACCATTGACCACCGAGAGGAGGAGGGGGGGGGGGGGTCGAAGAGTGGAAAATGGAATTAATTGAGAAAATAAAGACTAAAATCAACTCTAACAATAGCATTCTAAAGAAAGAGGCATTTATGTTAAAAAGTGTTAAAGAAATAAATAAAAAAAATAAAAGTGAGTTTATTATTACTGTAACTGATAAAGCAGCAAATAATTTCTGTTTAATTTGTAAATATTACTATAAAGAATTATTGATTAATGAATATAATTTTAATTGAACGTACATCTTAAATAGCAGCCATATAAAAGGAATTAAGCAAAAGGATGTTAGCTTTCACTAAAAGAAATTTAAAAAAAAACTAAGATAAGGGCTTGTTCATTAAATTATTCATATTTGTTCCCAACAGTCAAATTCCATTAAAAAAAACCATTTAAATTTAGATTTGTGACTTGTAACACTGGTAGTTACAATTACTACTAGGGAAGACTTTTTTTTAAATACTTAAAAATTATTCTGAATTAAATTATAAATTAGGATAACTTTATTATTAACAGAAACAAAGAATTTTTGGAATTTCTAAAAGATATCAACATTAATAAACTTACTAATTATGATTTTGAAAGTTTGTACACAAATCTACCACATGAAAAATTAATAAAGGTCTGCACTTTTATGTATGACGAATATCTAAATAGAGACTTTATTACAGAAACTAACGGGCTTGAATTATGCAGATTTAATATTTAAGAAAATTATCTTTTTAACTGGATTAATATTTATAAACAAGTGAAAAGAATTACTATGGGAACAGCTTTTTCAAGTGCATTAGCTAATATTTTTCTACATTACCATGAGAAAAAAAAATAATTAAACACAATTTAGAAAATGACTTTAGTTATATTTAAGATTTACTTTTGTTAAACATAGATAATTATAACACTATAATTATTTTTTATCCAAAAGAATTACATTTAAATGAAACCGATGAAAAATTGCATATCTGGATTAAAAAATAGAATTTTTAGTGGAAAGTAGGTATTTATGATAAAAGAGATGAGTTTGATTTCAAAGTAATTTTCATTCTAATTTAAATTCTAAAATTTTCATAAACTTTATTTACTCATAATTTAACAGGATTAAAATCATTTACAATAACAAAATTTCTTATATTGAGACAACAAACAACAAAAACTTATCTGTTAATGATTTTCCTAAAAACTATTGTAATATAGAAGTGAAGGCTTAACTGTATTCTAGCATTTTTGCACAACTGAAGATTAAGTTTTTTTCAACTTAAAAGATGGCGCTAGGATCGTTCAATTTAAATCGCGTGTTGACGATGCGCTTTAACCAAACTTTGTAGGCGTTTCCTGAATTAAACGCGGGAAAGCTCAAATTTGATATTTTCACCTGTATTCAGGGGTAAGTTTAATTTTCTACTTTTAATTTTAATACAAATCCTTATATTTAAGGAGACTATTTAAATTCAACTTGTATGTTTTCTTTGCAATTGTAATCGAATTTCATATTTAATGACGTTTATTAGTTTTATAGTTTGATGTTTATTTCATGTCTAGTTTTCTTATAGAATGGTATTTTGTAGTTGGTTGTATTTAACTTTAATTGATCAATTTGATGAACTTTAATTGAATTTTTGGAAATAGTGTGTTTACAAAATAGTAGTTTTGTTTTTTAATGGTTAAATTTACCGGCAATACTCTTTGTCTTCTAAAAAAACCTCAATTTCTTGAGATTTTCGGCTAACGAGGGGTCAATACTTGGACGAAAGTCAAACCCCACCCAGAAGAAAAAAAAATTCCTGGTTTGAATACCAACTTGAAGGTGATTCTCGATAAAGTCTTCAGGTTGGATTCATTATTTCTTTCCATTCCACTTTAATACAATTTAAACTTAAGGTTATTGATTATTTCTAGTTTGGATGATTACAATTGAGTTTTAGATGCAGCAGCATCGGCTCACCCTAAATGCAATGCATTTTCTTTTTAAATTTCGTTCTTTCCCTCCCCCCCTCAGAAAATATTTTCTTAATAAATTTCATTAAAAAAAAAATGTGCTTTTAACTTGGTATTTTCTTTCACTAAACTAAGCTCATTAACGTGGCGCTTGCGATCGAATATTCCTGTCATCCTAGTTTATGCTTTTTACCTTTTCTAACAGTTCACACTCTGCATTTTGAATAGCCTTGCATATTTTTTGCTTACACTCCTACATATTATACTGCCCGTTTCAGTATCCCGAGACTTCCACTTTTCGACGATTATACCTCTAAGGGGTGAGACGCGGGCGGACGAGCGCATTTCCGGAATTCTTCGTCCTTGATTAAATACTTTATGGTTCAACTTTTTTTTTCTATGAGTATGTGATTGTTGTATTGTTTTTGACCGTACTACTATTTTATTTTAACCCAAAATTGTGTAATGATTGCTTATATGGCTAGTTTAAGTGGCGATAACGCTTTCAGGAGTAGTATGGAGAGTTTTATTCTAGTTTAGTGTGCCCCTGAATTTGTCGTCAATATAGTAACCCCAAAAAGCAAGCGGAATAATTTTCCTAGTAACTCTAATACTGATTAGTTCACATTTTTTTCGTTTGTTGAGTTGTACATCTACTACAGCTATTTTGTAAGAAATGAAAATTAAAATTAATCGACAAATAAATATTCATTAAAGAATTTAATTACCTTTTATAGTTGAAAGTATTATTATTATAATAAAACATTCAATGTTATTTTTAAATCGAACTGTGAACAAATATTTAAACTTTTGCAATTCTTACAAAATTATCATTATTATTTTCTAATTTAAATCGTCTGTTTACGAATTTTGTAGGAACAGAATCTAAAAACATCTGCTCGAGCTTTTTGAATGACTTGTCTTTATTTCACTGTTTTTCATCTTAACATTCTAATGGAATTCTTTACGATTTGTTGTTCCTTTTGTGGATTTCCCGTGATTATTTAATAAGTTGCGTGTTCAATAATCCGATGATTCGAATAATCAGAAATAGAAACATCTTTCCTTTCAGCCCTGTTTTGACTAAATAAATGCATCCAGATTAAATAAATGCAGTCGTTATGACAGGGCGATAATTTGCCTGATTTGAATTATCTATCAGTGTAGGAGTTGTTTGCCTTTGAAGTGGATGGCTTATCTACGAATTAGGCTAAAAAATTTAGCCGGTACAAAAGTCAATCCAAAATAACATAGCTACGTTTACGAGAAAACATGGATAAATCGTTTATATATAAATTTTTAAAAGAGGAGTGAAATGAGGTTCCAGAAACCATGATAGGAGAAAATGTGCAGTCTTTTAATGAGAATCAATGCAATATGTAAGTCTTCGTCTAAAATAACTATTTAAAAAGCAGTAAATGTGATATTCTTGAATACATTGCCAAATACTATTTTCTTAAGTTTAGGCTCGAATTATTGACATTAGGAAAATTATAAAAATAGAGATTTCTAATCAAATTTCAATGGAAACGTTCCGTTTTAATTCCTCTGTGGAAAAGAAAAACACTGCCATAATCTGAATTGGATTACTCTTGCAAAAGCCTATTTTGTGACTTGGCTTAGTAATATTTCCCAGTTATGCGGTCAGTATTAATTCAGCCATGGGAACACTAAGACAATGGAATAAAATTGAGTAATATTCAAAAATTATTTATCCTTAGATTTGCACTAGAGAATGTTTAGTTAAAAAAATAGGGCTCAAGACCGCCCCCCCCAAAAAAAAAACACTCCGCCAAATTGGTCTTTTCTCAAACTTTCATTTTTTAAAAACCATAATAATCACATTAAAAAATCCCAAATGACATGTCGGACAGTCGCTAGCAAAAATAATGAGGCATCTGTGTAACTTTTCTATTTATCATTGCATCTTCATTAAATTGGTGTAGATGGAAATGGCTCCAGAAAACAAGTGCAAGTAATTTTTAGAATTCCGATATTTTAGGATCCCAGCTTTGCTGTCATGCAAAAATTTGACTATGTTACAATTAACTTTTTATCATAGCCGTGTTAAAAAATTTGAAAAAAATATTTTTTTAACTTAAAAATTTTATCTATTTGTGTAGCAAAATTGTTCTTTAAATGAATATTAATAATAATAAAAAAAATGCATTATAGTTTTCGAGATATTCCAATAGATTTTAAGATTCAGTTTAACATTGGATGCACCATTTTTCAAAACTTTTTTTTAACTCTTAAAATTTTTTGTGACGATTAGGCTAAAAAAATTGTTAGGCGTAATGATAAAATTTCAAAATACTAATTTACTATGTTAATTACCGTAGTTTAAAAATTTATAAAACGTACTTGCGTACCTTTAATAGTTCTTGAAATATTTCGAAAAAACTACATAATTCCCACTGTCGTTTGGAAAAGCCTATTTGTTGAAGGATTGTATATTTCTGCCGGCGTCCTTGCATAGGGGCAGCGCATCTTCCCCGTGATCTGGGCCTCCCGGGTTCGGACATGGTTGTTCTTCATCTATGTTCTATCTGTGAGGTGTGTGAATGTGTCCCCCTGTAAAAAGGGGTTGTGAAAGCGAACGTGTCAGTTTCATCTTCATATGAACTAGAAGTCAGACTTCTGCCCTCGGGTGCTCAGGGGTCTTTACCCTCAGAAGCTACTGCACCCCCTTTCCGTGGTAACGCGGACACGACATCATCATCATCGTTGTATATTTCCAATTTCAATCGATCTACTCGTCGTCAGTGTTAACTACTGTTATAAAATAGCTGTTGGATAATTTAAAGATCAGATGATTTTGATATAAAGTGGGATTCCCTTTGTTATCAAAAATATATTTAATCATTTAATAGGAAATGTGTGGAATATTAAGAAGAATTTCTTAGTAAAAGAAAAAATACTAATGTTGCTGGATTGCAATTTTTAACGATCCGTTTATATTTAATCATCAACTAGTTCCGCAAGTATATTTATGAACTTTTAAATAAAATTTAAGCATCAGTACTATAGTTTAAATATTTTAGATTTCGTTGCACACAGGGAAGTTTTTATCACCCTTATTTGAAATCCTTATGTATAACTATCAAATATCTATCTTTCATATTGAAGAAATATTTTTTTTCAAGAAATTAAAACTAATGCAATCTGATATTTATTCTATGGGTTGAAATTACTACGTAAGACGTTGACTACAGCGCTGAATTTCTTACAATGTAATTTATAAGGGACTGATAGTGACCCCTACGGCAGTCAGTGTTCAACCAGTTACCACAAAGATTGAAGTAGGTAAAATTTATTTTCACTTTTCCTGTCGCAGCAATAAGAGCTTATACTTTGGATTCAATCACATTTAGCCTCATTTTATAAATTTGGGACGCAGATACCAGAAGTGTGGTATCCATCAGAGTCTGTACTGAATAATCGGACAATCATGAAACTAAACTTTTCTCCTTTATATAAAGGTTGATAAATTCATTTGCTTAAAATGTCTTATTTTAATCAATGAAATAAAATTTCATTTAAAAATATTGGAACCTGTGTTTTTTATTCAAAATAAACATTTTTGGGTGGTGTTGAAATATTTAGGGGCGGATCAACTATAGAGGCAGATTCAAAAGTATTTTGAAATGTAACGAAATGCTTAAATTTCCAATAAAAAACATGCATTAGTCGGACTTTGAAAATATACATGCTAAAGATCAATCTGAATAATGTTTGGTTAATTTTTTGGAATCTCACTGAAATAATATGAAAGATGCACTTTTTCTTTCAGCAGTCTGATATTTACTTAATGTATGGCATTTCTGGTTGACTCTTTTCAGGCGGAGTTAGCAAACAAAATAATATTTCGAAAGCTACTGCGAATTTTGATACATATAAAAAGGCATATTGGATCGAATTATTGAAAAATATCGCACACCATAAAGGAAAAATTCTGAGTTATTAATTCTTTGGATGAAATAAAACTGTCTTCCTGAGTAATTTTCATCGATAGCAATTTTGCGAAGATGCAATAAAGTTAAAGTTGTCCCCTTATTTTTCTTGAAGACTGTACATCTGATGAAAAAAGTTTGTTGTTCTCTACTTGCTTTAAAACTGGTGTACTCTATAAGTTTGTTAACTTCATGTAAGTATAATATTGCTCCCAAAATTTTAAGTCAGCCGTTGAATATTTTCTGTTTAATTCAAATCAATCCATGTCTAGTTTGGGAACTAGGATTTCATTGAGACGAACACACCTGAGCCGATGGGATCATCTCCAAATTTCAACACACGTATGGGAGCAGCAGATCTTTGATAGCTCATGGTCTTGAAATAGTAACCTTCCAGTCGAAGATCCTTGTTTATCTAAAGTGTGCTTTATGTGAATAAATGTTTTTGCTTATAGCTTTCTCTGTTTATTTTACTTGTTGAATAATGCAATACATGTTTACTGAAACCTCCGTAACTTTTAATATGGGGACATGCAATTTATCATACATCAACCGAGAGTTTTAGCAGTCTGCAAATCATTGCATCCACGAAATCGATCTATCACAAAAGTTAACCAGAAAGCTATAATGCATAAAATGTCGCAGTTCTGTAATACTGAAATTAAGATTGGAAGTTAAATGAAAACGATTTGAGAAAAAAAAAAATTAAATTTCCCACAAATGACCATAGCCCTAGTGTTGCTTTAAAACGGTACTTTAATATAACTATACTTTACAGAAGATGGCACATGAAACTGAAAAATAGTCACTTCTGTCATTAAATAAACAACTATTTCCATTAATCAACTTCTTTCAAAATAAATATTACACCAGACAATATGCGTGTTAACCTACTTCTTCGAATTGTAACATTTTCCACGTCAGCAGTTCGTATTGTGTTGCAAAGATATACACATACCTTGCAATTCAAATCAGAATAAAATGTTACCGAGATTGGATATTCTCTACAATATTCCTATCCACTAAATAAGTCGAATCACCTTATTTTTAGAAAGTTGATAGAGATGTTGAGTAGAAAAAAGAAACTTATTTCTGAATATGATGGTAGTTTTTAAATGATAATCAAACACACTATCCTGTATTCTTACTATATTACTTTTTCAAAGAGAAATTGGATGCTCAAAATTTATACGAAACAGTTGGAATTAATAGCCCTTATGTAAGTCATTAAAACATTTCTGGAGGCTAAGTTTGCGAAGGTAAGTTACCAACAATTCAGAATGAACCGAATAGAGTTAAGACATTGCTGTTATTGTTGCAGCAGAACGAATTATGAGTTTAAATCATTCATATTATATATATTCATTTAAAAGTTCTATAATTACAATGTAATCATATCATTCAAAACAAATTAGGCAAGATTTTACGTTATTCACATCTGCTTAGTTCTCGAATATTATTTTGACTTAAGACCTTTTTGTAGGATAAACTGCGCCGAAGCTTAAGTTTTAAAGCACAAAGGTAATTCCAGGAATAAAACCAGAAATAGAAGCTTAATGTATGAAAGATTAAATATGTTTCAAACAGGTTAAAATGTAATTTTTTTTTCGATTAAAAAAAAAGTGAATCACAAAAGATCGTAAAAAAAATATTTTAGACTCAACATATGCAAGGGTGCGCAATCGATAAAAAGAAGTATTATAATGGCTGCAAGATGGAAGTTTTGAGAAAAGAAAGTGTGGGATCATTCCTTAACCAGGCCCTCTGTATATTACGCTATCTGTAATATACAGAGGAGATCTACTGTCTTATCAAATGATTTGCAATGTGCAATTTCTTGTATTTAAATTCCATTTAATTCAAAAATGCACGCATTTTCGAATGTTTCCGCACATCAGCATCAAGAAGTTGCATATGAATTCACGTGTAGATTGTGCAGCATCAGTTTTCTCATTTCCTCGTACCAACATAAGCAGGAATCAAAACCATTCTACAGTTGAATATGATGTAAGAATAGAATCTGAAACAAACGGATAACCAAGGGACTAGTTAGAGATAGCTTGTAGCAAACATCCAATGGTCACAGGAAAGTTTACGAAACCTCCAGACACCATCTCCTGCAACAGGAGATGGTGCAATCCACATGGCTATCAAACTTCGAAGATCTGCAAGAACAGGGAATATATAAACAAAATGCCGATAAAAATTAAAACCCAGGTCTGAAGTATCTGCTTTTGAAAAGTTTCAGGATAAAAGTGGCAATGTTCTAAGCCTGTAGGATTAAGAAAAGAGCTGTGAGAAGAAGCGATGTTACGGAAAATATTTGACATGCAATCGGTGTACATGCATTAACGATGAGGAAACACAGGAAGGAAGAGCAGCGAATAAACATGATGAATGAGAATGATTGTTTAAAATTCAAAAGAAATAATCAGTAAATATATTCCACCCACTTAATAACATTAGCTCGATGCATAAACTATTGACTTCAGAAACTGCGAAAGCACCATTGTATCTTGGTGATGCGTATAATTCACACGCATCCATAGCTTAGTTTGGATGTGATGACGCAGTGATAAACAAGCATTGTTCATTCTCGTATTTGGAAACCCTCCATGCATCTGCACATGTGTCAGTTTATTTCGTCAAAAAAGAGGCGAGAAGAAAATTGAAAGATGTTATTTAGCAATAAGGTGAATTTAGATTATTCGCGGAATTATGAGGCGTAAATAACTGAATGTTTCTGCATACCATACCTTAATGAAGTAAAATCTTCGAAAACTGGTAGTCTCTGGATCCTGGAACGAACATACTTGTACAATCAGCTCTAATAAATTTGACAAAACTTGCGGACACTTGTTTTGTAAATAAACATGCTGTTCAAATGATACCAAGGAATTCGGTGATCTTACACTATCAGTGGCACAAGATTAAGTTACAGCTTTGGTTCTGATGCAAGGTTTTTCTACAAGAAATGCACGAATACGTTTTCTTGACTTGAAAATCTGCTGTGATTAGACCAAGAGACCGCTATCTGCAGCTGCTTTTCAATGATTCGAAAAATAGGATTATTTCAAGCCCTTTAAATTCAAAACCGCATCTTCTATAGCCAGAGAAGTAATGTGTAGCTACATTAAAACGACTCTACTGAATTTATTGAGAGGATGCAGTGACTTTTGCGACGAAATAAGAAAGTTACAAAAAATTAAATTAGATCAGCCGAAAAGACCAGTTAGAAAAATGAATGCTATCACTATAATAAAAATACAGGAAAAGCTATCTAATTGGCGGGGAGATTTAAGATTACAATTTTAAACTTTCCGCGACTTAGAAAAATTGATACCGGAGGATACATTTATCAATTTTAGAACGAAACTTTTTCGAGTTAGTGTATCATTGATAATTTGTGGTGTCGCAGCAGCACATTATTTTTTTTTAAATCAGACTTTTAATCTGCCTAGCTCAAGTATTAACAGACATTGAAATTGTACTTTCCAGGAAGAATACGGAGTAAATTAACGATTACATTCCTTAACTGATAACAAAGACTTAGTAGTCCGTGTTTAGTTATTCCTAGGCATATTATATAGCACTTCTTGAAACTTCGCCAGAAATATAATACACTTTATTTTAAATTGCATAAAATTTAAGGGGCAAGACTGTTTCTGGCAAATTGCTCGAATGAGTTAACTTCGAACGCGTATAGCTGCTAAAAAGCAGCAATCTGAGACGGATTTGCTGTTTTGACCAATAAATCACAAGAACAATCATTAGTGAAATAAAATCTACAGAGACTGACAGATTTATCAATAAGAAATAAAATATTAGTAACGTGCATGATAAATATTTCTATTGAAATAATTTTGTTTCAATAGAAATATTTAGGTAATCAGGAGCCCTAAAAGAATTCGAGTTGTGAAGCAACCACAACCATGACACTTACACCTGGGTGCTAGCAAGAACCTTGCATACTTAAGAACCACTTCCAGGAACATTGACCATCCTGCATGTTAATCCTTAGGAATAATTTCGCTGGATAACAGAAGTGACTAAGCTATTGGTTAAAAATTGACACATTGGGGACTAACAGTGCACTAACTCTAATGGGTCACCATGCAAGGCCAATACATAGCCTTTTTGCTATCCATGAGAAGCAAGAGACAGGAACAACAGTTTCTCAGAGAGCACTTCCTCGGCTATAAGAGAGAAATGGGAAAGAAGCCAAAACAGATGCTAGAAGCTAAGCATGCAATTACAATGGATTACGTATCTTGGTAATGTGAAGCTATTCACACTTGCAATTTTGCCACTAAAAGAATATGAGGATTAAAATTGTTGATAAAGCTGTGCTCGGCCCCAAACTCCTATAACTATCAAATTCATTACTAGCATTAAATTAAAATAAGGCCATTTCTGTAAAGAGCTAAAATTTCACATTACAGATATAAGAACCATTTCATACTGTTACCAATTTCAGGCCGGCGTCCTCGTATAGGGTAGCGTGTCTTTCCCGTGTTCTGGGCGTCCAGGGTTCGGCGTACCTAAGGCGTACCAGGTGCCAGGTTCCTAAGACGTACTCGTGGCCCTACTTAAACAAGAGACCCTCCCTTGGATTAAAATCGCTGACTTCGTCAGCGAGCTTGTCCATGGCAAGTGCCATTAGAAACAACAACCAATTTCAGTTTCTTTGTACAACTTTATATACACTAAAGTTCGCAAAATCTTCATCATATTAACAACTACTTAAGAATACAATGGATACCAAAAAGTAAAACAATCAAACTGCAATTTCATATACTTTATTGCTTGCTGAGGAATTCATTGTAAAAATACAAATTATTAAAATAAAAATATGCAATTAAAGTAATCCAGTACTGATTATTTCAAAGTATTATAAGTGCAGAAGTTAATTCATAAATAAGCATTTAAGATTTTGTAATGGCAATTTTGAAATGAAATTCAGTAGCTTGAGATAGACGTATTAAGTGACGTAGAAGAAAATAACGCCAGTTTTATAGTTTCAGTATTTTATTTAAAAAAATCCACTTCAAATTCTATAGTAACCAGTTGCAGATCCAATGTGAAGAATTAACATCTGCTTACCACAAGTGTTGCAACTGAAAAGCCCCAACTGCACCAAGGAAATTTTCCAAAATCACAACAATCCCTTATATAATTTACTAAGTAAGAAAACGCAGAGAAGATTTAACGTTGAAACCGTTTTTCAATAAAAGTTAACATTCTGAAACTCGAGATCAGAAACAAAACATTAATGATGTATACATCAGACAAAATTTATAATATGCCTATGCATCAAACTAAGGAAATGCAAAGAAAGTCGAGTATTTTCCCTGTCCAATAAACATGAATTATATAGGAAAAGAAACTCATTTTCCACCTCTTAAATTCTAAAAAAGAATTCTGCACTAATAATACATCGATTACAATAGTTAGTTACAATAACATGTAGAACAAAAGCAAAAACCACAACTTTTTAAGAAGATAGTCATAATCCTTATAAATTGAAATCAATTGAAATACACTCAAAGTAATGTGACACACAAGCCCCCAAAGATTACAAAAATATATTCTAAAAGAAATGTTCAAAAGGAGATTTTGAGCATAGAGACAGCAAAATCTTATGTAAGCTTTAACAGAATCAGATTCAAAATTTTTAGCATAATAAAAGTAAAGTCAAAAGACTGGTAAATTTAAACAAGAAAAGCACACAAATAGCCCTATTTTAATAACATTCCACTAAATGCATAATAGGCATCTTTCAAACAGCCAGTTGTAGAGCATTAGCAAAATACATGCACACGGACGGCATAGAATGGACGGAAAGCCAGCACAAGCAAAATTTTCAAATAAAGATATTAATCATGCCAGCAGTGATTTGATTAACCAGTCTTGTTCCAATTTCAAAATTTTGATTAATACATCATACTTAATATTCACCCAAAGCAGGTCTGTACCCGATTTTCAACATGCTAAAAGGCTTGAATGTCATATTACTTCAAAAACACCCATATAGCTTTTTGATTTATAATAAACATGTAACAATAAGATATGATTTTACAGGAGTAACAATTATTGATGTTGATTAACAACTTAAAAATATTTTATTTTTTAAATTTCATTTAGTATTTTAACACTGAAGTCTTCAATATTTATTAAATATAATGGAATTTGTACAAGTCAAATATGAAGTAAGGATTTAAAAAAATGCCCAGTCAGACTTCATTCACTAATTACAGATCTCCTCAACTTATCACATATTCCTGAGCAAATTTAAATCATTATAACTGATACATATTATATACAAATAGAACTCTTAAAATCAATTCATTATACAATAATCTTTTGTAAAGCAGTAAAGATAAAAAAATATAAACGAATTTGGTATACATTTCTAAGAAAGATTTCAAAAAATATCAAATTCATGAATATAAGTCAATGCGTATAAATGTACATATGTGAAAAAAATGAATTCACTAAAAATCTTAAATTTACAATGGATACCTGAATGAGAAAGATGTGCAAGCACTCTTAAAGAATTAAAAAAAAAATGATTAAGACAATTATTGCAATAAGTAGACAATATAAAATGAACAAGGGATCTTAATCTGGGGCAAGTCAGTTTAATATGAATGTACAAGTAGATGTGTTTAAATGATCTTACGCAACTCGAGTCCAATTAACCACAAAACAATGTAACTGACAAATCTATCGATGATAAAATGCCTTAATAAGACTCTATTAAAAATATATAGGTAACGCAAGAATAAATGTTTCTATAGAAAAAGAAAATAGTGATATAGGAAAATCTATATAAATCTTTATAAAGCCTAAACAAAATTTATTTTCAACAAATACTAGAATCTAATATTTTTCTAGATTCGATGCATCTTTCAAGCACAAATGAACTCTGAACAATCCAAATGTAATACTGATTCATTTAAACTAGTGAAATTTCAGGTATTTTTTTCAAATATTCTTTTTTGCAAGTATAATATCAAAATATGCAACAAATGAAAATGAATTTTTTGCTTCTACTATTATTCAGCGCAGAATGCAACTAATAAAACTGAAAATGTAAGCAGACAAATCTAAATTATAATTTTCCCAAAATATAATTGAATCATATCTTATTTAATTTAAAAATATTGTTAGCTACATTCCAATGCTTAAAGAAATAGAATGTTCAGCAAGGAAAAACCTAAATACAACAACACAGTGCCTAATTTATTGATTGTACAATAAGTATTTTAGGAATAACAAGGCAGTGACTATTTTTTTTAAATACAAATTGGCAAGAGTAAAATTTAAAAGCAAGCTTTGATCAAAATATTTCAGCTCTGATAAATCAACACTGCTCTAAAATATAACATCTCCCTTAAGAGCAACACTGGGAATGTAAATTACTTGTGTTCCACAACTAAATTCTTCAGTTTTTCTTGATCAGCACCAAGCATTTCAGCAATCTAAGAAATAAAACATTTAAAATATCAGAAAAGCTACTTAAAAATTTTTTACATAAAAAAAGGCAAGACAAAACATCAATCCAGTCTGGAGTTGCACAAGAGAATATATTTAAATATATTTAATGGTTTTACCACATATTTGGACATTTTATTAAATGAGAGTTGGAAAAAAAAAAAAAAACAGTAGATAATTTCAAGAAATTTATTATGGAGAAAGTTTAATGCTGCATGATTCAATTTTTAGTTTGCCTATAAGCTGGCCTATCATCTATCAATTAAGAGATGAGAAATGTCATCTTGGAGGGGGAAATACTAAGAAATTTCTAGAAGATGGATGGACAAAGTTTGTAAACTGTGATGTTAAAAAATGTTATGCAAAGATGCAATCAGGCCTAAAACTATGCAATAATTCTATATAATAAAGATACAAAATATGTTCATACAGAATGTCAGTCATTTGTAACTTTAAACACCAAATCAGAAAAATTTGATTTATTTGAAGCTTTAATCCTATTGGTGATAATTACAAGCCTATTACAAAATTATACATTATAAAATATGGTTAGTATTTTAAATGCTTTAAAAATGATCAAATCAGAAAAATTTAACAAGAAATGAGTAAAATTAAAACACTGATTCAAAACATGTTTCGCAAAATTTTTGATATTCCATAATCCAATTACTCAGAGATATAATTTCCTATATGTATTATACATAAAAATGCATGCATTTATGTTGCTATCAATAGTAGAAACCTGCCTTATCTTTAGAAAATTAGTTCCTATAAATACAAGATAATACAGAATTTATGCAACAAACTTAAAAGGACTGTAATAACAGCAAAAAATATTTTGATAAAATAGATGAGCACGAGATTGCATAGACAAATACAAGAAACAGATCTAATGCAAATGATATGGTAAGTAGACAATTTGTTTCCAAATGCTTCTTTAAAATAATTGCTCAAAATTACATCTACTATCAGTAATACACACTTGGTGGTACTGATGGAGTGATTGACAGCTTTCAAGTTGCCAAGTATTTATCAAAAACAGAGTTGCATCAAATAGTTAAGGGTTTAAAAAGAGCCAAAAATATAGCTCTAACGTTTCTGACCATGGATTAACATTGGTGGATGGCATTTAGGTTATGAATATATATATTTATTACTATTTATGCTACAATATGTGATAGGCACCAATACAATCCTACACACAAATGTTAATGATAAGAATTAAAATTAGTTTTTTTTAAATATTAAATAGATTTTATTGCCAAATAAGGGATTTTTTTCCCCTTTTGCTTCAACACAAATAAGAAGCTGAGGGGCAAAATATACTCCAAATGAAAACACTGCCCTTCCGATTTTTTTAATTTAAATCCTCTTATTATTGCGGACTAGTTATTGGAATACTAAGTTTAATTAAGATAATTTTTTTCTTAATCAAATTTAGATTGTAGCCAGATCATTTAAGATCACCTACAAGTTTTTTTTTTTAAAACACAATGGTACATTTTATACTAGGTGCATGGAAGGTATTGTCATACAATCGAAACCATCTACAATATTCAATTTGAGTCGCTAGACATCCTCCCTACAGATCAGGCTCAGTTCCATCTGGCTTATTTAGGGCACTCAAATTGCCAATTTCACAAAGCATCCTTGTCTCAAACTTAAAACATTCAAGATGCAGAGTAAAAAAAGGCTTCACAATCAAATGAAATCCTTTTATTTAAGAGTACATAAGTTTGTTGATAACAGAACAAAAACTATTGATAAGGAGAGAAATCACACAGAAAAATGTGCATTTTAAAATCCTAACTAAATGAAAATAATTAATAAAACTGAAAGAGCATATAATTTTTAGTATGCCTTTATCTTTTTCATTTCACGGTGCTAAATCAAATTAAAATATGGACCCAAAACAATTCTGCACATATTATATAAAATAGTTTAACTTTGTAATGATCAAACATTCATTAATAGAAGTCATTCATAAACTAAAAATAACTAAACAGGGTTGCCACTTAAATCTGGAAAAGATCCCTGTTTTCTTTTTGTGTGCATGCAATATAAAAAGAAATGAGCAAATGTGACTTGAGAATTAGTCATAATAGAACAACAACACTCCATACTTTTAATGTCTGGAAACAGCAAAGAAAGGAAGCAATAATTTAACATCACTTAAAATAGTATATTTAAGTGATGTACATTACATACATAAAACAATACATTTACATACATAAAAACATTTACATACATAAAAACAATATTTATTGTCTGAAATTTAATTAGATGATTTATATTTTAAGGGGAGGGATATGTTCATCACCTCTTGTACTCTTTAATTGGAAATCGCGTAAAATTTAGGATTGGGATAAATAAAACAAAAGATTTTTACTATTTTGATATAAACCCTTTAATAATTACTTAAAAAACAAAGCAAGATTATTTTTGCAAATTCATATATTTCAAACATCAATTTCATTTTTTGTTTTTGTAACAATTTCATTAGTAATGCTGCCTTGTGTTTCATCTTTTCCTTTCATTTTCCCTGAACATTTTTCTATTTTTCAGAAAATCTCATTCTATTTTTCAATATATCTCATATGTGCCAATTTAACATACTGAAGCAAATCTTTTGGAATTGGAACCTTAAAAACCTCCATAAAAGTTTATGACATTATACAATTAAAAATCAAATTAATTTTAAACCAATTAAAGAATCTTTCAGATTTTCAACAAGCATATTCTTGTTGAGACTAAATCCACTTTCCACGGCCACACTACCATGCGACAACAATTATTTTTACAAAATTAGGAAATTTTTTGGGCAGTAAAATATTAGAAACCATCTAAATGAATTCTTTTTTCATTAAATGAATCAAGCTTCTTAGTATTATTAATCTTTTAGTTTCTACAGGAAAATTTCAAATTCGAACTTGTTGCATCCAGAACATGCTGGGGAAATTAGTGCTTTGGAATAAAAAAGTTAAAGCAAATGAATCGTTTGTTTTTCATGTATCAATACATTGGTTTTTTAATAAATGTGACAGATTTATCCTTTTAAGACAGCATGCATTCAAAAAAAATTTATAGTATTCACAAATAAAAACACTGTTAAAAAGCCTTTTTTTCAAGTTCAGTAACTCCATCAGTAATCAAGAAACTTGTAGTCACTATTCTAATATTGGTAATTTTTCTCAGTCTTAGATCTTCCGGATCATTAAGCTTAATAAAAATAAGCTGTTTTATTAAAGCATATTATAAATTTTTTATTGTTTAAAAACTTTGTAAAAGATTATTGAAAAAAATGGAGCTAATTTGGAACAAAAACATAACTTGTTTGCACAATTCAATATATATTGTTTGGCTATTTCTCTATTAGTGAACATATGTAAAAATATTTTTGATATATCATTGAATGCATTAAAGAATGAATGTGATGCAACAAGTTTTGAAATCCATTACAGTTCAGCTTTAAAAGATCACGCCTGAACTAAAAAGTTGGAAATCTGCTTATCTTCCAACTTGACGTTTTCAGATTTGGCATGCTAACTTCCCCTTGTATTCCTCTTAGTCCAATATCAATTATGATTTTTTTTGAACCGGCTCATAATTTTGTATTTTTTTCTCTTTTAGTATGACTAATAAGTGCCTGTTTTCCCATCTTACTTAAGCTTAATTTCTTATAAAGTGAGCAGTATGCAGCAAATAGATTTTTCAAAACTTTTCTAACCCATTCAGCAAAATTAGTTCATATTTTTATCCATCCAATCCATATTAATAAAAAAATTTTAAGTAGTTCATTCTATAAAAAAAATACTCAATGTACTCTGAATAAGTTCCCAATTTCTCAAATAATAAACAAATCATTCAATAAACTCATGTGTGAATGACTAAACATTATTACAATGCTTCTGCAGATTGATTGTTGCTATTCCTACCATAGAAGTTTATTCTATTTCCTTGCAAAGTTATAGCAATCTCATGCATATTCATTAGCTGTAATCTGAGAATCTCATGAAAAGAGAACAACTGTCTCAAAGCATAATTAGACTGATAAACATAAAAAAATATAGTTTTCTGCAATTACATAGGCACAAATAGTGTTCTTCCCCAGTTTTAAAGCTATGGCTATGATATTTAATTCTTGCAATGTTCAGAGATCACATTCTTTAAATGAAAAAAGAAAAGAACTAAGAAACTTAAATTTCCCTGCACTTTCTCAGTCTTACAGGATTTAAAAAATTCTTTGTATTTTCCCAGTGCCATGGCAACCCTGCTAAATGCCTACTATTCTAATTTGGATATATAATGATGCAAATAACATTAAAGGTGAATATCTGAGTAATAAGAAAAATTACCTGATTTTTATTCTTGATGAAGACAAATTTTGGAATGCTTGATACATTGTATTGGCCAGCAACATCCTACAAATTTTTGATGATTATTAAAAACAGAAGTAAGCTAATAATTTTACTTACTACTTAGCAGGAATTTATATTGACTGAAATTATACATTTGTCAGCTATTTCAACTAGAAAATTTGAACATAATTTATAGGCACAAAATAAAGAATAAGAAATTATTCAATTTTTAAAATACAAATCAGATAACTTATTTAAAATAATTACATTATACTAATCATTCAAGACGCATCTTTTAACATTTTGCTCAAAGCAAAAAAGTAAATATATAAACAAATAACTTTTTAAATAAGAATTTTTTTCATATAATGAAGCTTTTTTTTTTGGTCCTGGCTGCTACAAGGGTTACATCCCAAATAATAACTTAACTCATCTCAAATAATAACTCTTCTTTAATAACTTAATAATTGCAACTTAAAATATGCATATATATTATAACAGCTGCAATATAACAACCACACAACCATTCAGATAGGCATATTGTATATAACAAGCTTCATAAAAACTAACATAAAAAGTCACTTACTTCGACTTCATCAACATCAACTTTCAAGAAAACAACATCTTTAAATTCTTCTGCAAGCTCCTGCAAAATTAAAATGCAACATTTTAATACATGTTGTATATTATATATATTGTACATTAAAAACAGTCATTACCATAATATAAACTGCTTTGATAATTTAAAAACCTGACAATATCTTGAAATTTCAATAATCCTTAATAAATAAACATTAAAAATTATATTGCAATGAAATGTTAAGTAATGCTTGTTATTTAAATTTAATAAGAAGGAAGATAAAACAAAATTTGACTTATTACCTGAAAAAATGGAGCAATCATTTTACAAGGGCCACACCATGTAGCATGAAAGTCAACAACAACTAATTTATCACCAGCTGCTTCCAGTTGACTATTGAAATCATTCTGTATTAATAAAAAATATATACATTAATAAACTTAAAAGGAACAATTTATAAACTAATGGGTAAGAAAACATTTAATATTTTTAATTTGTCCAGAGAAAAAACTAATAGAATTTTAAAAAAATAGCCTTAAATTACATTTTAGATCAAACTAGTTCTAGAAATTTAGATGACATTCTACTTAAATAGTTAGAATAAACTGCAGTAAAGCTATGGAAATAACTAAGAAGGGCAGAATTTATATAAATAGAATTCAATACAATGCATAAAAACTACGTGTAATATAACATCAAGAACAGTATTTTTGAAAAATTTGTGTTAAGATAAAACAAAATCGGATACCATTTAGCATTAAAAATACCATTGGGTACCATTAGGCATTTAAAAAACTTTATTAATATTTCAAGAAATAAATTCAGCATTTTATTAAAAATCAAAATTAACTATCAACAAATGTTATTAGAATTAAGTGAATTTATTTTAATTAATTTTGTTCTTAAAGGATTAATAATACGAATCATTAAGAAGGAAACATAGCATATGTTTAAATTATAAGATTAATAACTAGAAAACCTATTCTGATTATATATTAAGTCAAAATTTGTTCTGCTTTAAATGTTGACAAAGTTATGAAAGATATTCACAAGAATGTATCACAGATAATATAAATATAACAGAAGCTTGAGAATATAAACTAATAAGGTTCAATTAATAGAAATTAAAAATTCCAGCTTCAAAATGCATAAAAATTATAAAAAGAAGTAATAGCTGATAATTTTAAGAAGCTAATAATTTGAAACATAAAATTAAATGAAAGTAGTTTTAGGAATTTTAAAATAACCATATAATTTATACTTTAAAAAAGATAGGATTGGTTCAAATCATGGTTTCATCAAGGTTATAAAATAATTTGAACATTCAATTATTTACTACACAGAAAGTAAAAAATGCTCTGTAAGTAATATTTGTAAAGCTCAGCACAAATAAAGAAGATTAATAAATTTCTGAAAAGATAAGATTAATAAGAAAATGGAAAAAGCTGAAACCCCTCAGAATTTTAAAGAGAAGTATTGGTATCTTTACAGCAGAAAAAATTAGAATTTGAATAATTCTATAAATATAAAACAACAAAAGATTTTAATTTCCCACCCAATTGTTTTATAAAATAATCGAAACCCGACAAAAAATTTTGTATTTACTATTTAATCAAGAGTTATAATTGTTTATTCTTTTACAAACTCTAAATATACGAAGATTTACATGAATTCAGTAGATGAATATAAGAAATGCTCAAAATAATTTTGGCGGGAAGAATGTTAAACAAAAACGCTCTTTTGAGAAAAAGAGCCGAGTTTTATTTACAGCAAACAAGACAAAATAATGTAAAAAATCACCACATAAACACTAAACACGCACAAAAAATGAGAAAATTAGCTATTCAATTAAAAATTATTACATCTATTTCAAAATAATTAATTCCAAAATTTAACTAGTCGCAAGGAACAGGAAATTCCTCTGTAAAGGTATAATAAGGTTAAGGATGCAATGATGACGAATTGATAGGAATAGATTATGCAATATCTCAACTTAAAAGGTAACGTAATTATAATAATTTGTGATACATAAGATATTAATTAATAAATACCTCGTCAGCAATAGCGTGAACCATCTTTTTAGAGGAAATGGAGATAATTAATAATCTATCAAGATCAGTTTCACAAACGTTGAATTAAAGATTTTGTATCAAGTACAGATTACAGAAACACACGCAAAAGTCGGCAATCACCGCAAGAGGCGGAAAAGAAAATTGTCAGAAATTGCTAACAACTCAACATCGTTGTTAGATTAAATAAATGTTGCCAGATTTAATCATTGCTATTAGATTAAGCGCAGATTTATTCTTTTACGTAGTATTCCATACGAAAATTGAAAATTATCAAAATTATTGAATGCCTAGTTTGTAAGTATGACAGAATTATTCACTAGCTACTATGATAGGGGAAATTAAGCTACTAATTATTTAGTTAATGTCGCTCTTGAACAACAAAATGACATGTGCCATGTGCCTGCTGTACATTCATCGTAATTTCAGATAAAGAGTGAAAAAAATTCTTGAGAGACACATCAAACTCTCCTTTTCTAGTGAAGTTTCATGTTTAAAAAACGATATAGAAGTGCGGAAACAGCCATTTTACTATCAGATTTAACAATTAACTAATAATGTGAATTAAAAAAAAATGCTTGATATTACAGAATGAAATAACTAATTACAACAAATTCTGTTCTAAAAATAAAGAAATAATTTTTTTAATAATTTATAAAACTTGCTTCATTATTTGTATTGAAACTTTTTATTCCATTTGAAATAAATACTGAGTTAACGAAATGGATCTCAGATTCATTCTACAATAAATGCATGGAAATTAAGAAAGGTTTTTCGGTTAAATGGGCTCAGATATTATATAAAACTGATCTACTGGTTTCTAATATTTTATATACTTGGTTTTTAAATTATATTTATGCAAATGAAAGCATCGTAAATTTGAAAATAAATAGATTAGATTAGTCTTGTCAGAATGCGTAAAAGTTATTGCTTTCCAAGAAATTCTTGTGTTCTTCTAAACTATAATAAAAAATTATTAGTTCATGAATGCAAATGCTAGAAGTTCTGAATTGAAAATGTTAAGATTAATTACTAGCCAAACTTTCCCTTCTGAATCTGTTTATTGGGTAACTGATAGACTTTGGACCAAGGGTCTATTTACCCCAAATTTATGGTAAAATTCTGCTTCCAATCCTTGCATCTCTTATTATTACACCATGTTAAGAATGGAATTTTAATTTCCCTATTTTGTTCACATTAAAAAATTTTTATATTAATTCATATATTAATCCGGATTATAAAAAATCGTCTATAATGTTAATAAGGGCATTTAGCAATAATTTTAAATATTCTTTCAGAATTCTCGTGTCTTTTACGCTTAATGTCAGTGCAGAATTTTTATATCTCTTTGTCTGCATATATTTTCTTGTTAGTTTTTTTTATTTAATGTTGTTTTTTAAGTTTAATTTTATTGTAAATATTATTTAACGTAATTAAGTGGTGATTTAAGATTTCAGTTATAAGACGAATTTCCAATTATAACTATTTAGATTAACTGAAATGTAAACATGCATTTACTGTCGGATATTATCAGGTATTTTCTCAACCGAAAGGTAATTATAAGTTGTTTGACATAATCCTTCAGCTAGTATTTAATTGCAACCAAAATACATTTAAAACATTAAAAAAATCTTCAAATTAATAAGAGTCTTGTAATATTTTCATCGTGATTCTTTGAGGTCAACTTTAAGTAACAGTTGCTAATCTATCTTTAAAATTTTGTTATTTTTTCAATAAAGATTCGTCGCACACTCGATTAAGAGCAAGCGGATATTTTAGTGCAAAATCTATTAACTTGGTAAAAAGAAATATATTTTTAAATATTCATAGCCTTAGTAATTTTATATAAACAGGAGTGTGTTTTGTACCAAAGAAAGAAATTTTTAAAAGTGATTTTGTTTTCCTTCAGTTTTTGCAATGTCCGCAATAAAACTGAAAGATTTTGAGATCCTTCAGTTTTATTGCGCAAAATAGCCAGTTATAATGGAGTATTATTTGGAAAATTTTATTCAAAAGACTGCAGTGTCGGTTGGCAAAATTTTCAACTGATACTGGTTTCAGCATTAAAAAGGATTCCATATTTTTAATATTTTGATCAAACATATTCTAGCCTAACATTTAGAAAAATTATTTAATACTTCCAGACTCAATTCCTATTGGCACAAGATACTGTGCCAGATTTTCAGAATGTTATTTAATAATATGAATGTCATGCAGTATAGTGAAAATATCATAACAATATTTTTGGGCGTTTAGTGATAATAGGCATACGATTAAAGTTTTTGGTATAAATGAGAAATATTTTATATCTATATTCAAATATTTTAATCTAAGAATCAAATTTACTACCATGACAAACTTAATAAAAATTAGTAAATCTTCTGTAAAGGAGTTTAAAAGTTTTCAATGTCTCTAAATTTTTTTCTTTACTGAAAAGGCACTTTAATTATTATCTTTTAGATAGAGACGGCAGCAGACGTTGGCCGACAGAGGTGCAAGACAAATCCAACAGGAGGGCAAATACAATTTCTCTAATTTGACTTCAAAATAACTCATAACAATTAATTTTACATTTAATTGAAAAAATTAAGTATTATTTAGCTTTTATTGTTCAAACACTGAGCATTCCTCTCATTGTTAAAATTTTACAAACATATTTGAAAAAAAATTCTGAGTTTCTTTTATTGGCTATCAAAAGACTGTCAATATTTTGAGGCTATTTTTTATTTAATTGCATTATTAGCTAATCTTAGAAAAAATATATTTCAATATAAACGGTAGTATACAGACAAAAACACAGGTTGCAATTCTAAATTACCTAATTTTGTTGCAGTGTGATTATGGAAATATTTAATCGAAGTTTAACGAGAAATACGTTTTTAACTATTTTGAATTTGGTTTAAATTTATCACAGTTCTTAAACTTCTGGATTTTTTAAAAATACTTATAAAATGTTTCAGTTATAACAAAAATAAATTAATCGAACAGGACTACAATAATTTATAAATGCCTAATACTGGATAATGATAATTTAAGTAAAATTGCTTTATGAAATGGAATAATTAAATATAAAAATTCATAAAAAGTTTTCTTGGCTAGTTAATTTTCTTGAAAGTGAACAATGCTTCTACAATATATAAATATATGAAAAGAATTAATGTATAAGAAATTATGATGCAAGAGAAAACAATAAAAAATAACAAATTCTATGTTAATTGTTATAAACCCTTTCCAATTCAGAAAGAAAAAAAGAATCATTTATCTTTGACAGCGGTACCGTAACGAATTTTAGAGCTTTCTTCGTTTCAAGCTAGATTTTTTGATGAATTTCGCATGGATCTTTCCTTTTCTTCACACCCACTTCTAAAACCGCAGCTACTTGATTTTGTTGTACTAATTCGGGATGCTTCACACTACCGTATTTAGCGCAATCAGTGTCAAATCCTTCTTGAAAAAGAATGTATTCAACTTTGTATAGATTTCGCCAGAACGACATGTCGTGATAAGTGAACAAATGCATACTCTTATTATGGAGGCAATTTAATAAGAATGTAGAAACTATATTCAAAAGATTTTACAATAGAAACTTTTCAGAAATCCAGAATAATTAATTAAAAATATTTGATGTTTTCCCTCCCCCCTCCCCCCCAAAACTGATTTTTTTTTTAGCGTATTCACTTACCTAAAATAATTTTAAAATAAGGATTGAAATAATGAGCAGGAATTCAGATGTTTCGAATCTAAGGTGAATAAGCTCACAAACACAAATGAAAATTTACTAGAATTTGGTCACAAACAAAGTGGAATACAGAAAAGATACGGCCTTATTGTTTCTTAAGAAGGGCAGAGAAAATATTTTTTAAATATATGTACAAACTTATTTTTTAATATAATTCTGATTAAATAATGAAATGAAACATTAAATTCCCCATTTTAAATCTAAATATATACATATGTGTATATATTTAGATTTAAAAATAATGCATTTTATTCAAAAGTAATTAAATCTTGAATTTGAATTCCTCTATCTTGGCTCTTTGGCACGTTTTCTTATCATGAAGTACTTTTTTATATCGAAGATATTGCAAGATAATATTACTTCTGCAAAAAAAAAAAAAAAAAAAAAAAAAAAATGTTTTTCTTTCAGTAGCATGCATTAGTCTTTCTTAAACTTTTCGCAAATAATGATGAGTCTAGTCATCAAATTTTTAATTTTAAATCTGCAATTAAATGGAAGTATTAAGTAATTAAAAATGCAAATATCACTTAAAAACTCCTCTATATCTACAATACTTTTATGTAATTCAAGGAATTAAAATAGTGATAATTGTCCCAAATAGGAAGAGTAATCTAATTAGGAAATTAAGTAAATATGTATGTCAAGGAGGTTAAAGTTATATATGAATATTATAGAATAAGCATCGTTTTATCAAGCACTTTTATCCAAAGAGAATAAAGTCTTACACAAGAAAATATAGAAAGTTAAAGACAATATGCCGTTTTTACCATGAAGAATAATTGAAAGAAAAAAAATGAAGAAAAGAATATATATATATGATCTCCGATTGCATAGTTTTAATACAAAATATAGAATCTAAAAACTTTAGGCACTAATTTATTTAACAAGTTTAATGCATATTTTATAAATCTTTTATTGTTGCTAAAAAGCTACTATATCGCATATATTTATATTTTATCGTCAACTGTAATCAGTAATATTTAATTAGTGAAATAATTGTAGCCTAATAAATTAGATTTCAAAAAACAGATATTTCATGATTAAATAAACTTGCTTTATAAAGATACAAATTAATTACTCCGCTGATTTATAGTGAATTCACATAATTTGGCTACATTTAAGCAACTCTTCTTAACATGTATATTGCATAAGAGTATCGGAAGAAAACAGTGTAGAAAACTTAAACACAATTTAACTATTAACCAGACTTCAAAGAATTCTCATAGTGAAACAAGTGAAATGAACTTACAAATTCATTATTTAGGAAGTAAAAATTGAATGAATAAAATTATGATTCTTTACTGAACTATTCATCGCCCTATTCATGTATAGTATAAAAGCTTCAATTTCGCTAGTAATTCCACCATCAAGTGATTGAAATAGTGGATGCAAACAATTTTTTTTCCATAAACCATGATACCATCTTTGTTGAAAGATAAAGAATATTCGACAAAAATGCAACGTCTTATTCGCTTACCAGTTTGTTGATCATTCTGCTAAATATAATAAATTATAAGCTGAATGAATGGCATTTGAAAAAGATAGCTGAAAATCCACTGACTTAACGTCGTCGACATTTGACCAAAAATATTTGGTAAAATGCGACATCTTATTGACCTGCCATCTTATCGATTATTTTGCCACATGTAGTCAAACTGCTTAACCAGTTATTTGAAAATTTCAATTGTTTACAGTATATTACATTTAAGATGGTTTTTTAATTATCATATTCTTTAATGCCTAGATCTCTATAACCATCCTGAAGTGGTGAAAATTTGGTCTACGGAACTATCGATCTCTCGCCGACGGGGGAGCAATTGCCCCCCCCCCTCTGCTAACGCCGCCTCTTCTTTTAGATTTTAATTTGGACCTTGAGAATATGGCAATATTTCGGTGTTAAGTCTAAAAAACAAACATTACCGTAGAACCTATATGCTATCCTGCTGTTTGATAACTTCAAGCAGCAGGTTAGCATATAAGTTCTATGGTAAAGGATCCTGCTGTCTTCAAAATCTGACAACAGTTTGAAAATTATGGATTGTATCCCTATAAAGCTTTATATCTCTAATGTAGTTTTAAAAGAGAAATGAATTACAAATTTAGAATTTAATTGGTATAATATTGTTGAATATGGAATAAAAAGCTCATAAGACAATTTATTTAGGATAAAGAAACGAATTGAGTTTTTCGTAGAATATGAACTACTGATTTTGAGAATTTCCTGTGTTACTAATCTAAAAGAATTTACGTAAAAGTATCTGTATTTAAGGAAACAATGTACTTTTGCTGCGAATATTTTTTATAGAAATCAGTTCTTATTAAATCATTGTAAAAGTCAATTTTCCTACGTGGACTGATTTGACTGATTAAGGAATAAGGAATTTTTATTTCTTATTAGTTAGAAAGTAGGAATCATGGAAAATCAAATATCCGAAGCCTTTTTAGGAGATCATTCCTATTTTCAGTCGAAATCTGAAAAATTTAAATTTAAAAGCAGCATGTTTAAAAGAATAATAGCTATACCAACCACGTCTTTGTGAGTTAAAGCGTGAAGTGGTTGAGGATCATAAAATGGAGAAAGAAAGTTATGTTTTTTAACTTCTGACCGAGTACTTAACAAAGCTTATTCAAAAACTACTGACTGATGTGAGCTTTTACATAACAAATTGCTTGTTTCCGGAGGTTTCCCTTTAAGTGAAACACAACAAGCCAGCAATTCCCCCAACCCGAAAGTCTCCCAGGAAGAAATCGTGCTTCCATATATTGGATCAAAGACTATATTATATAAGTGCTATTTAAATGCTTCAAGATTGCTTTGACAAACAGAAGATGTTACATGTTCTTTATCATGCATTCTTCACTCACGAACCTTATTAGATTATCTGGGAACGGTGGGATTAGAGTCACTGCTACAATAACTATTCATTCAAAATTTAAAAAAAATTAGTAAATTTTACTTGCAATTGAGGAAATAACTCCAACCTGCTTAGTTAAGAAAGAAAGAATTCCTGCTAACAAAAATTGTGATTTTTGATTCTGCAAAAGCATTCAAAATATATACAAAGAACTATGTTTTATGGGTGAAGATATCATGTTTAATAAAATGCTAAATACTGTTTGAAATCTTAGGGAAATTAAAAGATACAACAATCATCTTCTTCCCCTAGAAGACGTAATAAAGGCAGAAGAAAAAATTAGTAGGAAAAAAGTAACAAAAATAAGATAAGGTTGAATTCATTTAAACCATTAAGAACTAGAAATGATCTAATTATTAACGCAAAAGTAAAGCAAAAGATTTAAAATTATGTTCTATAGAATCTAATGAGAGGTATAATCTATCTATATCTATATCTATACTTATAATAAAGCTCAATGTGTGTGTGTTGGCGCTCTACAGGCCAGACCATTCAACCTACAGCTACCAAATTTGGCACGTGTATACCTTGGAGGCCGGGAATGTGTACTTGGGGGTTATTTTTTCGAATTTTTAAATAAAATTTTATTTATTTAAAAATTAAGCGAAATTTTGACGTGTTTCTGCTATAACTTCCGAAAATATTACCGCACAAAAAAGATTTTTACATGAAGTTAAAGATCAATAATTAATCTTTTAAATGATACTAATGTTTTAATCTTAAAATTAAATTTCTATTTTTAATGAATTTTTAAATAAATATTTTAACTATGTTTTTCAATAATTTTTTTCGTAAAAAATAAAAATTAAGATTAAGCACGTTTCGCATTCATGGGAAAAAATTAGCTTTTTTCAAAGTGTTGCCATCACATTGATTAAAGCCCCAATTAAAAATAAATTAAATCTTTTTGGAAATGAAATCTGCAAAAATATAATTTTCGGCACGTGTCTGTAGGAAATGAAACAAATAAGAAATATTATTTTTTCTAAAAAATAAATTCAAGAAAAATTATTTTATGATCTTTTACACTCTCTATACAGGGTGTTTATTTAGTCCCGGACCCATTTTGATGTTTAATGACTCGTAAAATAATGAAGATATAAACAAACTTATGGAATTTATTGATGGAATAACTCATATATTTTCCTTTTCAGGTTTGAATATTTTTACTTTTGTAAATATCGTCTGCGCGTGTTTTTAATTTCAGATAATTTCATTTTCCAGTCTAAATATCTGTACTTTTCTAAATATCGTCTGCTTATTAAATGCATTTTTCTCTCTTTTGTTTTTGGCAACTATTGAAATGTTATGTTTACTTTTGATGTGTTTGTTCTATGTAGTACTTTTGTATGTGATGTTTTATTCGAGCGGATATTAAGGAGAATGCATACACCACAAGAGAAAGCTCAGATTTTATGGTGGTCATAGAGTTAATTTCCAATCAACTAAATCACTGACTTTTAAGAGTTAATTTCCAATCACTTAAACTGACTGATTTATGAAAATTTGAATATCACTATTCAATAAAAAAAGGATAATTTTAGATTTTCCATCGATCGTTTCAAAGAAAATATGCCAATCAGCGCGCGCAGGTTTCTCAAGATTAATTGGCCTAAAATTATGAAAATGTTGAGTTTTTCTAAATTTTTAACATTTAAAACTTCATAAATAAGTCTTAGTTGATCGTGGAAAATAGAAACATTCATTTATTTATTTAAAATTTGGTGTGTCCAGAATATTTCTCAGAATATGATACCTTACTGCATTAAATTTAGACTTCATAATTTTTGAAATATATTTATAGGCCGGAACAAAATATTATTATTGATTTCATTTCAATCCTTTTGAAAGCAAAACTAAAAACTGAATTTTATGCTGAATCTCAGAAATTTTTGTTGGATTACTGTTTGAGATATTACATAAATGATGAAAAATATTTTGTAGTTAACATAAGACTTAAATACCGAGCCATTCTGTTTGCAATACTCACATTCAATAATAATAATAATTAATAAATAACAATAATGATGATAAATAAAATAAAACGCTTGGTTTTATTAAAAAATATCTTAATATTAATTGCAATTTCATCATTTACATTTTAAATTAAAGTTGAAGTTTTGCCGTAAATGACAACAAATTAGCAAAATATATAAAGTAAATTGAACGAAACGATCTAAACAGTATAAGTTTGGTATGGCTATCAAAATTTGAAGATTAAAAATGTTTTGTTTGAGAATCCTTTAAGAGACCAGTTACTTAAAATATTTAATTGAAAATTGTAGCGAGCGGTAATACTGGCGAACCGGCTGGTCGCCAAAGGCGGCTAGTATTTTATAAAAGCCACTTCTTCTCAAATAAAGAAGCATGAAATAAAAAAAGAATGAGTATATGATTGTGTTTTCCATATTTATTCAAAATCTTATGCTTTACAGTCATCAATTTGGAGAATTTAATCTAGACAAGGGAAGAAGTCTAAATATTTTTTTTTGAAAGAAAATGGTTTGCTAAAACTTGTGATGTAGATTGTATACTTATTCTCATTTCATCTGTTAGAAAGACATTTTCGCTAAGATTCTGACTTAAATCCAGTGATGGATTATTAAATATTAACTGCATCAACATCACGTTTTGGAGATATAGGCATGATATTTCTGAAGAGCGATGCAATTCTAAAATATATATTGATAAAACTACCCTTTGTGATGAATTTCAACATTACAGCAACGCGGGGAATTTTACATCCATAAACTGGTATTTAACAATAATCAGGAGTTTAAAAGGCGGATATTTGGTGGAAGTGAATTTTAATCAGCGGTTATCTGACAAGTTCAGACTTCAACACCAGGACAACATAACCTCTAAGATCTATTGATAAATGAAAGAAAATGAATAAATTTCTCTAATATGGCTACAAATTTATTGCACTGGAGAACAAATAATGCTCGTATAAAACTGAGCATTTAAAACCTTAGTTTTTCCTAACAAGGAAAGAAATTACGCATCTTCATAAGAAACCACTATGGTTTGGGACAGCCTTAGCACTCTCCCAGATCGTGGGCTCAGAAAGTAATATGCCGCCTCAGATGCCATCTTTGCCAGGCATGAATCTTCATCCTATGGCAAATGAAAATACGATTTGTTTCTTATGACCTTCAAATAATTTAATGGAATTTCAAATCTGTCAAATTGTTGTCATCATTGTCACTCGAAAAATGCCCAATCACTTTGAAAATGGTGACTTCAGTAGAATATAGAAAGTATATTAGAAGTACACAATTCATTAAGTGTTAGTGACACTATTAAGGGAGTTTACAGATTTTTATCCTATTTTTTGAGAAATAAAACTTGAAAGCTTGATGTTATAGTTAAATTTTGTTTAAATTTATACTTTTTTATCTGTTCATCATGTTTTATTTTGTTTGTTTCTTCTAATAAAACTTCTATATAACTTTTAATGCTCATAAAATCTTTCCAAAAATATTCATAAAAATTAATCTTTAATTTTCTTTGATAAATATTATTACAAATATCGAAGAAACATGAATTTGTTTAGCGCGATCTTCTGAAAAAAGCAAAGATAAGGAACCTATTACCCTATTTTCCAGAAAATTATGGGTTCTAATTTTTAAATTTGAAATTATGCTTATATAAAAAGGTATATGTATTTATATAATTTTTAATAATAATTTTTTGCACTTTTAAAAACATTTATTTGGTAATATTAAACTTTTTTTTAAATTTGAATGCAATTTTAGAATAAGTTCTGCAGTTTTCATTTTCATTACCACTTTCCTAGAAAATAAAAGAATGATTATTAATTCCCTGTTGATATTTAAGGAATTACGATAAAATAATTCACCTATATTTAAGAGCACAGCACACCAAACTTGGAATAATCTGAATATTAAATATAGTCACGACGTTTCTTGTTTTCTGTCAGCTTTAATTGTTATCAAATTATGATTTTCATTTTCATAAATCATGAAGATGTTTAAATTCCCTGTTTTTTTACTGAGAAAGATGATTAGCACCTTCTTGATAATATATTATTATGTTGCTTCATTTGAAAATATTTTTTTAAAGATTTTTGCTATTTATGTGTGTAGTTGAAATTGCTAAGATAAAATGAAATTGCTATTTGAGTAAATATTTTAGATTTTATGTCTCTAAAATGGGATTGATGCCCAATTCGTACTATAATTCTTATACATCTCAAAGTTTACTCAGAATGCTGTTATCAATTCTCCCAGCACGGATTACTTCGAAATTTTTCAACATGAATTTCAAAATGAAGGACAGTCTTGAAACATGGTAATTAAAACATTATTTGACTTTAGTAACTTTAAATTGAAAACAACAACAACATTGATTTAGAAATTTAAAACAAGGTAAAAAATAGTAAATTTGATAAAAATAGTAAATACTGCAACCGAAAGGATTTCGTTTTCAATTTTAAAATGGTTATAAGCTCTTATTTCAATACAGTTCAAAACTGATTGCTTAGTGATTAAATATTTATTTTTTATTAACCTCATGAATTGGCTTTATATTATTATTTCATTTATTCATATAAAGTATTCTTTATCAAAAAGAAGCAATTCGAAAAATAAGATGCATTTCTTTCATGACCAGGATTTCTTTTTATACATTTCATCCACGTCCATACTTGGAATATCCGCTACACTAAAAAATGCGACTTATAACGGCTTAACTTCTTCGATTCTTGTACCCAAAGGGAATTTTCTTCGCAATTGCTTTAACTTCTTCTTGTTGATCTTATTCCTTTACGCATTATACTAAAACCAAGACTCATAAAAAATGCAGCGAGATCTTTTTTATCGATTGGACGAGAAACTTCATAGTTTTTTTGTTCCAATCCAAAATTTCCCACGAGCATTCCTGGACTCTGCTATTACGACTTCCAAATTTTAGTTCACGTTCACAAACATAGTTTCAAAATTTACATCCTTTAATAACTTAAAAATTAATTCAGTGACGATAAAGGTAATGAGAGTTAATTTCGTTTATGTTTATAATTAGTTAGCTTTGTGTGTGAGAGGAGAGTTATTTTTGTTTATTAAACAATCCAATTTATGTAAAAAGGATTTATCAGGATTACGTTTGGCAAAAAAAAATGTTCAAAACCCATAGGTTTTTTCTTCTTCTTAGAAAAATTCTGAATGAAAAATATTACCGAAATTCTGGATGTGTTCCCTCAAATATCCTATGAGAGAATCCTCGTGAAATTCTATGTACAAATTATTGTGGATGGAAGAGTAACGTTAATAATTCCTCCAAATTCTGGGATGAACAATACAGTTCGCCCCAGAAAAGCTTCACTTTTTTGGAACACTTTATATCCCCCAAAAGTGGGAAAAGTGTTTATTTCCTTATGTATTGGTCTTAAACATATACTTACAGTTACAAAGTTTCATTAAATAAGGTAGGCAATTGTATGAAAACACTTCGGCTTCTGTGGAGGTTGATAGGAAAAAGTTAAAAATAAATAAATTTTTATATGTTATATGAAAGTGTCAATTAGTAAAATGTTTTTCTCATATTCATCTATGTGTACATTAAGTTTCACATTTCTTTCTCCAAAATTTTTAATTTATTTTTAAATTTAGAGGGACTAATCACAAACTTCGATGAAAACATTTATTTCAAAAATGCACATTTATTAAATACAGAAAAACTGTCTTACGTAAATATTTCTTTAGTTATACACCATCCAATTATCATGACTTCAAAGAAGTTTGCTAATGACGCATAACTGATTCACATTTGAAACTCTGACACTCTGACTTATATTTAAAAAATGGGAAAGAAAGTTAAGAAGCTGAACATTTCAGATATTTTAGAGAAGTATTGGAATCCTGAACAAAGAATAAAATTCTTTTCTAGCACTTGTGAACTTTCTAAAAGAATGACATATTTATGTAACAAAGAATGTGTGGATATGCTGACTATTTATGCTGTATGCCATCGTAATGCTGGGCTCATTGTAGAACACAAACATCGTTTTCCGAATTTCCGGCATCCTTCTAGGAAGTGTGTTTAGATTGGCTTCGCGATTCTAAGCTCAGGATTCATACCCAGAAGAATAGGAAAGTAGAGGCATTATGCATGTAATGCAGAAATTGACATTTTGGCTTATTTTTTAAGTTTCTCGATGCTAGTATACGAATAGTCAATCCAGAACTCAATATTTCAAAACCGTCACTGTAGAGAATATTTTAACGTATTAATTGGCATTCATAAAGTATTCTTGTCCATGGACAACGGTACGATCGATGTCCAGAATTTTACAACTGGACGCTTACCTACGTAAAATCACATCATTCTTTTCTGAGAAATGCAATTTGGATGGAAGAATGCTGCTTTAATCAAGAGAGAAACAATAATCTTCAAAACTATCATTTTCAGATTTGTAAAAAATCCATTCTATGCAAAAAAGGTTTATCATCAGTAGAAACTTTTTTAAAGGTGTGGTATGGCGTTCTTACCAACTCTTTGGTTGGTTTCATTTTGTAAAACAGTGTGCTGAATAATGATCGGCTATTCAATTAGTTTTGATTGGTATTATGTCCGAATTGGCTTTGTTAGTACATACTCTGCAGATCATTGCCGATGAATTTAAAATGTCTGTCTTTAAGATACAAGTAAGGAAGTCGATTGTATATACGAAGATATTGTAAAAAGAATGTAGCTTCGGAGTGTTGAAGGTATATATATATATATATATATATATATATATAACACAAAAGTTTTGTTCAAACACCAGTCAGAGGAATGGGAGTCAGTCAATAAATTTGCCTTTTAATACCACAGCAAATTTTATAAATATAAGCCTGAAACTTTGTATACTAATAAACATGTGTAAGAAAAAAAAAATGTTTACATTGACACATTTTCTCCATAGAGGCCGTATAAAAAATTAATTTATCTTACTTTTTACTATCCCTCTCTACAAAAACAAAAGTATTTTTATACATTTGGTCTCTTGATGTATGCTCCTGATGAAGAATAAGTTTAATTGCAATAGTCAAGGGAATAAGTTCTTGTTCCAATTTTGAAATATCCCGTATATTTTATATATTTTAAAGTCTTTATTATGGTGTAAAACGTTTTCTCGAAACAGGGAATTTATTACGAAATCTGAATCAAAAGGAATTTATTACAAAACATGTTCCACTTATCTTTATTAGGCCTAAAAGGACTAATAATTTCATTATATCCAATCCTAACAACTCCAGAAACACTATGAACCATAGCTGTCCCTCAATTCTTCAACTTTGCTCCTAAAAATCTTCAAAAACAAGTGAATATGAAACTGTTTTTTTAAGTCTAGAAATTAATTTGCTGGTTAATGTATGGAGTAATATTTGTGAGGAATGAAAGAACTTAAGCCTCATCTTTAGTGAAAATAAAAGAGAATGCGCCTCTGTCTGCGTGCTGGCGCTCTACAAGATAGACTCTCAACACGACACAAATACACTTTGGAGGGTGAGAATGTGCATATTGGAATTATTTTTTTGAAAATTTTAATTAAAAATTTAATTAGTAAAAAATAATCGAGATTTTAAAGCTTTTTCCTGTCTACCTCACGAAAATATTTTTGCACATAACCGATTTCATTGCACCATTAAAAAGGTAAGAAATTTTCTTATCAAATTATATCAATTTAGTTGTCTTACAAATTTTCCTTGAATTTCGGCGATTTGTTTTTAATATTTTGTTTGCCTAGTTTTCAACAAAAATAATTCATTGTTGCAAATAAAATTTAAAACATCTTCATTGTTTCTTCAAATATTAAATCGAGGGATTTTCTTCCATCTTTGAACGTTAAGGAAGAAAGATGCCTTCCTTACATGAATCTTCTTAATGCTGGAGAGGCCCATGGCATCATATTTTTATTAAAACCCAAACCTTTGGGTAATTTATTTCAAATTACACGCTGTCTTTTGTGGTAACTCGATTTCACTTTCTTTTTCTTCTTGTAAACTCCATAGGGGTACCTCCAAGGATGGATAAAGTCTGTTGAGGACCTCTGACACAGAATTTATTGGGATTCACACAATACATCACAAGTTTTTACTCAAACATTTTGGTTTGTTAGTCAATACGCTTAAATAGAATGCAATTTCAAGTACTAATAATCATTATTATTACAACTTTACATTCAATAACTAGTATATTATTTAATTTCATATAAATAAAACAATTAATGATTTAATTTTATATAAATTTAATTTTATATAAATTTAATTTTATAATTATATTTTATAAATTTATATATTTTTTAATTTTATATTTTTTTATATTATTATAAAATGAATTCAGTAGTTTTATCTTACACCCTAACTATGTGAACATAAATACTGTTGGATGAATTTAAGGATTCATTGCTCGAAAAAAAGTAATTAGCATTTTCCAACAAGATTACTTTGTAGTTAATTATTAATTAAATATAAATTATTTTCTTTGCAGCATTTAAAATATTACAAAGCTGAAAGATTTTAATCTTAAATATTGAAATATAATAAAGTTTTGAGTATAAAAATAAAATAAATTATTAAACATTTTACTTTCCGGAGCCATCTTTCAGTCTGAGGGCCTGCTAAACCACCCTTGGGTTCCATAGTGGTGAAGCCGTCAAAGGAAATTGTCAGGACATCAAACTGTCATCTTTTACGCATGAAAGAAATTGAAAGTTCGAAATTTAGTTTATTTCCTGGTCGGTTTTCGCACTTTTTTAAAATTTTGAATTGGATTGATTGAATACGCTAGTTATCCATTGTGGTTCTATCGTCGATATCCGGCAAATGATGTAACAGACAAGGCAGATATTCTGGGTGCCATTATTTGGGAACTCAAAATTCAGGAATCAGTCAGTTGCGTTTGGAAGAATAGTAAGTTAAAAAAGATATTTTTTAGCTTTTATTTTCCAGATTCTTAAAATTTTTAATGAAATTAAATTTAATTATCGAAACAATAAGCGGAATTTAATTAATTAAGCATCATAACTTCAAAAAATATTATAATTTTACTTTTTTTAAATTTCTAAAAATTATTTGTTCAGTGATACAAACTGAATTGGGAAATTTTCTCTAAATTTTAATAAATGTATCAAAACATATCTAGAAAAGATTTGTAATAGTAGTTTTCATTATTGAACATCAATTCATTTTTTAATCAAATCTTTAAACTTTTTGCTTTTCTTCTGTTTAAAAGTATCATTATATCGCTGATAGTTTTTTTAATAAAATTTTTTGTTTCATCTGAAGTTATGAAAAAGGAAGTACTTAATGTTATAATTTACAAATATTTGATTTTCTTTTTCTCTGTCTCCCTGTGAGTTTAAATATAAAGTTAAGTTTTATTCCAGGATTAGATATGTTACTTGATGTTTATTATATATGCATTAATTACTTAAGAAATTTTCATAATTTCTAAAGCTATGGATATATTTTACTATACATCTTTCAAAAGAATGGTAATTTTTCTTGCATTAAAGGATATATTATCTGTAGCTATTAAATTATGTTAATTATTTATATGCTAAAACTAGATTAAATATGATTGATTTTACAGCTTATGAATGTTAATTTTTTCTGAGCTGCTATTATGAAGTTAAAATAGTTTATATTTTCAGAATAACATTTGGTACGTGTTGTGACGTAGACGAGTACTTTAGATAATTTGTCCCTTTTTATATTTTCTAGATATATTTGTTGTATATTTCTTTAAGATATAAATTTTATTTTGGTCCAGAATAAAAGTATCTACAGCACTTAATTTGTTTTTGATAGAATTTGCTTAAAAATAAAATAACAATATACTTAACAATTAGGCAAGTAATATGCAATTATTGTAAATTAAACTAAATTCATCTTTGATCAATGATAAATAATCACATTTCAGTTCGTAGAAAATCATTTTATCTAACACTTAAATGTGTAGAAATATATTCAGAACAAAAATGCAAACTTTTTCATTATTTCAGGTATCAAAATTTTGTTCGAATAGTAATATATATATATATTGTGTGTGTGGTTTTTTTTTTCTTCGTAATTTTCAATTATTTGCTTGGATTTTGCAACAATAAATGTTTTCAACGTAGAAAAATTTAAATGAGCACGATTCTAAATTAAGATTCTTTAACAGTATGAAAATAATAAGTAATTCGATGGGTGAACTAGCCGGTAACCGAAGATGTTAGTTTTTAACATGCAATATCAATTCAAAAATGTTATATACAATGTAAAGGCTTAGTTTGCAATTTCCATATAAGCTCACCTTGTCATAAATTTAATTGAAAAATATGCTGATATAAAATTCATGAGAGAGGGGACGCTCTTTAGATATATGATCTAAGTGCCATTTTATGTAGATAGCTTTTGATCTTAGACGTTTGCCTACTGCAGTTGCGTCACGGAATCATAATCAGCAGGTAATCACGTTGCTGCATCCGATATGAACTCAATGACTATCACTGAGATAACGTGGAGACGGGAACTAAATATGAAACCTGATGACCAACACCGGTCACGGTACAACCCCACCAGCAGAAGATATATCCTGTCATTGTAGTGGAAGTAACTCGACACTTCAACCTAAATATACCCACCAGAGAAACAAAAATTAAATTAAGATGGCTCAACCACTATACTGGAAAACTTCTCATCTCAGTATTTGAGGTCCTTCCCTCACCGGCGAGAGATTATCAATAGATAACCAATGGCAGTGTTGTCCTCGACATTTTTTCTCATGCTCCCTAATTAAAAGTGTTATTCCCTCCGCTACATAAAAATTGTGCTTATTCCGTAAGTGCCACGAATGTTCAGAGGTCGAGTGAAGGACAAATGGAGGGCAAAATAGGATGGGTGAGTATGGGATCACTTTACAATAATTATTTTAACATTTAAAAGGCCTATTTATTTGATCTTGATATTGAAGTCCTGAATAAATGAAGCTTCAACAATGAAATAATGCATATTTTGCAGATACTTCTTATTTATTTTTGATAAATTATTAATTTAATGTGTGCTGTTTTTCAATAGATTTACATAATGAACATTTCGGAGAATAATGTTTTAAAATCAAATACAAATTATACTAAAATTTAGTAAATTCAGCTTAAAATCAGGACATCTGTAAGTTTAGTGTGACTCTTATAAGTTGGAGAGTTAACTTAGCTTTCAATTAGACGAGCGTATTTGCGGAGAGGAATAAAAGTATGTATGAAAGTATTAAAAGGAAAACGCATACCAGAAAATAATAGGGTTTTGATAAATATGATCTTGTAGAATTCGGTGCATCTTTTTCCTACTTCTTTATATAGCGATGTTGAAGAATTTGGCATGATGAAAGAGGAAACGCAGCTAGATATGGCAATACTTTGATTCACGTTCGTCTTCAAACTTAACAAATAGATTCACTTATATCATGCATTTCTTTTGTCACACATGACAGCTCATTATGGGCAGTATGTAATATTGAAAACATGATGGGTTTTTGGAATTAAATATAAAATACATTTAAGAAATTGTAGCGTTAATATGTTAATCCCTTTCCACCACCATTTGCCAGTGGCTTATTGCTCTTGTTAATTTGAAATACAAATCAAATTTTGGAGGTAAGGATAAGTTTAGGATAATTCAACGATCATGATTCAAGAAAGAATCCTACACATTTTTAAGGAGGCATTCTACAGTTTTTCATGATTTATTTTATTTTAAACAAAAAAAAAAAAAAAAAGGAACGCGAAATGGCGTTTCTGCTCCACTACATCCCTGGTAATGTCTCTTGAATCGAGTAACCGAGCCTAAATTACCTCTTTCATGCGTCAAATTACCTTATGCATAGATCAAAAACTACTACAAGATTAAGAAATTTAACCAATTTAATTTTCCTGTATTCACAAACCCCACATTTTAAAGTAAAATATTGAAAGCAGAAGAAATAACAATTAAATATTTTTTTTCTAAATTAAAAATAAATACTTTCAGCAATAAGGGAAAGTATGCTTTTTATATTTAATCATTTGTTTTTTTCCCGATTCCGAACAAAGTTGAATACTTTAGTTTTAGTCCGTTTAGAAGAGTGTTTTGTTTACTTAGAGATAGCGTTGCAAATATTTTTCTCTGACAGGAAGGTTATTCGTGCTTTGACATCTTGATTTTAGCTCTTCACTGAGGAATAATATTCACCAATCTGTAAAAGAATTCCTAGTGACCAATATAACTTAAAGCTGCTTTCCATAGAAAATTAATTAATGTGAAATTATACATTTAAATTGGATAATAGATGAATTAGGTAACATTAAAGCAAGGAAAAGTTATATCAATTTTGTTTTTGTTTCATACCAATATCAAAGTGTTGTTAGTTAAATATTATTATTCAGATAAGGATAAATGCTGTATAAGGATAAATGTATGTATGTACTTTTCTTATATTCATGATTTTATTTAGGGGACCTACTCCATATTTGGACCATAAGGAAAATTCAAAGAGTGACGCTATTATAACATCAAATTTTAGAAATTGGAACTCAGAGAGGGGTGCTGTAAAGGGTAAGCAAGCAATTTTCGTTGCGCTAGTCAGTAGCGGACGTAGGTATTTTGAGATTCTCAGCAATGCATATTATTGTGCCCCTCTTTTAATAAAAGGCTAATTTAGTTTTGCTTTCAACATATTTTAGCTTAATCAACATGCTAAAAATTTATTTTAGTTTCATTACTTTGTGAAAACAAGCATGTTTTTATATATATTTTTTTATTTTTAATGCGTATATATATAGACGAAATGATTAAATTAACAAAATACCTAAAAATGAACTAGAATTTTAGTTAATGATTTCTTTATTGACAAATAAAACCATTTAATTATTATGAGAAATTATAAGGAAATAAGGAACTTCAAACAAATTATAAGAGCAGAAGTTGTCATTTTACGGGACCTATCAAATAAATATAACATAAACAGTTAAATAAATAATTAATATTCCAATTTATAATAAATGATTAATTAATTATAATTTATGTAAAATCGTTTTAACAATTCAAATGTAAATACGTGTTGAATTTCTAATCTTTTATAATTTATAGAATTAGTATTTAAAAAAATATCTATTTCACAACTAATGAAAAATTATTAACATTTTTTAATTTAATTGCTTACGGCCCCATCTCAACCCAACAGTTCTAGGTAATTATATACCGAATCGGAAATCCTCCACCGATTCTAGTCTTAGAGGATGTAGCGAAAACAAAATATTACTGTTATAATATTTTAAATTATGACAAAAAAAGCGTTTTCTTAGGCGTAATTTATCTTTGTTACGCTATTGTGATATATAACTTTGAAACTCGATTTAGTCATCCATTAATTTTTTGATATGATGTATAATTTTTTGAAAGTGTATTATTAATTCCTCTTTTGTATTTATCAAATTTTTATTTCAAACATATATTTAATATCTTTTTAATAAGTTTATTCTACTCATTTCAATAAGGTTTATCAATGTACAATGCAATGTATAATGCATTAACAATGTACAATGTACATTTCTGGTAATCTTTCTTACAAAATATTCAAGCTCTCTTTGAAGTCATTCTAACCTTTATAGGTTAAGAATGATATTCAGTTATAACTGTTAGCTGTAGTTGAAAAAAAGAAGTGCCATAAAAAGTTTTCAGAGTGTTTTTTCCCCTTCATATTTTATTAAAATCATGTCAGTTTCCTCTTGAAGGAATGTGTCTGAAGAACACTTAACAAAAAATTTTGAAAGAAATCTTCGATATTAATTACGAAACTTCGCTTAAAAGATTAATAACAGCACAAAATATTAAAAATTGTTGAAGCGTGAAATTTTGTTCCAAAGGAAAGAAAAACAAAAGCAGAAAATCAAATCCTATAACAAAACAGCTGTCAATTTTGTTCGCTTCAAAAAGTTAAAAAAAAACACACCTTTTATTTTTGTCGAGGAAATTAATTGTTGTTGATGTTTAAAATTTTGTTATTTCAGCTTATTTATTGAGTAGCTTCAAAGATTAAGATTTATTGAGTAGCTTCAAAGATACATTCATCATTTTTTTGCAATTTTATCAGTTTTAAGTGCATTTCAGAAGACTGTGAAATGAATAACAAGGCAAAATAAATTTACATACAGTCGCTGTTTTTGAAGGGAACAACATAATATTTTTCATAACCATAATATAAAGGTAAATGGTCCCTAGCATATTAGAATATGAGACACTCTTCATTTCTTAAAATCGTTTATAAGTTTGAGTGGAACTTTACGTTTTCTTTTTCCTCGGTTTGGTTTAGTTATATTAACGTCCCGTTTGAAGCGACACTTGGGCTATTTTGGGACGGACCTCGTAATTTTGAACCGCGGTCAGATGACGAGGACGACACCTGAGCTGGCACCCCCCTCTCCACACCACACCACACCAGCGGGTTTGATTAGGACGGATTTAACGTGCAACAGACCCCCTTACACGACGGTTCTTCGGTGGAATCGGGTCTCGAACCTGAAACCCTCCGGTTCCGAAGCCGAGACCTTACCACCAGGCCACCGCGGCCCTCTTTTTCCTCGGAAGAAAATTTATTTATGCCACAAGCTAGTTGAAAAACCCACATTTTACAAACCATGTTTTCATTTTAAAATGTGAGAGGTAGAATGGAAAATTATTTAAGATTTTCAAATCACGATGGTATATTTTAGGCTTATTGTTATGAGAGTATGAACCTATAAGCTATTTAAGATCATTGTTAGTTGTGTAATTTTAAAGCTCAAACAGATTAGATTCATTCAAACATATTGAAATAAATCTTTTCCAAGACAAATTTTGTAACAAGTATCTATATACAATGACTGTTTTCTTTGTATTATATATATCAGGGGAAAATTATCACAAATAACAATATTAGCATTTCAAAGATAGTGAAACGAATTCCAGAGCTTAATATAACACATGCTGCATTTTATTTTTTCTCCTTTTCGACTTGCAGATAAGTTACTTTAGTCATCCGAAAATATAGCCGGGATGAATCAAATACGGTAAAAACATCAAAATTTGACTAATAATTACTCATCTTAGAGAGACTGAAAATTAATGAATTTCTGGTATTGTTATCAATTTGGAAAGGAAGAAGCAACTTGAAAATTGTTCCCCATTCACATTTAAGAAATGATAATTATTGAACAGTAATTATGAAGCAATTATTATTCATCGAAGGAAATTGCAAAAGTTATTATGTAATAGTAGATTGAAATTTTGAACTAGTTAAGACTAATATTATGATTCTGGAAATATATATTATAATTACCAGCAATCTGCAGCTATAAAATAATGTAATCTAGTTGCATAGTTTGGGGATTGCTGACACCACCGACTTCAATGTACTGCTTTGCAATATGTCAGAAAAAAACTAGGCTATTTCAACACATTAGCTCACATCTGAAATTTAATATTATGACACATATCATTGCAAAAAGCTTAAAAATATCAGTCTATCTGGAAAGTTTTGTGAGTTTTGCCATTAATTCTGAAGCTTTGCAAAATAGAGGCACGCTTTGAAAAGAGCCGGATTTTTCAATTAACGTATAACACATAAACATTTAATAAAGTAATCCTTTAATTATCAAATATATTTTATGACTATTTTATTCAAAATTCGGTATTTCAAGAATTTTTTTTTGAAAAGTGGAATCGTTATTTAATCTTAAATTGAGTCCTTTATTAAATGGAGATACTATAAACATAACCACTTCTCAGGATGCTTGAAAGCTCCCAAGGTTTAATATTTGTAATATATAGTTGTGCAGTTCTGAAGCTGTTTATTTAGCTTTTTTTTTTCCACCTGGCATGCAGTTATATCAGACTTGAGCGTAAAGATTTAAGATCGCATCTATATAAGGTATAATGAACTTCATTACGAGTGGAATCTCGTAAATTCTCCGAAAGATTATGCCTGAATTCAAGATTGAATTGTAAATGTAAATGTTGATTGGAAATTGAATTGTAAATGTAAAGGTTGAGTGGAGATTGAATTGTAAATGTAAATGCTGATTGGAGATTGAACTGTGAAGGTAAATGCAGAGGAATATAAAATTATTTATGGTTTATAATACTGCATATGTAAATTCCGATTCTTTTTGTGGATTGAAGTTTAACAAAAATTAACCTCTTTTTATTGTAAAATTAAATATACGCTTAAAAATATCACAGTAAATATCAATTAAAGGAGCTTTATAAACTATTTCCTTTAATCAAATTTGTTGCAAAAAGTATTTATTTAAAGGAGAAAGGATTTATTCAAATTAAAAAAAAATCGAGATAGTTTACCCTTCTATTTTCTCATATACTTCCATAATCTGTCACTCTTAAGGAGGAGAGCCAAACATATATTTTGTCATAGAGCTTCTTACCATGTATCGATGTAGTCGAAAATTTGACACAGATCTATAACTTTGTTGTTAAAAAGACATGCCAATTTTCCTTCATTAATATCGTTGTGTATTTATCATGTTCAAAAAATATGCAAAGATAAACAAACAAAAAAAACTAGAAGTTATTATATGATACATGAATATATGATATATTTGACACATTTTATATAGATATGAAATGGGAGCGATAAATTTCATAAACGAGGGAGAGTAATCTTCTTGTATGATTGATGAAGTGATTTGAAACCTTTGCCGGTGAAGTGATAAATTTCTCGTCAATTATCTTTTCATAAAGCTGAACGTCAACGGTTCCCAACGGTCGTAATTACTTTACATTGTGTGTGTGTGGGCGAGTGTGAGAGAGAAATCTAGGAAATTCGCCTAATAGTGAAAACGTAAGCAAGAAATGTAGAAATGTAGAGCAAGTACATTAAAAATTCCCATTTCATTGATATTTGGTGCAAAATACTTATGATAAACCGATTTTAAACTGAAGGCACTGGTGAAAACTCACTTTAATATAAATGTTCATCCTGGTGATAATTCTTCTAATAAAGGCAAAAATTCCAGTTTAACCCTTTACGTCTTTCATTTGCGACACACACTTAAGTGTTTCGGTTCAAATGTGACCCAGTATTGTTTTGTTTACTAACTGGTAGTAAAACAAATGGTAGAAACTGAAAATATATGAAAGTCCCGGTAAAAACTATAAATTTTAATATAAAGAAATATACTTATTATTGGCAAGTAACCTTGATTAAAAATTTTAATGTATCTGATACTAATCAAACCATAATGGAACCAATACTGTGACAATGCAAGATGTATGTGTGGAAAAGAAAATTTATGTATTGTGGCAACACACACATGCTACAATTAATATATTTGCAATTTCAAGAATTCAATCAATATGTTTTGCATGTAAACATAATTTCAAGCAATTAAATATGAAAAATCTCCATCAATTCTACACACACTTTTGGCAAATGATGCTAGTTTGAGAATGATTTTTGCAAACCCTCATAATGAATGTTTGCAGACTGAACTAGATTTCTTGTGACTTTTACGCAACATACAATAGATCCTCCTTTCAAGGTGATTGAGCCAATCTTTTCTGCTGCAATGCTTCTTTCATTTTGTATCATGTTTTCCGCTATTGCTTTTGAAAATCTATATCTGTTCAACGTTCCCCAGCTACAAGGTTCGGTTTTACAAGGGAAAGGTCAAGTTTCCCTAAAAATTTTCAACAATTCCCTACTGTGTTATTCTGTGATGGATTCTGAGTTTCAAAGAGAATGTAAGCATTATAGAGAGTGATATTAGATTTATTGAAAAAATCAACTTATGGCCATTTATTGGTTTTCCTTTTCACACTGTGAGTTTATCAAGAGTTATCACTGTTCCTTATTTGCATTATAGTCAATAATGATGCTAGGTTTTTTTTATGAACAGCTATCATGATGAAAGGTGCTCTACAATAATACACACTTGTTTTACTTTAATACATGAGGCCCAATAGTTGTGTCTTTAGGGAAGGAAATATGGAGCTGTTCGTATTACGATTTTTAAGTTTGTATGAGTTCAGCAGGAATGAAGGTTTGGTCTTTTCATATAGTTGTTGATAGCGTTTCCCTCCATCCACATACACAAAAGAAAAGCGCAAATGATGATGCAATAACTGTGAATAAAAGTGATACACAAATACATGAAAACGGATGCAATGGAAGAAATAGGAATTTACATGTACTAGTAAAATTTGTGTAATAAAATAATTATTAAATATAAATTAACAAATATAATGAATTATAAAATTCACTATTATTAACTGAATTCGTATTTATATTAGATTTTTAGCAATGCGCGATTTGCAATTCTAATTCATCCAATAAAGTAGCAAGAATAAGTGAGCAGAAAAAAATCTTTATTTTAGATCCCTCTCCTTACAGTTTTTAAAATATGGCGAGAATATATAACACTTTGTCTCCCTCCCCCCTCCAGTATTGCCATCCAAAGCATTTATATTGTTTTTGACTCTGCACTCCCTACTCAGCAGTCGCTAAAACCGTCAAGGAATTTCCTTCACGGATGCCTCTTTTCCATCAGTTCATTCCTCCGATATAATCTCGAATCATCTGCAGGTTCCAAAAAATGTCTCTGTATATAATATTTCTTTACAGTCGAATTGTTTTTTTGAGGTTCTATAGTTTCTCTTATGAATGGAGAGAGTATTTTAAAAATGTTGAATTACTGACGCAAGTTCATTCATAAGTACGTTATTTATCGTCATTCACCACTTTTGAATAAATTGTACTATTATAATGACTTTCGAGTAAACTAGAGGGCGCCCCTAGATAGTTTCTTTATTGTAGCTCAAGGAGAAGGATTTTATTCATCTCGTAGATTATTTTGTTGCGAGAGATTTCGTAGTAAAATGTCATTTTTTCGAAAAGCGCTTATTTTTAGAGGAAGAAGAAGCGGTTAGAAGATTTCGTACAATGAAAACTTTTGTTAGAATTGTGCTGTTATGCTGTACAAGTAAACTAGAAGCCCCCTCAAAAATTTTCATCCAGTATCAATAAAAGAAAACATATTGTGGCGTTGTTCCATCTAGTGAGAGATTTATTAAAATATGAATAACAATGTTTCAATGAAAACTTTTGCTCTCAATCTACATTTTGGGATGAGAAAAATATATCCCGTAATGTAGGTTTTTCGATTCTTTTATTTCTCAAGATATAATTATAGAAAGTTTTCGAAAGAATTTATATTGGTACTAAGTATTTTTTAAAAACTGTTTTTCTAATATATTTGCTTGCTTTAATGATCTATAAAATAATGGTTACATGGTATTTATTCAAAAATTCGCTTAGCTGATGGAGAGTAAAATTTTAAATATAGAAAAATAATGAAAAAATATTTTAATCTACAAAAAGGCGACAGAATTTCAATTAATTTCTACTACAAAATCTTGATTTCTTTTTGCGATTTCCTTCTTAAATAAATAAAATTGTTAGTTCGCTGTCGATACTTTCATGCTCATATTTATATTATGAAATAGCTTAGATAAGTATGAGTTTTTGCAAAATCGTCGCACGAAATAATTAATGCAGTCAAAAGAATGACTTTGAAAATAATTTTATCATTGATAAAATTATTTTTTATATAAATTCCGTTTTGCTTCTTAATAAAAGTCATTATCATCCTACATATTTCGATTATGAGTCTTCATGATTAGTAATCTAACTATTTGCATATCTGTAAAATATATGTAAAATCTGTAAAATAATTAGAAAACTAATCATTCTTTAGTAAATAGTTACTTTTTTGACATTCAGATGTGCCAGTTATGCAATTATGAATCAGGTATCTGGAAGTAATAGGGCCAGTTCTGTCAACATTGCTCTTTTGCACTTTCAACGTTGATTAAAAATTTTACAAAAAAAAAAAAAGCTGTACAATCTTGAGAGATCAGTACAATCTAAGAAGATTGTACTGTAGTTTTCAGCCCTGAATAAGTTAAAAATTTTTTCCTTCGGATGAAGAAACTTGCTTTTTAAAGCAATCGTTCTTATTTTGTCTACTTAAGTCTACCATTTTACCTTTTCTTATACGAAGTATACAAAGAAAGAATGCTGTGCGTCAAAAAAATTCCAATTCGTTCCTTTTTCGAATCTCCATGATGCATACCTCTCTGGATCCGACAAGCATATTTTTGGAATGATGCCTGTCTTTCTGTGAACATGATAATGATAAAACGCTTTGAGTGAGACAGATAAAATTTGATATATGTCTTCTGCTCTAAATTTGATAATTTTTGAGGGAAATACATTCAGTCTGGCTATCCGAATATAAATTTACACAATAACTACAAAACAAAGAGAGAGTTTCATAAACTTAACAAGTATAGGAAATAAGATTACTAGTGAATGTAGTGAAGTACTTGCAGTTGCTATTCAATTAACATTCAAAAATATTTCGTTTAAGTACTTTTTTCCCTCTCTCTCTTTGTTTTTTGGTAAGGTTTTCAAACTTTTTGGTAATTTTAATTTAGCAAGCCAATTCGAATACAGAATGGACATCTAGAGCTCATGCCGTATCAAGGCTACTAGAGTTGCCATTCACTACAGTTTGGAGGTGCATACGGATAGCACTCGAAGCCTATGCATATAAGTTCCATCGCTTGTAAGAGTTAAAACCAGCCTATAACGATGTGCGTGAAACATTCGCTTTAACTTTCCTAGCAATGATGGAGATGGAGCAGAATTGACCGTGGAACATCTTATGGACCGATGAGGCTCAATTTCACATGTGCGGAACAGTGAACACCCCAAACTGCCGTGTTTGGTCCACTGCGAATCTTTATCAGGTTGCTCTTTCATTCACCGCATGTTACTGTTTGGATTGGCTTCAGTGTGATCTTTCTGGTTGGACCATTTTTCTTTGAGGAAATCACTTCACAAGGATCAACAATCTGTTCCATAACCGCCTCACGTTATCGGGATATGTGGCAAACATTTGTCATTCCAGAACTCCTGCATCGTGGATGCCACACTACAAAAATATTCCAACAACATGGTGTTCCTGCTCACATAGCACGTGTGGTTCAACAATTGCTGCGACATCATTTTACCGAGGATCGCATTATCAGTCGTGCATTTCTTACAAGATTTCCTCCATGCTCACCTGGTCATACCCCTTGTGATTTTCGGCCTAGGGAGTTACTTCAAAGATAAAGTTTATCGAGGAAACATATGAATTTTAATGGATTTGAAGAATTAGATCCTCTTGCACGTATGCAATATCGAACCTGATATGTTACATGTCGCTGTGAATCATGTTATAACACAGTGTAACATGTTATCTCTAAAAGGTGGGCACATTGAAAATATCTGTGAAAATTTTGCTGCTGGCTTTCGTTTGTTACTATCATTGAAATTTCTTTAGTAACGAAAATTTGTGTTGTGTAGTAAAGTTTATTGCATTTTTACCTTGTATTCTGTTCTTTATTGTTAATTTTATCTTCTTTATTTTAAATTATCTTTATTTTTGAATTAATTTTTTTATTGCACCAATCAATTCCCCATTACCTGAAATGTATATTCTCAAAATATGAAGGCATTACGTATACTGGCTCTCTCGCCAGGGCCTCCCAAACAGGTATACTTTGATTTGAATCACCCTGTACCTTCGTTTAGTTTAATTTAGCATAAACGTCCCATTTTATAGCCCCTAGTGGGCTATTTTCGATCGAATTTCGTAATCATGAAATGCGATTAAATAACAAGGATGACTTATGAGCCTACACCACTTCTCCAAACTTCCCTCCACACCAGCGGTAAGGTATTTGACTTTGGATAATATTATTATGGGGGCACCAGATCCAAATACATGACGAATCTTTAATAGAACCAGGTTTCGAATTTCCGACAGTGAATGTGAAACCGCATCACTTGGCCTAGGCAACACGGCATTTTTAAAAAGCAATTAAGCGTGAGCATAGCAATATAAGCAGCATGAAATGCTGACAAAACTACAGAAAAATGTAGGTAAGATAATAAAAAAGTTGAAAAATTGGCAATTATGCTGCAATATCTGCATTTTTGTGTAATTTTGACTTTTACATAAAACTTTAAGCAAATATTAAATTATCAAGATAGTTGCGCAATTCACACATAGCTTTTTTAGTGAAAATACTCTGAATTACGACTTATTGAATTAGATTTGCTTTTTATCGTTTTTCGAGAATCAATCGTCACAATTTTTTTTTTCCTATTTTAAAATTAAATTTGCTTTTTTTTTTGAAAAGCGAACAATTTAATACCACTAGAGCAACAATTTTAACCCTTTAAAGCGCCATTTTTTTCTAGTCATATTATGTTAAAATATTTTTAGGCTTGAAATTAGAATAAGAAAAGGAATTCCTTTAGCTTGTTAGATAAATTTAATTTGATTAATTAATTAATTTGGTTAATTAATAATTAAGTAACAAATCAAGAAACAATTTTGTTTGAGATAAAGAACTGAAGCATCTAAATTTCTGACTTACTAAACAAATAATTGATCAATTTGGTGGGTAGCATACTTTCCACGGCCCTAGAAAGGGTTAAATTAGGTGCTTTTTTCGGTCCTCGAATTCTGACTGATAAAAAGTACTTATAGCTGTGTTTCGACAACCCTGTTTTTTTCAAGTCGATTTTTTAAAAAAGTAATGAACATATGAATCTGAAAATTGTGCTAGTTATTTTCTTCTATATAACAAATACTTGAAACGAATTCCAGGAACGTTTCTCAAATTAAATTAAATTTTAAAAATTTCAAAGTTTGCATTATTTTAAATTTATTCTTTATGAAATTAAGCTATAAGTATGTTTTATATCTCATTTTATAAATATTTTTAATATCTACAACTTTTTAATTTAAACCTTTTCTTTAAGATTAAAATTTTTTATTTAAACGTGAAAAACCGATGTTTAAATTTCCACCCCCTTCCTCTTATCCACTAACATATTCGGGTGCAAATTTAGAGGCATATTTTAGATAGCCATATCAACAATTAAAACCATAAAATTGCTGTTATGTATTTTTTTCCGAATTTTGCGATTTTTCATGACAATTTGTCTTTATTAAAACCACTCAAACAGCTGCCTTTTAAGGAAAATACCCTGAAATATTGAAGGCTTGTGAATATCAAGCTTTATAAAATGACTTTTATTTTCTATGAATCAAAACTGAAAGAAATGAAATCTGAGGAAAGAAATTTTATTACTTTTAGCCTTGGGAAACGACAAAGCATAGTTTACAAAAAGATGTCTGTAACAGATGACATTTTAAATATAGAAATCAAAGGAAAAAGAAATAGAGATATGAACCGAGTAAAAATTTTTATTTTGCCAAGAAAAAAAACTTTTGGTAAACTAATCTGACCTTTTTATTGATATATGAATAAATGGAATAGAAAACATAGATGGATATTTTTAAGTTTTTGAAATGATCGTTCCTGAAAGCCTTGATTTTTCCCTTTGCTAAAAATTTCTTACCAAATGTTAAAATAACATTTTTTTTAAAAAATTTCTGTTTGATAATTAATTTTTGATAAATTTTAAAATTGATAATTCTCTTCAAAACAGAAAATAATCAATTGCTGATTTCTTATTCTCTCACTTCGATTCCAGCTTTCTCGTAGTATTTTTTAAATGTAGAATTCGCTGGTAGAAGTCGAATCGCGTTAAAAAACACTTCTCCAATCGAATGATGTTAAGTAACATATTTCCAGTCGAATTGCATTTTGAATTACATATTTTCTAACATACATCCACGTCTGATAGGTGTGAAAAATAGTTCCTTTTGTAAAATTCTGATATTTTTCGTAGTTTTCAATCAAAAATATCTCTCATTTTATGAAAACACAAACATTTAACAACATCAAACCAATCGAATAAGCTTCTTATCAGTGAAAAAAATTTGCTTATAAGTAATAAATTCAATTATTTAGCGTTTATTAATATTTTCTAATCACAAATTTAAAAAATACTTTCACTTGAAGCTCCGAGATGCTTGTCTTTTGGTTCTTCCCGCTCTTCTCAGTGTTTGATTACTGTAACTGCCTAATGATGAACTATCTTGCCACATGAAAACCACGCACCTAAAAAAATGTCGGGCTAGCTACTTTTTAGGGAAAGTCTCGTCTCGGATGCGATTCTCTTTTCTATTCATCGGCATCTTGGCATCGATGCTGATAGCACTCTACTCAAATTTCGATACTGGTTACTTTACTAAAAAGCACGTATTAGTACATATTTTTTGGGGGGGGGGGTTCCTTTTTTAATACTAATATGATATTATATTCAACTTTCATCTTAAATTTTAATATATCATTTAATAACATTTTATATGTTAGATGATAATATGAAAATGGTATATATATATATATATATATATATATATATTGCATGATAATATCTCATCTTTCTAATTATCTTTTTGTCAGTGTGCAATTAAGTTCTCGAAGTGCTTGAACTCGATAATTCTTATAAGTCATGAATTTTGAAATTTCTAAGAAATACTATCAAGCTCGATCAGACTGGAAATTTGGAGTTTTTCCAAACATATTGTAATATATGTACGAGTAATAAATAATAATCTTGATAAAAGAATATGTCAAAATAATTTGAAGAATAAGGTGTTTAAAGGTGTTTAAGGTGAAGGTGTTTAAAAATATAGAGGAAACTAATAATTTAACTGAATCTGAATCATAGGTTTTTAGATAATCAGTAATCAGAAAGAAAGTCAGAATCTCAAAATAGACGAAGAATAGAATAATAAGAAAAAAAAAATTAAATCTTGTTCTTGTAGGACAAAATTAATCCTCCAGAGATTTTTTTTTATTTACCATATTCCTCTAATTATTTCTTAAGCGGAAAAAAAATGGAAACTCAGTTACTTAGATATAAGCAAAAATTCACTTGAAAAAGAGCTTGTAAGTCAATGCAACTTGAAAGCTGAGAGAAGTCGGTACAAATTATATTCATCTGACCTTTCCTTTCAAAGGCAAAATGTCACTAACAGTCGTCATTAGGATAGTAGTTGTCGAATGTTTTTTTGTTTTTTAGAAGCAATTATCTTAAATTGCTTGTTTCATTAATTTTCGTTTGAAATGTTTCAAAGAACAAACTAAGACAAGAGCGTATTATTCAACATGTCATCTAATTTTTTTCTATTTGAAAATGCGACGTATTAAAATGTTTCGCTCCTTTCTGAAAGATTCTAAGCTTTTTTGAATCATTGCATTATATTTAATTTTTTCTGATCCTTCTAAGCCAATATTCTTCAAGTTCGGGCTTCAAAAAAAATTTAAAATTTTATTTTTGTGACGATTAACTTGAGAGCAATGTTTGTACAAAATGGAGGGAAAAAAAACCATTTGTGGATTTTTGTTTTTCAGCTTTCTATTTTTTTCAATATGGGCATGTATCTTTAAATTAATACTAAAATATAAACAAATTTTAAATAAAGAAATAAGATTATGGTTCACAGACCGATTAAAGGCAGAAAAATTAACAAGTTTCGTCTATTTATAAATTATTTTTTCCGAACGATATTCATAAAACTTTCTTTTTTAAACCGAAGTTCTAAAGACCCTCAGTTATCCGTTATTGCACTAAATCGACCTGTTTTATAATTTAGAGATCTCATAATTTTCACAAAAACAAGTGGGGAATTATAGAATTAAAAAAAAATCATGATTTGCCGATGTCAATAATTTTGATGAGACTTGAACAGTAATTTGCTACTCAGAGTTTGAATTAGATTTTATAATATTTATTATATACTAGACGACTTTGGCGATCAGTTGCTTCTACGGGAATATTGAATGTGTTTACTTTCAATTACGAGTAACCATGCTCATGATTCTCGCAAGAATATAGTTCTAAGCATCAAATAATGACAGGCATTAAAACCGTATTATTTTAATAGCCCCAAATTTGTTCTGTTTTTCATTGTCAATCTTCTACTTTCCGCAATCGATAACTTCATTTTCTTATATCTTAAAATGATATTAAAAACAAAATCTTTCTTTTTTTGCGGATAACAATTGAAAAAAATCACACAATTAAAAATTTGATGAAATAATGAAAACGGTTTGAATTTTTTAATTGGAATTATGCGGAAAAACAACCAAAACTCGCTTATATTTTTATTAATATTCTTTTAAAAAATCACTGCATAAGATGCATATTCTTGCCTTCCAAAGTATGTTCTATGCTAATTTGATTGCTCTCGGTCAAACGGTTTGCTTGCGTCAGCACTCATGCAAAGAGACAAACATTCTTCTTTTTATTTGTAAAGATAGTATACTTTTCTGTACAGCTTTGAAGGTTCTATTTATATTTTCTTTTCATTTAAAAAAGCAGTGGTTTTATGAAATAAAAATAGGTTTTGCTATCAAAATAATTTTTTTAGCGAACCTTCGCTAATTTGAACTTTTGATAATCTGGTGGTCCTTTGGTTTGATGACGGATTATTATTTGATGTATGTCGATTCATGTCTCCGCCTGTCAATTTCATCTCTACAAATATCAAATATGAATATGTGAGTATGTGTCTCTGTGTATGTTGGAGATCTATAGGCCAGGTTGTTTGAGTTAAGCTATCAAATTTGGCATATATACCTTGGAGAGCGGGAATGTGCACCTTGGAGTGATTTTTTTGAAATTGTAATTAGAATTCTAATTGATAAAATATTAAACTGATTTTGGCATTTTTCTATGGTAATTTTCGAAATTACTATTTCACAGAAATGAGTTTTACACCGTTTCAAAATTTAAAAAATTGCCTTTTTAATAATATCCATTTATATAAGTACCAATTAGGTAAATGTTTCCTAATTTTTGACAATTTTTTGCCTAATTTCCAACAAACAATTTAATTGTTGTTCCGAAATTCAAATTGTTTTCACTGTTCCATGAAATACTTTAACGCATGGTTTTCTTTCATTGTTGAATGATAAAAAAGAAGGATTCTGTTTAATACGTGTATAGTTTACAAGACGAATGAAAAAGTGGTTTCAATATCATGAAACTTATAAAAGATAAATAAACCGCCTTTTTACTTCTTTAATTGTGCTGTGATGTCATGGGAAAGGTTTCTGTTATGAAAATCATGTAAGAAATAAAACAATAAATAGACTGGAATGCAAATATGACTTTTATGACTTTAGTTTCCTTTCTTTTTAAATGACTATTTTGAGTCTTGTTATCAAATGGAAAATTCTTTCGATAGTATATTAAAAAAACACTTAATGCTATTGTAAAATAACATTCCATCAAAATGTCAGACATTAAAATAACATGGTTTTAACTTTTGACATTTTGACTGAAACATAGGCCTGAGTGATTTAAATGAAATTAAATATTCCCAATATCTCCGGCGTACCAGTTGATCTCCAGAGACCCGTACTTATTAATAATTTAACAAATAAAACATTCAAATTCCAGGTAAAAGATAATTTGCCTGGAATTTAAGTGATTTAACTTACGTTAAATATCACCAAAATCTCCGGCGAACCAGCTGGTTGCTAGAGGCGAGTAGTTCTTAATAAACTTGCAGATAAAATATTTAAATTCCAGACAAAACAGCTTTGGATATGAGCCTCTTTATTTGATTTAACTTAAATGTTTGTATTTTATACGTGGGACGACGATAACTTTTACCTTTGGAGATTAAAAGTATTTCTATGTAACCTATTTTATTCGAATTCGCTCAAAGTGTTTTAAGATGACAATTTATTCGAAGCCATTTGTATACTTGCTTTAGAATTCTAAGTGTTTTCGAATACATTATTTTGAAGGTAATTCTCTATTTGGCTCCCAAGAGTGCATGTCCATACAAGATTGTTTATTAAACACCTTATTAAATTGAAAGAAATCAACGTTCAAACGTTTTTCCTTTAATCCAATTTTCTTTACAAAAATTCTATTGTAAGTAATGGTACTTTGTTCCCATTCGAATATTATTAGTTTTTTTTTCTTTTCAATGACTATTTTGAGTTTTGTTATCATTAGCAAAATTCTTTCGATAATATACTAAAAAATCTTAATTTTATCGTAACGTGGAAAAAACTTTATTGAGTAAAATAAGATCGAGATATTTTATTTATTTATTGAGATATAATTTCAAATCCTCTGACTATTCAGAGAACAGACAGAACAAATGAAATGCCGAATCAAGAATTAAATAAAGAGCATCCTTATATGTTTTAAAGAGTTTTAAGCCGGCGTCCTGGCATAGGAGTAACGCGTCTTCCCCGTGATCTGGGCGTCCTGGGTTCGAGTCCCGGTTTGGGCATGGTTGTTGTTCTATCTGTGCCCTCCTGTAAAAAGAGGTTGTGCAAGCGAATGTGTTAAAGGTGAATAGCTAAGTCGTACTCTTGGCCCTAGTTGGCGCTGCTAAAAAACAAAAGACGCTCCCTCACTGGCTTAAATCGCTGTCTTCGTAACAGCGGGCTTGTCCATGGCAAGTGCCATAAGAAACAACAACAGAATTTTAATCACAGAAATTGAATGTACTTCTAATTTTTTTTTGCGTGTTATTAAGAAATGACTTTTTATCACAGTCAATTCGTTATGTGTTAAAAATCATATAATATTTGAGTTAATAAATGCATTTGTATTCATAGGTAACAACGTTGAACATACAGCAACCGTTTTTGCAAAACCTTTTAGCAGATTAAAGATAGAAATATCTGTTTTTATCATTCTTTACTCATACACTAAAAGATTAAATAACACTTCGACAAGTCTTTAGAACTGAAAAAACGTCTGAACTTTTTAAATTTCAAAATCATACCATTTATCTATTTTAAAGGATAGAGGATGTTAGTCTATTTTATGGAAC
>JAPMOR010121435.1:439593-459106 GCA_026543865.1 Argiope aurantia | reverse complement strand
CTTTTTGTATATATATCAAGGGCATGTTAAATCCATCAGAATCAACCACTTTTCCTCTGGTGTGGCGTGGAAGCTTTCAAAGAAAGAGTTCTGATTTAGGCGTCTTCCCTTCATCTAATCATATTTGAAAATTGTGTGTTTGTTCCGAAATAAAGTAAAATTTTAATAATAGCCTTAGACTATATATGACTTATATATTGTTCTTTTATGTGTTTAGGATAATTCTGATAATTTTCTAGAAAAATAAACAGAAGGAAATATGCAATTGATAGATGCTCGTATATTACCATATGGATGAAGTACAAAATATATTAATTTTAAAACCTTATAAAAAGAAGAAAAAGTTTTAAAAATTTAAAAATTATTTTTAATTTTTGAGATTGAATATTCAGTTTAATAATTTTAAATTTAATAAATTAAAGTAGTCGTCACAACTGCTATTAATAATTGAAACAAACCTGCTTATAAAAATTAATTTTCAATTAAATAAATAAATAATACGATTTAATGCATTCTTTTTGCATTTTTTTTTGTATTTTCATGTATAAAGAGTTTAAAGCATGATGTGGCAATTACCATCAGAAAATCCAAAAGAGGAAATCAAAAGGTTTCATTAACAAACACGAATTATTTATCATTCTAAAAAGTTGGTTGATTAAAATTTTCAGTCATTTTTTAAAGGCAGTTTAACAAAAAATATTTAAATAATAATCTGATAAAATTAGCATGATAAAAGTGAAATGGGAAACAGGAGTAATAGCAACTTGTTAAAAAAATATTTTGTAACAGTTAATAAAAAATTCAATTTTTAATGACATACTTTGATTTGAAAATATAATTAATCGGATTTCACAGAAGCGTTACAATATACGTCAAGTTCCTGAATTTAATGTCTTGATATTTTATCTCCCACATAAGTCTGTTTATACGGGTACTCGAAGATGTTTATGACCACTGTTCATTCTCCTGAATTTAAGTATCATTTGAATATTAAGGATTATCAGCCACTCGTGCTTGAGTTCAGTAGTTAAATACAGCTACATTCTGTTCGAAGGGAAAGCTGATCTCTGCATATCAAGATTAAAAGGGCAGAGAAATTCTGAGATATTTTTTGATTTTACCTGCTATTTTGGTGAACACATGCAGTCTTTTTGACGAAGTAATATAATATATGCTTCTTAATCGTGAATCTCAGAGGCCAAAATAGATCTACATAACAAAACCATTCATTTATAGAAGAATAGCAATTTGTAGAATAAAAACTTTAACTATTTTTTAAGTGGCACTATATTCTGAAATGAATGTGTCTCTGTTAATTATTGACATCAGGTTGAGCTAATTAAAAGTATGAAATATTACTAAATGGGCCACCTGTTAATTATTGAATACGAAACATTATTGAATATGTCACCTTCAATTTTTGACATCAAAATTAATAGATACAGCCATGACAACTTCATGATTGAAAAAGTAGAAATTTTAGATTGAAATTGTGAAAAAATATCCTGACATGAATTCAGACCTTAGTAATGACACATAATTTAGCTAAGATAACATGGGATGTTGATGAATAGTGAACAACTCTTCCGTTATACCTAAGAATGCAGAGATAAAAAATGAAATTTTCTTAAAGAAACTATTTTTTTACAGTTTATCAGCAATCACAAATTTTAAAGAATTCGTTTCTTCCACTTTCTTACAGCGAAAAAAATCTAGTTCTTTCGAAATTCAAGAATAAACTCTCTACATTTCAAAGGAAATTTTTTTTTCTTTCCATCTTTATAAAGAGCTCTAGACGCGTTTCGATAGACAGAGAACTCTTCTTTAAAAAAAAAAAAGAGCGAGAGAATATTTTGAAAAAACTTAGGAATAAAAGAATTTAAAATCAGAAGCAGCGTTTCTAAAAAGAAAGATAAAACAACTTTTCCATGTTTATAAATATTTAAACCTGGTGATTTAAATAAAATAACACTCGTGAATTCTAATGAAAATATTTAGAAGTGGTCACAAAATGCTGATTATATTTTGTTTTAATGATAAAGAGTCGAAAGAAATTTGATATTTCTTTGAATTTTTAAATAAATATTGTTATATATTTCATTTTTCTTCGGTTAAGAAAATATTTTATATAAAAAATACATTACTACAAGGTGAAATAATAAGTATGTTGTTTGAGTTTTTATGTAGTATATAATTTTACAGTAAATGCATTTATTGAGAGTATTATATATTTAGATTATATTTGCAATCGTCTTTGTTCCAGTTTTGTGCAATTGTAAAACAGCAATCAAACGATCACTATAAAAGGAGTAATTACAGTAAAATGTGTTAATATTTGATCTTATCCCTCAGTGTGAACACATTGAACAAATATTGATTAATAAAGATAAGTAAAATTTAAAAAAACGCTTGAGAAACTATGTTTTCAAGTTTTTTCTTTAAAATTTAATCAACCTCAAGCAATTTTCATTTTATTACACTAGAATTGGAATTTATGATCATCGCACTGTTCCTTTATACGAAGCATAACTAAGAATTTAAAAAAGAATTGCTTAACCCTTTGAGAATGGTTCGTGCGATTTCCGTGGCAGAATCGATTCTGTCCTCTAGAACGACTCATTTAAAAATCGCTGGCGAAGTTTAAACTAAACGAAGTTTAATGAGGAGTCTTTTTTTTCTCTGTGCAGGTAAAAAAATGCTTTCATTTTCATTATTTTAATTTAGTTCCGATCCTAGATGTATAGCAGGATCCATTATTAACGCGGAATGAAAATTGGATCTCCATTATTATTATTATTGTATATGACATGCATTTGTTAGAGCTTTCACATTTGTTTCTTGCGTTTTTACAGACATGGATTTGCCGAGTGTCAGCGGCATTGTGAATAAAAAAAATATTTTGATAATCTGGATTGTGTAGCACTTGATAGTATTCTATAAATCTGGAGAAATGTGTTAATAATGAAGACTCCGTAGGAAGTCAGTCATTTGTAAGTGAGTGAATGAATGAAATGAAAAATGGGAAGATCGCACTTGAAAGTATTTTATAAATCTAGAAAGTTGTGGTGACTCTGTAGGAAGCGAATGATTTGTAAGTGAAGTCGAATAATCTAATGATGATGGAAAATGTTCATTTTAGTAAAAGAAAATTAATCTAAATAACATTCCTCATGCTCCACCAATATTCACATTTTCGCTAAATTTCGAAATTAAATGAATTAAATATATGCATTTTTAACTTGGAAAATCATATCTACCGAAATCGCGTGATATATAATATCTAAAAATATAGGATATTTTACTATCTGAAAAGTCATCATTAAGTTATGAATAGTAATATATTTAGCTACAGGAGATATTAAAAAAAGCATTCCATACTTTGGGATCTGAATCATCAATATTCAGTCATGCTTGGAGGGTTAAAGAAATCTTGTAACACTTTTTAAAAACTTTTTAATAACAATTCTATTTCACTTCATAATCTATTTAAATATTATGTTTTTATAAGTTACTCAGCATTATACCGTTACAGGTTACTCAATATTACGTTATGATAAATGACTCAGTGTTACGTTATTATAAGCTATTTAGTATTATACTAACTAAATCACTCAGTTTTATGTGCTTCATATTTTTGAATTCCAACATCGGGCATCTTTACTGATGATGAATTTTGATGAGAATTGCATTTTTTAGCTAATAAAAATCAATTTACTATTTAATCCCGAGATAAAAAGATGAATTCTAAGGTAAAGGTAAAAAAGTGGAGAAAAGGAAAACTTTTAAAAATCAATACGAAAGGAAGCGAGGAGAAATAATCCATTTGATGAAATATTCACAAGAGAATCTAAAAATTCTGTTGCAAGAAACTACTCTATCAATGGATGACTCATGAAAGAGAATTTCAAAATAGAAACGAGTGAGATAAATGATTTCACTAGCGGAATAAAAATTACATTTCCATTTTTGATAATGCTCTATTTCCTTTAGTATTAGAATGATGATCTATCTATTGAAAAATGACCATAATCGCATAAAAGTAAGATTTCTGGAAAATATGGGCAAAGGGATTGTTATTGAATTAAATTTTATTTTTATTTTTTTTCGTTTTTTTAGAAAATGTGTTATTTATGGCATTTAATTTCATTTGTTCTTAATCCAATCAAGTATTCCACATTAGTAACATGGATTTATTGTGATCGAAGCTTATAATGTGATTCTGTTTCAAATTTTACACTTTTTTTAATATGAGTTAGTCTAAGTATTTTATGAAATAAAGAAAATTTAATATATTTGTTATCAGCACATTTATTTTACAGGAATTTTATAATATTGTGCATTTTTATTATTTTGGTTCCACTTAATTTAGGTTCCTTTCTTTTTCTGTAAAATAGAGCTATAAACTTGAGCCTAACAGTTTTATTTACAATCCAATTTTCCATTATTTATATGTTGCATGCAAAATTTATTTACTACAAATAAAATCTCCATATTTCTAGTACTCTAAATATCATTTCAGCAAGTAATAGCTATACGCTTAAAAGACAAATGATATTTAAATTTAATCCATCTCTTTTAGTATTTAGCAACATATCCGTATTAAAAATTCTAAAAGTTATTAATAACTTTTATTTTTTTTGTATACAAAGTAAATAAAATACTCGAGATTTTGACCAATCTCCATGTTCCACAACTCCCTGATCCAAAGACACATTTTTTTAATTCTGTGTGAACATGATAATTCAAAAAACGCTTTGAGCTTGACGTATGAAATTTAGTACAAAGACTTAACACTAAATTTGTAGATTTCTGTAAAATTTGTGAGAAATCCATCCTGAGAAAGTCTGTCTGTCCGGATGTCCCAATATAAATTAATACGATAATTACAAAACAAAGAGAGATCGATTGATAAAACTGGTACACATATTTAGCATTTAAAATGTAGATTCGGATAAAGTTTGGAATCAAATTTGTCAAAAGTAACCATCTATCGATCTGCTCTTTCACAAGCAAGCGAACGCGATAGCTAAAATATATAAAATTCGGAATGTGATTTTGTATCAATAATTGCAGTTTTGAGTAAAATTTTAGTTTAAATCGGTCAGAAAAAAAGCGCTCAAAATGCACATTCGGTTTTTTTTTAAACTGCCAAATTTAAAACTCAGAATTTAATAGCCAAAAAAATCTTCAATGATCGTGCGGAAATAGGTTCTTTCGTAACTATTGTCAGCCAATGGAATACGGTTAATAATACACAGGTGCATTTATTAGAGGGTAAGTTCAGGGAAGAACGGCTGGTTTGCTATGTTACTGAATTGTCTGTACCTAACATTTTGATTAACTTTTATAAACATTTTACACATAATCCATCTATGAAACCTACGAAATTTTTAATCACTTATCATTGAATATGACAGGATAAGAGTGCAAATAAAGTCATAGGAGTTTCAGAAAACTCTTATGATATATTTCACATCTTCTCTATAAAAGCTTTTTCTTCAACAATTATGTATTATTCGCATCATCTATCACATTTTTGAATCGACCTGAATTCTAAAGCTTCTCAGGTCGAAAATAAATTGCAAATAATTTTCAGATGGAACCCTCCTTCTTTTTGTATACTCTATTTATACTTCCGTAAAAACTTTCGAAATATTATCATCACATTTCCTTCATTAATGCACATGAACTTTGAAACAAAACAAAAAAAAGAGACGAATTTTAAGCTGCTTTCTTATTTTAAATGAATACAACACGATTAAAAAAAGGGAAATAGTTACTTTAGGAAACTGGTAGAAAATTTAGATAGTTTGTAGGAATACAAAGTTTCATGTACAAAAGTTTAATGTAGACTTTATTAAATATTCTGACCCTAAACAACTCTTTTAAATTAAATTATTGTACTCTCGAAAAATCGATTTTCAATTTTAGCCTTATAAAATGGGAAACATATAAAATGGGAAAATCCGAAAACTCGTGATTTCACTATTATTAATGTACCTAAGAATCTCTACAATGAGAATTGTTTTTTTTTCTTTCTTCCTTTTTCTGAAAATAGGATTTTTCTTAAATCTCTGTTTGCATATTAAAAGTCATTTTCATTGCATTCGTATGAAATTTTATACTACAATATTCACAGGTATTAAATCTACTTTTATTTATTTTTGGGAAGCAATATATTTTTTAAGATGCTATTTATAATGAAAATATCTGTTTAATTTTATTATAAAGTATAATAATATTAAATTAATTACGCTTTAATAATTGAACATACATCCATATATTATATTATGATAATTAAGTACTTTTAAAAAGATTTTTTTTGAGTGAACAATTTATGACCAAGAACTTGTAAATTATCTCAGCACAAAACATATTCTATTTGGTATAAAAAAAAAAAACAAATATTTTTCCGCTGTTTTGTAATAAAAACACAATATTCTTTTCTATTAATAATAAATTTTATATTAGATATAATATTAATTTGAACGAAATCTCCTTTATTTAGAATTGAAATTTCAATGATTTACGTTGTGAAGAATACCCCGGTTTCCCTAAAAATAATTCATTTTACTATATTAACATTAGGCATTTACATAAGACAAATACAAAACATTGAATAAAAGTAAATATTTATATCATCAAAGGATCACTCTCGGCATTCTGAGGAAATTGCGGTGGGCGAGCAAGGGTAATAATCTATAAGATTTGCCCATTGAAAACCTGTTTTTGACTGCCGAATTGGATGGCGGTCATTTTCACGCAAGTCGGAAAATGTCCGTCAAAATATTTGCTCCTCGAAGATGAACCAATCATTTTCAACCGAATTGACGTCATCGCTTGCGCGGGAAATCGTATATGCCTTCTTTTGAATTCAGATCTAGAATGGACGCAAACGCAAAGTATGGTTATCGGAGAAAGAATCAAAGATCCATCAAGACTTAATTGTACAAATGAAAACTATTTTAATTTCAATTGAAATGCAATTTTAAGTGATAAAGTTAGTAGAGTTCACTTCTGTTAATTTCTGACAGTTCTCAACTTTCTAAATAACAGTTATCTTTTTTTTTTTAATCTATTTTTAATTTGAGATTTGAAAGCATCCTTTTAACTCTCTCAAACATGATGGGTTTTTTTTGGGTTTTTTTCCCTTAAAACATCTATAGCTAAATATTCAATAAATGGTAGTTTTATATTTAAGCCATTTAATGAAGGAATGATATTTTTAAAGCATGGTGGTTTATTCTGTGAACCACATTATAAAAGCATTTTGTATACTTCGGATATTTCTTTAAAAAAAACATTTTTGACACATCAACCAGAAAATCCATTTGAAGATGTGATAATTGCAACACACGTGTACACATACAAAAAACAACAACATTTAAAATATTTTATACTAAAAATAAGTGAGAATAATATCTTTCTACACTTGAAAAATAATTCTTAATTTAAAAAATAATCAATTGTTATAACTCATTATTCTAATCGTTTTATGTTATTTATTTAAATCCTGACTGTTAGATTTACTTTAAAAGTTTAATTAATTTGATATTCAATGGTGAACCTTTAATTCATTTGATGTCATTAAAAGCATTTTATATTATTTATTAGAAAACTAGAAAGTACTGCGATATTAAATATGTTCTCACCCTTAAAATAATTTGCCCAAATTTTAAATGTTATGTTAAAGATTGCTTTTGAGTATAAAAATAATATTTCCAAAGAATATAACAAGTTTTTATTTGTGTACAACTGGAAAATTATTTTTCATAAATTCTTATGTCTGAAAGAGGTAACAAAGAGAGAGACGCTTGAATAAAAATTCGGCATTTTAAATTCTTAAAAAATTATTAACCAGAAAAAAAAAACGAATTATAGAAAATATAGGTTTATTCAACCAACAAAAAGAAACATGTTTCTACACTTAAAAAAGTATTCCAATAGTATTAAATATTTTTTTAGACTACAAAGGTAAACTTTCAATCAAGAATGTTAAATAATGAATATCAGTTTATTCCAAAGTAAAATCATACAGCTGCATAAAGAAAAATATTGGCATAATATGAAACATATTTTTAAGACATAAAAGAAATCTAAAGTACACAGTGAGTGAGATGTATTATCACAACAAGTCAGCAACACTTAACTTTGTTGCAGTTATTCACAACTACGAAAAATGAAAATTTATTCTGAACCAAATTGATTACTGATTTTATAATCTAACATGTATTATCATATTTAGTGATGAAAGCGTATATTTTCATGCCATGCAATAGCATCAATACTATTGAAATAGGTACACAATATCTTTCTAACATTTTTTTGCTAACTAAGCAGGTAATTTTATTTAAAATGAGATTACATGGAGTGCAAACCAAAACCGGAAATGTGGACGAGAGATCCCAGAAAATTCAGAAGCAATAAACACATTATCATAGCGAGCCTTTTGTTTGGAGGTTGTCAGAATGGAGACTGATATTCCCACCTTTTACGCAGGCATGTCTTCCCTGTCATATCATACGAAATTTGTCCGCCGTGCTCGCCTTTCCTAATTTCCCCCAGTGTGCTAGCCGCTAATAAAATTCCAGTCTCAGGAGTTTTATGCTTTTAAATCGAGTCTCAGCTCAGACTTACTTAAACCACCCAATGGAGCTGTTCTTATTGGCGAAGCTCGTGCGTTTATTTTTAATGTGAAGAAAGAGCATTTTCACAACATGTACTTTATTGAAATTAATGATCACTAAAATTGCATTAAATGGAATTTACTCATTACTTAAAATTGTATTTAAGTAATGAGACTAGATTCGGAACGATATGATGCCGTTGTAATGACAAAAATAATTCTATCAATAATTTTTTATCTGCTAGCTGATATCATGACTAATATGTCTACTATTACATTAGTGAATTCAAATTTCTTTCCATTTATCGGCGTCTACTATTATATTAGTGAATTCAAATTTCTTTCCATTTATCGACACTAATAAAATATTCCGTTTTTAAAAGCAAATGTTTCCTTTTATTCTCTGCGTCTTAAGTCTCTGAGTCTTATACAATACTTTATTCCATACGTACGCTTTTATTTTTAAATGCAAAGAGGCATTTAATCGTGCCGCCAAAAATTTAATAATTCTCTAATATCTCATAACCTTGTGCTAAGGAAAGATGTTTTTTTCCTCCAATTTTTTTATAGCGTAGATCATTTTCAGAGTTTCTCCTCATTTAACCCTGCGGCATGAGTTGAATGTTAATGTAAAGTTTTCTTGACAGGATTAGTATAAAAAAGAAAATTATTTATCATAGCTGTGAAGTGAATGAGCAAGGAAATAAACAAAAACTAAAAGTAAAACAATTTTTTCTTCCCTGAAGCATCTCAGGAATGTTCAGTTTTTCTTAGCACCAGGCAAGTTAACTGAAGAAGAAAAGAAACGCAATTTAAATTTACTTCCAGTTTCTCACTTAGGGTGTATTAAGAAGATGAAAGTGATTTTTTTAGAAAGGCGTAGGTTTTATTCAAAAAGAAAGTAAACATATTTGAACAGTTCTGAAGAATATTTTTACAGTTTGAAAGTTTCGTTGCTTCATAACAAGAAGTTCGTATAAGTGTGATGGTTTGGTTTATTCCCAGCATTGCAAGTGGAAGGTTGCGAGGTATGGTCCCACAAGAAACATGCCTCGTTATAAAGCTTTAAAAAGGGTGATGCGTATTAACCAGTTGATTGCGGGATTTATTTTTAAAAGTCCTTCACGCGGTATGTAATCAAAATCAAGCAATGATAGGTATACATATAAAATATAGTGCAAATGTTTAAATAATAATTTTTTTTGAAAATATCACAGTAAAGCGAATAAGATTTCGTTTTTATTACATAAAAAATAATTCATTGTTGCAAAAGGTATTGTTATTAAAAATTTAAAAGCTGCCAAAAAATTTCCAAAGAAGCAAATGTAGATATTGATTGTAGATGGTATAAAGTTGGGTAAATATTTTCCAAAAAGACGTGTAGGTTTTGCAGCTATACTCAAACAAAAACAGTTTAAAAAAGTTTTTAAAAAAATCTTATATCATGTCTTATATTCATCTTTCGAACCAGAAATTACTAAGAGCTTTCATAGTTCTCGCATTTTATTTATCTCGTTGCCATCGTTATCAGAGAATACCCGATATACAAATAAAGTACAAGAAAATGCCGATATACAAGTAAAGTATGAGGAATATCCGATGCATTGTGGAAAATAATTGAATCATTTTGTAGAAAGCAATACATTATCGGAAATAACTTCTATACCAAAAAATTTAACCTATTGTTTTTCAATTTATAGAAGGTTTACTGGTATTATAAAGAAAACATATTATTAAATGATATTTGCATTACATCTTATTGAAATTTTGTTTTTATGCCGAATGGTTATTCTTTTTTAATTTTACACGACATGTATACACGTCGACTGCATCAAAAAAGATTTGGATTGACGTATATAGACGTAGAACGCTCTTAACTGGTTAAATATGTCGAGATTCAAAATTTGTTGCATTAGTAGGACATGAAAATTAGGACATCAAATTACCAGTTCAGAGTGGGTTTTTACTACTTGGATCCCTCGAGCAAACTATTTCCACTCTTTCTCTGGCATTTTCACTCCCACTCAGTCGTTATCTCTCTCCCACCCACCCACCCCCACACACACACACGCACACGCACACGCATCCAATAATGTTCTTATCTCAGCATATTCCGCTTCCGTATATAGAACAAATCCTTGGAAATCCTTTACTTATTTACCAATCTAAAATTTGATTAGTGACAATGTTTTACTAAACTAATATAATTATCATCCATTTATATTTTATCAAATCTCCATAAAGTAATATTCTTACCAGCACAAAAGCAATTGAACATATCTTTTGGAGCGCATAGATTCAGATTTAAGATATTTGCACGTAGTTCATTAGATAGAATTTGCTTTTAAACGAATGGAGGATTCTTAGGTCCAAATACAACCATTTTAATAATTGGAAATTTAATACGTTATTTCAAATTATCAGACAAAGGGGCAGACAATTCTTGAGATATATTTGTAACATACTCATTAGCAGAAAATTTTCCTTCTGCTTGCAGCATAGATAAAACCAGAAATTTTAACTATTTAAATAAGCGTTGATCACATGATATTGGATACTCATGTTTAAATTCATAGTATACAATTTATATAACTTCTGAAAATAACACGAATGAGCCTTTTTAATTCTAATATAGGATTCTAATAAAATTTCTAATAATAAAGTAATCAATACACATCAAAGTGAAAAGAGGAAAGAATTGAATGATCAACGCATGCAGCAAGAATTTTTAATTAAAACAAAACTATTAATGTTTATAAACAAAAAAATATTTGCAAATGTGTCATTTCGCATAACGGATAATGTCGCATAACGATATCATGTTTATGAAAGAAACATAAAATTAGCTTTTATTTTTTTCTGAGTGAAAAGCTTTCTAAGCTTTTTTTATTTTTTAAAGTAATACAACGGGAATATATTTTAAAGCAATACAACGTGATATTTCTTTGATTCGGTCTCATAAAATTCCTTCCGTAGAAAAAGTTAAAGTATGTAGAATATTTTTAATGTTTCTATGAGTAATCTTATAAACAGAAATTATTTTCCTGTACTGAATTTTTTTAGTAGAAATCTACAATATTCAGGTTAAATATTATTTATCCTGAATATTGTACCGAGAGATTTGCACGCTGACATTTTAAAAGCATTAAAAGAAAAATGTCACCCAAATTCGAAATTTCTGTGAAAAGTTGTTTAGCTTTCAAAAATTGTATTATATTTTTTGATGCTTCCTTTTCAGCAGTATAACTATATTTGTTTTTTTAATAGAATATTTATTGATTATTGCATTTATACTCGCTTAATATGAAATTTGTTTGACTTATTACAAATATATATATATATATATATTATAGCAAGGATAAATTTTTATCATAATAAAAATTTAGTAACAATAGATGAACTTTTGAAAAAAGCATGTTAAAAAAAGTCCTTTTATTAATACGCTAAACATTAGAATGTTTTTTTTAAATTATTTTATAATTATTAATATAAATCATATTCATTAATATAAATATTAGGGAATCTTAAAATCAGTTTTAACTTTCTGTTGCTTTCATCACAAAGAGTTACCAGATGTCCAAAATCAAAATTTAATTAAACAAATCGATCAGATAATAATACAGTTACGAATGTATTAAAACGGGTATTTTTATCAAAATCGAACAGTTGTACCAAATTTCAAATCTGCAACCAATCAGAAATTGAGGGAAGAATCGATTATAAAATTCCATCTTTACAAACATGAAGCAAGCCAAATTAAATAAAAGTGTTTAAACGTTCCTTCAAAATAAGTAAAATTTGTTTCGATTAATTTAACCCTCTCACTCAAGAAAGCCTGCCTTTTAAAAAAGTTTTATGGTGTCATTTTCTCAATGTTGATATTTTCTTTTAATACTTCTTTCCGTCATGTAAACAAAAGTCTTATAACAAATTTTCATAACCATAGGCATCCAGATACTATGTGTAGCATCTTAATGTTATTTTACATTCTTTATTGGTTATGAAGCATAAACGTTATCTCTCGTTACTATCCTCTCTTAAAAAAACTATACTGATACTTTATTGTTTAGCTTTCCAGCAGAATTGCAGTTTTGTTATGACTAAGGTTTGTTCCGTTTATATGATGCGTATAATAGTCGTCATAATCTCATGGGACATATTTAAATACTTGTAATGTGAGAGGTAGTCTTTATTAAAATGGAAATTACCCACCATAAATTAATATATCTTTGCCTCCAAGGTATTTCTATTCTTAAAATTGAAAATGAATAGAGCGAGAGATTTTACCGCCTCCTAAAGTAAACATCAGAATCATTAGTGATCCGATTATCTTTTTAAAATTTTGCGACAATAGTTGAAACAGCGGAAATAAAGAGAATTTTTACAAGGGATTTTTAATCTTTATTTTTTGTCCTATTCTTAAGAAGTATATTGGCTGGTTTATAAATATATTCTTCAAACTGCTATTTATTATGAATACTTTCCTTGCATGTTAGCTACGGCTGCTTTTATTGATAATAAGGTTTTTTTTGTACTGTGTTATATTATTTATTAGATTTAAATTTTTTATGCTATATGTTATTTTTTTAAATTCAGTAATCAATAAATTATGAATAGGAGAGTGAATATTTATAATTAATTTGAGACTTTTCATAGCTAGTATTTTTTACTTTAGCCTATATTTTATGAAGCATCAATACAGTTCAAAGTATTGTATTTTAAATATCGATTATGACTGCGTTCTTCAGAAGAGCTATAGGCTGAAATTTGTGTGTATATTAGGACAAGTCAAATGACCAAATTATTACTATTATTATTTACTTCAAAGTTTAGCGATATGCTGTATAAATTGAAATGGTAATTACACATCTTCTTTATTCTACATGGATTAGCAGAAACATTAGCAAAGTTCTATAAAAGATATTTTGCTAAATATACGTTGCAAAAGGCCAGTTAGTTGCAGACACATAATTTTCTTATATTTTTTTTAACAATTTTTCTTATTAAAATCGTATTTTCTTTTCACTTGGAATATACTTAATAGCTCAGATTTTACCCCTGATAATTTTTTTATTATTCTAAAGAATAGCAATCAAATGAAGCAAGAAAAATCTAAAATCATTTTCAAAGGCAGTTTTTTAAAAGAAAAAATGTAGAAATTAATTATCCATTTCATTTTTTCTTCGTCGTTTCATTGACAATTCTCACAAATAAAATTCAAGTAGAGAAATTTGTCATATATGAATAGCCTAGTTTTTTTAATGTACAGAAATGGTTTTAATAATAATGAAAAGAAATTTTTTGGGGGGATTTATCTTCCAAAAATATAATTTTATTTTTAAGAATTTTTTTTAAAAGTAGAAAAAAAGTTATTAAAAATTTTTCTGGTGTCATCGATCTAATTAATAGAACTGATTTCCCAGATTATATAACCAAGCTCAAAAAAAGTAACATAATTTTTTTATTATAAAACCCACGTCAGAATACAATGTATGACATTTTATGTGTCTTATTTTTCTTATCTTCTTTTATTTCTGCGGACAGGATACACAACCATGTTGATTTAGTTTTTATTCCATTTCATATGTTTGATTTCCTTTTGTTTTATTTATTTATTTGTTTTGCCTAATTTCCCTTACAATTTTTAAGCCAACTATTGATTACGGCAACTTTCTGGACCATTTTTAATGATAATTAATAAGAAATTTATTTAAACTGCCTAATTTAGGTAGTTTTGGTGAATCTGAAGAACTTTTGAGTAAAATAAGAATATTTAACCTTCTCTTTAAACCATTTTAGTAAAATTGTTATAATAAATTGCAGCTAACCAAATTTTTTCTTTGAGGGTATAAGCATCATTTTTTGCCAGTTACTTTAAAACAGCTTGAATTAAATTATTTAATCGACGATATATAAATGTAAGCACCTTTTCTCTAACAGCATCATGTAGCGCTTTCACAAAAAATTGATTCTTCAAACCAAATTTACTTCATAAGTGCAACATGAAATAAATAGCCTATTTTAAGACCTAAATATTAATAGAAAAAATGAGGTTACGATAAAGGTGCATTCACAACGATGGTCCAAATACTTCAATTCCCTCTTGAAATTTATTTTCCAATAGCAGCAGTCGTTGATTATTAATATTTTTTTTACAGCTGCATGTATACAGAGTGACACCAAAAAGTTGAACAAACTTGTATTTCTCTAAATATTGCATCTAGACATATATTTCTAATTGCAAAATTTTATTAAATAAGATAGGTAATTATATGGAAACGCCCTTACTTTCATCTATGCACACATATAAAGTTTCACATTTCTATCTAGAAAGCTAATAGAAATTTGTTTATTTTTAAATTTAAAAAGACTAAAAGACTTAAATAAACATATTTACTTCAGGAACGCAGATTTATTCAATACAGAAAAACTGCTACATGTAAATATGTGTCTAATTGTAGATCATCCAATCATCATAACTGAACGAGAACAATCTTGAAGACGAATAATCACTACATGGAGACTTTCTAGGTGGATAAATAGGTTGTCGCAAACGATTCATATAAAAAAAACAAACCAAGGACGAAGAATTTACAGTTGCTGTCAAATGCTAAAGCAGACGATGTGGACGACAGAGTTGTTGATTGGTTTAGAGCACTAGAGGTAAGCCTCTCTAATAGTTACGGTTACAGTAAAAAATTTTCAAAATTTTCAAATGGCAACACCAACTTTTTGATTTTAATGTATTCCCCATAACCAAAAATAATAAATAGCGTTGGAATGGTACCTGTAGCAGGAAAATCACCAGCAGTAGACAGACTAAGAAGAAAAGAGAAAACAACCAATAATAGCAGAGAAGTAACAGAAAACAAAACATTTTATTGTGTTTCACACATTTTCTACTTGACCTTCTTCAACCACGATGACACTTTTCATGCGGCATATGGTGCCTAGAATCAAAGCACGTACCATGCTGAAAAGAATCGAATTTCACGTCTCTGGTAGGCGCACCACAATTGTTTTCCCTTTTCTTCTTAATCTATCTGGCACTGGGGATTTTAGTGCTAGAGGTACTGTTCCGAAGCTGTTAATTGCTTTTTACTATGGAGAACACATTCTAATAAAAAACAGCCGGTGTTGCCATTTGAAAATTTTGAAATTTTGTCATTGTAACCGTATCTGTTGTTTTTATTATGATTCTTGAGCACATACTTCAAAATACTTTGAACTAAAATTTTATTCCATTCTTGTGAATACTATAATAGTTATAGTGCCATATAGTGAGATAGTTTTTTTATAATAATTAGTTTTTTCATAATTATTGTATTGATGTACCTGCCCTAATCCTAGAAATGTTACTTTAATAAAGAACGTATGTGTAACCTATAAGGAGAGTTTTAAATTCGTTCTACAATCAAGATATTTCAAAATGATGTAGAGTAATTAGAAACAAAACAGTAATAGATGCTCATCATTATAATTATCATTATCAAACATTCTGATAAAAAACAGTACCTCGCACCTTTAGTTCGGTTAATCGGAGTTGTACAGTGTTTTTCTTTTTATTAACAGAGATTAAAAAAAAACCCACTTAATCCTCTATGTATGTACAGATTGCATTTGCCGATATTCTTTCGGTAATTAACAAAGTGAGCCTTCAGTTATATATCATTTAATACAGACAAATAATATTCATTCAAGGTTATTCTAATTCGCTCGAAGGCATCCGGTTATGATCTAAATAACAGATTGCAAACGACAATTAAATTGAAACCACCGGCTGATTCACTTCGGCGTGACAGCAGTTGTAGAGCCCTCAGGTCATCGAAGCACGTTTAGTCACCAACAGGGACTTACGGCCCTATGATTCTCATTCCGTCTCACAGCCAGCAAATGATGGTGACATAGCTTTGCATAAGACGAGTGAGTTTAATCAAAATGTCACTTTTAGTGTTTCATCATTCTGCACATGTTAGGCATGTGCCCTCGATTGGATTGGGCTCTGCCCTGGAGGATTCTAACATCTAAAACTTTTGAAATGCGAAAAGACTTTGTAATCAATCGTCACTAAAATGAACGATGTGAATTATTTCAAAGTATTTAAAAAAACCAAACCTTTTGAAAAGCAGAAGGACTGTGAAAATAGTTGGCCAACAAAAATGAGCTACTTAACGGATATAAGATCTAAGTTTGAGCTCGTAAGTCTTTCCGGTTGAGGATGAGTTTTATTTCTTTCTGAGCATTTGACTTTTGAATAAATATAGATTAGGGCCATTTCCTCCTTCTATCATTATTTCAACAATACTTTTCTCCTCGCATTTCATTTGCCGAAAATAATTTTTATTTCATTATGTAGAAGGTTTTAATTTCCTTCCAATCATTACACAGGGTGATATTTGTCATTATGGACAAGAAACAAATATGAAGGTTAGAATGGGATAAAATACCATGATGTTCAAATGTTAAATATTCTGAATGTGATCCAGATGAGAGCATTTATGCTGAGTTCTTATCAGAAATGAAGATTCATCTTCTTCAATCGATAAGTGGAGATGAAAAATCTTTAGATAAATATGTCATTTATTATAAAAAAATCAAAATGTTTGATTAGGTTGTTCTAACGCTAAAAATTGATAAGTGTAATTTTTACATTTATTTTTTAATTTTACTTATTCCAGGTTTGTAAGGTTGGAATTTTAGAATAAATTTTTAACTCCCTTTTTGATGTATTAAAAATTTGAAATTTTTTGCCATTGTGTATTTTTGATGGCAACACAGTTTTAATACTATGTTTAATAATTATTAATCTCTAATTTAATTAAATTTTGATGCTAATGACGTTGCCTAGAAATCAAATTGAGAAAAAGATTATATCATATTCATAATAATGCCTTATAAGTTAAGAACTAAAATGTTGAAAATAAATAAAAATCTATAATTTTTTGCCCCCAATGAAAATGTTTTTAAAATTTTAAACGAATAAAAATTTTTAAATTTATTTTTATGAAATAAATTTAAACATAGGGCGCATGAGTGGTAAATAGTTATGGGCCACCATAAGCAAACTCACCCACATTAACCGCATTGTAGATTTAGTAATGCAGAAAACATTAAATTCTATGAATTTAGTATTATGTTCACTTTTATTAGATTATCTGGAGTCGAAGGAGTAAAATGGAGATGGTAAATGTAGTGAGATAATCTTTTTTCCTCCATGGTTTAGTTTAATCATATATACGTTTCGTTTTGAAGCAATTGGAGAGAGATTTAGGGACGGACCTTGTAATTTTGAACCGTCGTCAGATGACGAGGATGCAGTTCATCCCTCTGCTAACTTCCACGTTACGTCAACTGAAGAATAAATGCCTTTGGCGTATATGGTGTTAACCAGACCCACTTACACAATGGGTTTTATATAGTATCGAGTTTCGAACCTAAAACTCAGCGGTCTCAAAGCCAAGACCTTGCCATCAGGCCGCTGCGGTTCTTTGCCACTGTCCTTTGTGCATGTAGTCCTGGTGAACTTTAACACAATAAATGGATCAAATTTTATTTTGTTGGTGTGGTGTGATAGTCTAGATAGTGGAGAGAGGGCATGTCAAATCTCAGTCTTGATATGAGACCACTCTTTTTGCTCCAGAAGATCCTCTGTATATGTACGATTTATTAATTGAATTTATATGTCTAATGTTCTCACATTTGTAGGGTAAAAAGTTGACAACTTTGAAAGCAACTCTGGTATAATCTTTTCCTGCATCTACGGTTCAAAATTTTAATGTCTTCATCGATGCCCTACTGAATGAGTTTGAGATAGGAATCGGGTGTTCATCAAATAAGTCAATTCTCAGTTTTTCCGAAACTTGCTTTTAAATCTTATCTACCGCATTAGTTCTTAAAACTACTACTTATCTAACATCCACAAAATTTTACTAATTAATTACTACTAATCAAACATCCTCAAAATTTTCTTAGCGTAAAATTACTTTATGCAAACTTTTTTTTAAAAAAAAAAAATCCCAACCGCCAAAAATGATGCAGTCTGCCCTGGCGGACCCAACTCATTTGAAGTGCAATTACTTCTACCGGTTTCTATTCTTCAATAGACGTTCTAACCCTTCGGAAACGCAACGATTATCACAGCCAAGAAATAACAAAATAACTTTACCGACAGAGCACACGATAATTCCTTGAGAAAAATTCCACTCGGAGTGCTTCTCCCTTCCAGTGCTGGGATGGGTGGAGCAGATGGAAGAGCTAGAACCCTTTAATCGATAGAAGTTTGAAATAATCCATGAGGAGAGAGATAAGTCGCCAAATGTGGCAGTCAAAGTGGAATGTCTAGCTGCACAGGTAGCAGCCGCTATTTGAAGTGAAGCGGCGAGAGCGACTTGCCGCAGATAGAGAGTTCTCGCCGCTCTTTGCTCCTGCCTATCTACATATAACGGTAGGCTAAAGAGTGTATGTCATGGCCGGGTAAGTAATTGCACCAATTTTGTCTTTATAATTAAATGTCACTGATTGTCACTATCATTTAAAAGCAAGGAATGATAAATTTTTTAATGACATTCAATATTTAAAAAAATGTTTAATAGTGTTCAATCTAATCGTGGAAATACGATACTGAGTGAAATTGTTTAAAACTACTTTTTATATAATAAAAAAATATAAAAAAGGTTGTGGAAATAAATGCAAATATTTGGAATTGCACCAAGAAATTATTGATTTGTTCTGTAAGAATTAATGGCAATTTTGGGACAAGTCCCGCTTCATTTTTCTTCCGCGCCGGTGAATTAAATATTCACCGGTATAACAAGCTTCCAGTGAAGCATTATGTATTCACTGCCACATTTCTGATGCTACACATGATCATTATCTTTATATATATAT
>JAPMOR010121435.1:419358-438960 GCA_026543865.1 Argiope aurantia | reverse complement strand
ATATATATATATATATATATATATATATATATATATATATATATATCAATTTAAGTAACTTTAAAGATAATTTCAATATTTTTCTCTTTCTTTTTCAGATGAAAAAATTCTTTTTTGTAGGTCTTTTATCAGATTCTCTTAAAAGAATTTTCCACTAAGATTTCAGGAAACAGTTGCTAATTTTCCATTAAATAATTTAAAACTATCATAATGATAATTTCATGTTTGATTGTCATTAAAAACCCACTTTTTCATGAAATATTATATTATTTATTGTTGATAATTACATGATACTTTAAATAACATGCTTTGTTTAAACGTCTCAATAACTTTAATAAATTTTTACATGAATAAAGTGAATTTTCGAATTTTTATTATAATTCAAAAATAATCACCGAACCTTTTACAAGATTATATGTCATTGCAAACAAGCTTAGTTGAATTCATAGGTATTCAACTAAGAGAAATCCTTTATTTCTGAAGTTTATTACTCAAAATTTACTTTGCCTTACAAAAGTAAACAAAACATTTTAAGTATTATATAAATTTGAAAAATATTGCATTTCTCTGATTAATATGTGCGTTTCTACCTTCCGAAAACAGAATAATTTCCAATATTATTTAATTGTTCTGTGAGATAAAAAAAAATTGAGAACAAAAGTTTTGGTTCTGATAATTTGGTTTTGATAATTCATTTTTTAAATAACACAATTGATACTTATAGAACTGATTACGTTTTTATGGCTGGTCATTCATGTTTGTTAAATCAAGACATCTTAATCTGAATTATTGATTGAGAAGAAAACACTTACAAACATTAATAAAATCACTTTTAAAAAGAATTTTTTATTCGTATTCAATATTTTATATTCAAAATAATGCATTGGAAATCATGCATTCATAACTCTCTATTTATGGCAGTGGCAGTTAAATCAAGATTTAAATGGAAGACCTCAAAAACATGCAAACCTTTCTATAATATCTGCTGATTTATAATAATAATATTTATATAATTTTCGCTTTTCTTAACTGAAAATAATGTCATGACAATTCATAATTCGTCCTCGTTAGATCAAGATTGATTGTGATGTTCTGTAAAAAAAAACCTGCTCTGGAATGAAACATTGAATTTTTTCTCAGATTCTATAAATACTGATTTATCAAAAAAAAATGTCAGTTAACTGATCCTCATTAATGACGAATTCACTCTGCGGATATTAAATCACTGACATCTCCTAAACTGAAACGAAATGTTGAACACCGTTCTGAAATTCTGACAGGTAGCAACTCACGTGGGGATAGACAGGCGTTAAAAAGTGCGTGCTGCATAGTAAAATTAGGTCATCATCCTGTTTGAAAGCAACGGAAAGGGAAAGAACAGACAGAAAGGATTATGACCAAGACAGTCATTAAAAGCCGAGCACGTTTTCAGGCTCTTACTCTCTATAATTTTCAATACGTCTGCGTAATTAATAGTCTTCCTTTGGATAAGCGTTTCTCTTAAGATACTTGTCCACAGGAGCGTGTTTGCAAAGGTTTGATTGACATTACCTTACACACATATTACGGTGATTAGGAAGATACTATCATCGACATCTGATTCACTTAAGATCGGTTCCATTAGCATCTTGAGATAGATATTTATCAGTTTTCCTATTTATTTATTTTTTAATTTTTATATTGGTTAAAAGAAAATCTGGCAAGTGAAAATATTTTGAAAAGATTTAATGTAAATTTAATGTAATCTTTTAATGGAACGGAACACATCTTAGCTTTTAATATATTAATTACTCACGTGCCAGAAAAATTTAAAAGCCTCTAATAAACTTCAATAGACTATGTTTGAAATTAACAAACATTGCATCCAGTCTCTTTGAATAATTATTGGCAGTTTCCGAAGATGGAAGTCAATATAAGGAAATTTAAACCTATGTGGCGAAACTCATGCGTATTAAAAAAAAAAAGAAAGTTAATAATACAAATAAATGTTTAAATATCGAAATTTCCCTGAAATTTTTTTTTATTGAGACTGAAATTTATAGCACTTTGATTACTTATACTGTGGAATGTCATCCCTAATGGAATGTATAAAGCGTTAATGGATTGTAGAAACCTTTCTGAGCCTTTTCGTTTCAAGTTCTTCAGTTTCTTGGGTCGAGAGAAAGTTACCTTGGCTTTGAAATCGTCTCTAAAAGCTACTGAAATGGAGTTTCTTTGTATTGACCTTTACTTAGTAATTAGTTTTTGCATTTATTTGCACATTTTGGGATCAATACCAACTAAGGTGAAAATAGAGTTATAATTTTTTTTCTCACGTGGAAAGGCATAGCAAATGAAAAAAACCCGTAAGGACTCTGGTTTACAAAATTGAAGACATTTTAGTTATCCTTAATGAATTACAGTATTATAAAATAGGAATGATGCGAACAATTCACATTAAGAGAACATGGAAGATGCGAGATTTTGATATTTTCCTCATCTTTTCGACTCAGTAATCTCAAAAGAGCTATCCCCACCCTACCATAGTTTCCAAGTTAAACTGAATGATCATTATCGTCGTGATAGAACAGAAACTAAAGCGCTAATGGCCATCACCGGGCATGATACAACTGCTACGGTAGGAAGTATGTCCCGACATTGGTATGGAGGTAAACCTCATACCATTATTTTACCCTCCAGGGAAGCGATAACAAACCACCATACCGGAAGCTTCTCGTCCCCATTTTCGAGGTTCCATCGGTGGGAGTAATCGACTGAATAAGATGTAACTTTACTTTCACCCATACTGATGCTATTCCTAGGGCCTTCCACTTGCTCACACAAGCCTTCGTCTGATGTTTATTTTCTTAAATAATGATACATTCCTTCATAAATCGCTTACCAAATTTTAGATATTAGATTTTCCATACGTTTTTCCCAAAAGTGCGTGTATTTATTGAGTTATCGAGAGAAAAGTCTCTAAAATTATTTTTTAAATTGCTGAATTTTTACACTGAGTATAAATGAGATTAATTTGAGCTCCAAATACTTAATTATCAAGAAATAATTTTTTATTAATGATTTCATCATGTTTATCAAATAAGCTGAAATTGCTGCAATTTATTTAAAAAAATAAATGTGCAAGTTTAAAATTTATATTAAATAAGAATTATTTGAAAAGAAACCAAAGAAAATCAGAAAGGGTTATTGGGAATGGTGTCTATAGTATGAGCCATTGGGTCCTTAGCGAACTGCGAAACATATGCCTTGTTTAAGATATCCTAGAGGAAGACAAAAATACTTTCCCGCCTTTTCCAATATTATTTTTAAATGTTTGTTTACTTTACTATAAACCATGTTCAAAAAAGTGAAACGATCATAAGTAAAATCATTCGTTCTCTACGCCAGCTCTATGCAAAGTAAGTAGCTAAGTTATATATTTCTTGGATCTGCAGGATATTACGGTTAAAAGTAAAGTTCAATTTTCGTTTTTGAATTTTCTCCTGGGAAACAGGTAAGTGTTCTCTTTTACTTCTGACAATTTTCATCGAAGGATAGTTGGGAAAAGGCTTTTAATGTTATAAAAACCTAAATTTTTTATATTTCAAAAAGACTGGATGATTTAATAACTGGATGTGATATTGAATCTAGGGAAGCTGTAACTTTCAGCCTCGTCAATAATACTTAATATTTTCTGTCAACAAATAATATTTTTTTAAAATCTTTCATATAATTTACATATATATTAGTTTTCCATATGAAAGCTGGTTATTATTAATAATTTAAAGTCACTCGATGTCAAACATGGAAGAAAACAAGAAAACTGATGTCGAAGAAGAAGAAAATAACGAAACTGATGTCGAAGAAGAAAACATGATGCAAATAGAGAAATCCAAAGATGATGATTTTGTCTCTTTTCAGCAAAAACCGAAGGCTGTGGAGATGGGGGAAGAGGTTTATCTTGAATCATAAATGATTGAATTTTCAACAAATGTGCAGATTTTTATCGATTATATTGAAAGAATCAAAATGAATAACATTTATTCGCATGTCTGCAGAATTGAAGGAATTAATATTGTGACTGATGTGAAGCACAAAAATTTGACTAACACAAAATCTGTTTTGGTGGTTAGTTATAAATAGTTATAAATAAAAGTTATATAACAAGATTTATATTACCAGATTTTCTCGTTGAAATAGATTTTTTTGTAGTAAAAGTATTTTTTTCAATTTGTATAAATGCCAAAGTAAAATTAGCTGAATGGGGCATTAAACAGTCTCCTTGAGTTCAAGTCTCTACAATTAAACTGAACTTTAAGTTTTCACAAATTTTAAAATGCGTTCCGAAATTTCAATTTGGAATTCTGTAGTTAATTGCACGTAATTACGATTATGCGTTGTAGATTGTTAATTTGTGGCAAAAATCCAAATAAAAAAAATAGAAGAAAACAATCAAAAAGGAAAAAATAACTTTCTTTCGGTGAAAATGTTACTGTATTTCTGCAAGGAATTCTTTCGTATCTCTTCTAAGCTAAAATAGTAAGGAGCAGAAAATTCTTCTCTTAGACTTTTTTTTATGTATTGCACATATTTTCGCAATGATTTTAATATGACTTAGAAAGATTTTGAAAGTAAAAAAAATATTTATGGCAAAAATATTGTGCTTAATCATACAGTTACTCACTGAGTCAACTTTTTTCAATAATTCTAAAAAATGACTAGTTACAAAAATTTTAACTATAAGTTGGAGAAATTTCGATGATTCACAGTAATTGAAATCCTTGCTTTACAAATATTTTGCGAATGACGATAATATTAACGAAAGTGCTATTGAACACGAAAAAAATTTGATCAATCAAAAGAAAGTAAAAAAAATTAGAAAAAAACAGCATGGTTTTGCTAGAAGAAAATAATTTATTTAATCAGATACATAGAAATTGAAAGCAAACTGTGAGAGCTTGAGGGAACGATGGAAATTAATTATGTAAATTAGAATTTTAAACATATAATATACAAAATGGCCGTAAAATTCCTTTCCCCATTTGGAGGCATTTGCAACTAAAATTATCTGACGGAATGAAAGAGGAAATTATCGTATACATATTGCAGAAACATAGGGAGATGAAGTCAACACCAACAACAAATTTAGACGATTATAAAGTTAAAAGATTTAAGTGAAAAAAAGTAAATAATTTATTTTATCTTAAGCACATTTTTTTTAAAGTTTGACTGAGCATATTGTATACAGGGGAGCCCCAAAATGACTTCTTTTACTTGGAGGCATCTGAAGCTAAAATTGATGAATGGAATTAAATCTTAAACACTGTGAAAGATAAGAGAAGATAAGTTCCTCATAGAAAATTATTTACAAAGGTCGCTGATAAGACACATATTGGCTCTAAATTCCATGTAGAGGAAATTCACAGTTTAATTAAGTTCGTTTCGTTAATTAAAGTGAGGTGCTCCTGAACGATATGCAGCATTTTCAATGTGCTTATCTTCCTTATGCACAATATAATGCATCCGGTTTATGGCCTCCTCTAATATTGCTTGTGAACTGTGGCTTAAGATGTTTGAGACAAAATGTGTTATTATACTGTTTGATGCTGCTTTTTGTTCTTTCCTGGCTCTAACTCTTAGAAATACAGTATCCTATAATTTTTTTATCATAGCTCTCGATACTGCAACAGACATTAGACCTTTACTAAGATATGAAACCTAAGAGCGTATATCCGTAGGAGCCACCACAGATTTACACTATCTGTTGTAAAACAACTTTGAGTAAAGCGCACTCCTATATAGCAGGGTGCATAATGAGCACAAATCAATAATCAATCAAAGTACCACTGATTGAATGTTAACTCTCTGAATGTGTCACACGCACATAGGAAATTTGCAAAATCTACCTAGATGTTGTAAATTTCCTAGTAGATATATGGCAATAGAGTCAATATCTCTCCTAATAGCGATTTTTGGTATTTTTTCTTTAATAGAATTTATATTCCTATGTTTCCCACAGCCCGTATCTGAAATTTGGTTTCATTCTTTTTCATTAGGTTTAGCTGTAAATGCCTACAAACAAGAAAAAATTATTTTATGGTCATCCTGTATTTTTGATTTTTAATGAATGTTTTAAGAACTCTTTTTTTTGTAATTATTGCAACTTAATGCTTTTATATTATTACATTTAGTGCCTCGTTATTTCGCAGTTTGTCTTCTACTTCAATGTTTTTAATGATTTTTTTAATTTAAAAGTTCACTAATAAAAACGTATTTGTTATAACGCTTTCATTTCTGTCATTTTTGAATTTTTAGTTTTTAATATATTTCACAATTCATAGTTATGTAAATGATATGCAGTCTGGGAATCAATTTTTTTCTTGAACTACTTTATCAGAGAGAATATCTCGAAAAAAAATCAAAATTAAATTAACATTTTTTCAAATAACTGATATGTAAGCACTGGCACATCAAGAAATGAGCGCAAAATCGATTACAAAATTTCATAATTTCTCAGATCATCCGTGTACAAATAGTACCATAATCATTGTAGAATCATGCGCTATAAATGCACGGATGATCTGAGTCCTATTTTTCCAATGCACTCGGAATTTAAAAAAATTCCAAAGACTTTATTGTTAATGTGCATGTGATTATGATGATGCATATTCTCATGATAATCAAAAATAGCTTTACTGTTTCCGATTCAGAAAGAGTCATTTCTCCCCCTCCATCCAAATTAAATTGATAAAACAAACAAAAAAAACCGCGGTTCGAAATTAAATTTTTGATAATGCAGGTTTTCTAATCGAGAGAAACAAGCAAAAGAGTCAAACAATTAAAACCTGTATATAATCATGCCACAAATAACAGAAAACTGTTGTCTCAATGACATTTAAAAAAAATCCTAAAATCCAAACATTTTGTTGCTGATTGTCTTCTGATAATGATGATGATGCACCTTAAATTAGGATGATAAGCATTTATCAAGTTAACTATGAACGGAAATAATCAGCGAAGATAGCAAATTTCTTTTTGGTGAAGATTTTCCTCCAAGCTACACAGATAACGCGAAGAAACTGCCTAGCTTAGAGTTCAATCTTTTGCGTTCGAAGTACCAATCTATCGTTACACACAAAGTTAACGCGAGAGGAAGTTCTTGAAGTAACGACCCATTGTAATTCTTTGAAAAGCCTAGGAGTCTCAGGAACCTATATTTCAGAATAGCGTGAGAGTATAAAGGGCTTAAAGAAAAAAAAATTCTTGCTAGATATAACAACATAAAACTGGATCAAAAGAAAATGAGTGATAAAATATAAGGAATTATTTTGGAGTAAAGTTCGATACATTCTCTAAGAAGCATATAAAACTTGTTGAAAAACTATTTTAAAGATAGATGTATTTTTGTGATACGAAGAAAGAGTATTTTTCTGATGGAATCTTTATAAACATTGATATATATATATATATATATAAAGAGAGAGAGAGAGCTGTGTAAGTTTGTGAAGTTTTCGAAATATCTTAAATCGAATATTGTCAAATGTTATATGCTTAATAGCTTATAAAGAATTACATCAAGATTGTATTAAATTTTCGGACATTTTCTTCCACAATTTTTACATTTTTACATGCTAATAGAAAATAATGAAATAGTCAAAATATTCCCACTCGAGTTTTATTTGAAAAAATGAATCTCAACATTGCACACCTCCCTAAATTCAAAAAGAATACTTTTCCAATTATGTTAATTTATCTGTGAACTCGATAACTCAAAAGAGCAAAAAGCTAGACGAATGAAACTTGGCCTCTGTTAAGGCTTACACATTCTCCCCGCGATCTTCTCCCGTTGGTTGACGAATTTCTGGCGACTTTTTTTTTTGGGGGGGGGAGGGTGAAATTCATGGAAGTTCCTTATGCAATTTAACTAAATTTAATTTCTTTCGTTTGTTTTCCATGCTAAGGTTAAGATCACATTCTTTAAATACCTCTTTAATTAATATCATCAAAATTATACATTCACTAAACTTTAGTTGAAATCAATGTGTTTCCCATTTCTTGTCCATATGAATGTAGTAATTTCAATGCCTTTCGAGCTGAATGACTGAAATTTAGAATATAATTTTAACCCATGAATAGCAGATTTGTTTCGAATTTTCGAAAAAAGGCTGCAAAGAGTTAACTGTCTGCCGGATTATTTATTGGTATGTCTGGGGAATAATATACAGTGGTGGCCAAAATTGTGGGCATTTTTGAAAATCGTTATGTTTTCTAACTTTGCATGCTTATAGAAAATGTTACATTTCACAAAATGTGAACTCTTACATATCATTTTAAAGAGAATTTAATGCTAATTTCAATACAAAAAGAAAAATTCAAATATTTGCAATAGAAAAAAGTTATTCTTACTTTAATCTGAATAACAAAGACAGTGATGAAGGGGTTTGTAATTTCTAACTTTCCTGATAAATCATTGTTATTCTTCTGGGAACCACTCAAATATTAATAACTGCTAGCAGAAGCTGACATCATGTTTAAAATTGGAAAAAGTCATTATTGCGCTTTTTTCTGTAGAAGGAAGACTGTTTTTTATGTAATCAAATTGCAAGTTAAAAATTTGGTTATAATTTTTAATATATATTTATAATTTTTGTAAATATTTCTAATATTTAGTAAAGAAGCAATTACATCAAATAAAAATAGATTTGACACCTAGAAAGAGAACTAAGATTATTGTGCTACATGAATGTTGTCTTTCCTATGCTGAAATTGCAAGGCAGGTGAGAGGCTCAGTGACAACATCTGGAGTCCGAAAGTTTTGTTTACGATATCAGGAGACAAATTCAATGAAAAGCAAAGCAGGAAATGGCTGAAAAAGGTGCACCACATCTGTTGACGACAAAAGAATAAAAAACTATGTCTCCAAGATAGAAGAATGTCATCAGAAGTCAAATGAATGATGCTGGCATTTATGTCATTTAAGGAAAAATCAGGAGAAGATTATTAGATGTTAGACTAAGAGGTAGAACTCAAAGAAAAAATCCTTATATCAATTTACAGCAGCGAATAAAAAGATTACAGTGGGCAAAGGAATGCATTAAATGGACAGATGATCAGTGGTCACAAGTTATACGGAGTGAGAAAACAAAGATATTGTTATTCGGTAGTGATGGCGAAAATATTCAAGGCATATAATAGGCGAAGAGTTACATTCTGACTGCATTCAGGCAACTATTAAGAACTCAGAGTTATGATTTGGTCATGTACGTCAGCAGACGGTATTGATCTCTTTCATGTTATCGATGGGACATTAAATGCAAGAAATTTCATTGACATTATTCTAGAGCCAAAACACACCTTCCATCAGTGATCTCTTTCCCAACAAGGCATCATTTATTTTCCTGCATGATTCAGTTCCTTGCAGCACAGCAAAAATATTGAAAGAGTGGTTTTTTACAAAGAGCATTTAATTGTTATTAAGAACAGGAAACAATCCTGGCCTGAGAACTGTTGAGAATTTATGGCACCGTTTGAAAATTCTTATACATATGAAGCGTTCATCAAATAAAAGATAATTAATTGAGGCTACAACTGCTTCCTGGCATCATTCAATAACGAAGGCAGAGATTACAACTCTTGTCATCTCAATGAAATATCAGTGTGAAGCTGTAATAAAAAAATAAAGGCTACCCTGATAAGTACTAATAACTCACTACAGTCATCAGTATCTAATATATTTCGAAAATTATTGCCACTCAACTTTTTTGTGAATTTGAATTTTGCTTTCTGTATTGAAATCAGCGTAAAATTCTCTTTAAAATGACGTATGAGACTTTGCATTTTGTGAAACGTTATATTTTCTATAAGCGTACGAAGTTAGAAAATATAAAAAAATTTCAAAAGTGTCCAAAACTTTTGACCACCACTGTATTTCAAATAATATAATTCAAAATTGTGATAAATTAGTTAATCGGCATGTAGCTTTGATACAAAAGTCTAGATCTGGATCAAATTTTTGAACTACAAATAGAAAAGATCCGAAATGCATACTTAAATTTCATCCTTATATTTTGAAAATAATACAAAGTGCTCTATATTAGGTGAGTATATAAGAAAGTTGAAGGAAGACACTACCATTGGTATGAAAAACCAATAACCATAAACAATAGAACAATCATTTTGATTTAAAGAAACCAGTTAAAAATTTCTCTGTAACTTTACTTACTAAATTCCATCTCAATAAATTTTGTTTTCTTTAACACTTTTTATACTAAAAGATGTGTCCATCTTTTAGTTTAAACTGTTAACAGTATTTCGGATATGATTGTCACAGGTTTTACTAACAAAAATTGTAATAGAAAATATAATACATATTGTCAGAGTGCTTAAAAAATAAAATAATTATTTATAGAATATTTTATATTCTAATATACAGTAAGTTATAACTTTGTCTTCTGACATTGAGATCCTCTGTATCCACAATGTTTACTCACACTGAAACCAAAACTAATCACTAAAATCGATTTGAAACAAATAGTGATCCACTAACAGAAAAAAATGCAATGCCAAATATAAAATAAAAATAATACTGAAATTAAATATTAGCAATAACCTTCAACTGAAGTGCGAATATTACGAATCAGCAGGCCTCAGATCATTTACCTTTGCTACAATTCAGCATAAAAAATGTTTTATATAACTTGTCTAAATTTCTAGATGGCAAAACGAAAGTTCCAATTTCTCATCAAGGAGTATATAATTATAAACTTCGCCCTATATGTATTTACATATATATTTATAAACCCTATATATAAATGCTAAGTTTGCATACGTAGAAAGATGCCTGCATATGGTTTCACTTACAATGTATTTATTTACATTAATTTAGTGTTTTGAACAGTTTTCTTCGTCAAAAATAGATAGTTTGTGAGGAAAATTAAGATACCTTTATAATGATATCATGAAATGTAACGAACCCTTACAGATTATGGATCTTAAAAATTACTTTAATATTATTATTAAATCATGTTTAAAGATTACTACGAATTTATAAAAAGCATATAGAGGGCAGTAAATATATCATCTCCACTGCAGTAGAATAACTGAAGAATCCAACTGACATTGAGATCAATGATCTAAGACTAACGATACAGCAAACCATTCAACCGTTGCCATTGATGTTGACAATTGATTATTGAACTTCTGATAAACGCGTTAACAAAGCGAGAGGACACAGGAAGATTAAACGAAATTTATGATGGTTATCAATACAGCGAATGTCAGATTTTTTGCTTTGGATTTCTTATTTGAATTTTCTTTTTTTGTCGTTCAACTATAGACACTTAATCCAAGTGTAATTATGCTTCAAAAAGAGAATGGGCAATAAACTGAAAACAAAAACAAAGATTTTTTGAAAAAGAGTGTGATTGAGATTCTCAGAAAGGATGGATTGATCTCAGTCTTAGTCACTTCTTATCTGCTCAGTCTTAGTCACTTTTTAATGATGCAGTTGAGGCCTATTCATCAATAGAATAACAAGTTGAGGCCTATTTATCAATAGAATAACAAATTTGGAGCCAAAAACTGTATAATTAAAATTGTATATATCTAAAAAAATTATTAATATATTATAAAAAATTATAAATTATTAATAATCCTTGAAGAAGTGCTTCAAAATAGCATTATTTTGTATAGAAATGTGTTTCCATAAATTAATAACTATTTTGCGATTTGTTTACTCTCTCTTTGATTTTTAGATGCTTCCTAAAAGATATTCTAGGAAATAATATTCTAGCATGAAGGATAGTTTTTTAATCCTATGGTTTCTGTCAGATGTTAAATGGGATGAGGACTGATTGGAGCGTTTCATTAAATTTAGAAACATTGTTAAACTCTCTGATGAAAGGTTCCAAATCATTTTTTTCTCTGCCACAATAATAACTGATCTTTTCTAGTTTTCTACTTTTCACTTTGAAGATAACCTAAAAACAAAACGAATTAAAACAAAGTATCAAAAATTGTTTATCTAATTATTGGAATTTTTATTAAAAATAATCATACTCCTAGTAAGAATTTATTGAGATTCGTGGTGCTTCGTTGAAACTGACCAAAAATTCTTCTGCAACAATAAAAATTGTTTTGACGATGTCATTTATAATGTTTGTTTATGCTAGCCGATTTTTTTCTCTACTTTTACTTTTGTCAGCAGCATAAACCGTAGTGCTCAAATACATAATAAAATTGCACTTATGCTTAACATAAAAGAATACCTTTATTTTATATCTTTCAATTCATTTTACTGATATTCGGAATGGAAGAAATTAAAGACAAAATAAATTTGCTGCTTAACATCAAAACTCCAAAAGCCTATATTTCAAAAAAGTACCCTTTTAGTAATTTCAAATATAATGTGTAACCATTTCAAAGAAATTCCATAATTATATTTCTCTTACTAAATCTAAGTTTGTAAATGAAGTTGTTTTATTAAATAAAAATCAGTTTCATTTTGAATTTCCCAAGTAATATATAATTGTATTTCTTATAAGAGATATCTACTGTTTTTTTAGTCAATTCTACACATTATTACATCTTCCAAAAAAGTAAAAAGATTATGTCATAAGATTTATGCTGTATTTCTAATTTTTACTTTCATCCGTCAGTGAAATCTATTTATCTTATCTCAATCTGTGCGGTTATTATCTCTCACGTTTAACAACACCGTAATATGCAAAACTACGCTTTTAAAATTCACATCACAGATCTATGTCTAATCAACGTTTCAACAACTCATCCTTCCATGTTCCGTTTATGTTTTGATATTATATCATTGCCGCTGGTATTTACGTAATCTTTAGAAGAAAAATATATTATCCTTGAAAAATCTTTTGAAATAGTTATAATAAGTGAATCAAGACAAATAACTATTGATACAATCAATTTTAATATCAATAAAATCATGATTAAGGAATTAATACTTTATGTTGAAACTCCATTATATGAAGAGACTTACTTTATTATTTATGTTTAAAAGGTTCATCATCGGCTTGTAATTACAATTTTGAGAGAAGCTTGTAAAAGATTAAGATGATATTTCAAAGGAATTAACGATGCAATGTGAAAGCCTTTAATAAAATGAATGAAACGTTTTGAGGCTTTTACAGCATCATTGATGCAATCTTGTCCATCAGCAAATTGCTTTAAGATTTTATTTCATTTTTCAACTTCTTGTTTAAATTGTACGAGGGAAATTAGAGGTTGAGAGCAAAGCAATGATTAGACTGAGAGTTAAAAATGGGCCGATTATTTAAAATAAATATTGAATGGTTTTTAATACTTTTCAACTGTTCACGAAATAGAGAGAATAATTGACTCGTTTAAAAAAATAGAATATGATAAATTTTTGAGCATCAAAATTATTAAGATTCAATTTTATTTAATTTCTGGAAATGATTAAAAATTCGTCTCAATATATTTAAATTTTATTTTATCTCTTATCGCCATAAAAGAATTTTATAGGAGGTGCTTTATTCTTTTTTTTTTTTCATGAATGTACAAATAGAGGAAAACAATAATTGTTCTCTCACTTTTGTTTATTAAAGAAATCGTTTCGATGCGATTCCTCTTTTTGATATCTCATTAGTATTCCTAGTTTTTTATAACATGGAGCTACGATTTATGGAAATCTCCAAAAAAAAAAAGATTATTTAAATGAAAACAGCATTCCTTTTATGTATTAATGTTCTTTCCAAATCTCACGAGTGTACCCATTCATAAGTGTTATTTTCGGATTTTTAATTCCTAAAGTTTTTTCAGTTAGTTTAAAAAGAGATAAAGAAAAAAGAAGGATTGTACAGATAGCGGAAGAAAATATTTGCCTTCGTTTTTTATTTAATAGAAAATCATTTATAATAGGTTCCCTGGATTTTGAAATTCAAATCGGATCTGATTTAAATAAAAGCGAAATTCAATTCCTTCTATTAAAGTTCTTTTAAAACTTCTGTAGTGTATTCATTTTGAAATATTATTTTCTAATTCTTGATTTTGAACACTTGGTTCTTCAAGCATTTATTTGTTTATATGTGTGTATTTTAAAATAAATGATTTTTTTTATTCGAAATATCACCAAAATAAATTTATCAACAATTTTAAATTTCAAAATTGTGCGTGAAATTAAAAAAAGCATATCTTGATGAAAATGTATGTATACCCTACTGATAAAGATCAGTGTCAGTTTATTTCCTTGATATTTTAGTAGTGCTTATATTATTTGCTTGTTGTGGAATGAGACGTGGAATATATATTATTTCAAAAATAGATTTGGATAATCAAAAAACAAACGTTTTAATGCAAAATTTCAGAACATTTACCTTTACCATCGGCTCTGCGGTAATGATATAGTTTTTAATATTGTAGAAATCAGTAAATCATAAAAATATGCTTAAATTTAAAAAATAAATAGTGTAATTCATTTTTGGAAATATACGATATATTTCGTAAATTTTAAACTGAGATTTTATGATATAAAAATATGAAAATGTCGCCATTGCACTGATCGCAAAATTTTAATATGAAATAAATTTCGAATTTGAAATGAAATAGTTACTAAAATTATAAATTAAAAATAAAAGTTGAGAGAAATATGGAATAGTTTATTCATGTTCATAAACTTTCAAAAATATAACATCAGTATTACATCAACAACAGTATGTAGAACTTCTAATCAAAATTAAGAAAGAAAAAAAGGAAAGAACTGGAAGAAAAAGAAAGAAAAATAACTATTTATCATAAAAATTCAGACTTTATATTCCGATTTCTGATAAATATTAGAAAAATAGAGAAAGGGTTGAATGGTTTATTGCTTGCATAAGTTTTCTAATATATTTTTATAATCATTTAAATAAGCATATAGGCATGCAAATACAGCTTGTAATCTGAACAATAACAGGAAAAAATAAAAAATAAAAAACTAAGAAATTGTTCTATAAAAATGCATACTATTGATTTTGATCCAACACCATGGGCGGTAGTTCGCTCTACCGTAATCATATAGTTTCATTTTGCAATAGAGTAAAATAAATAGCTCACATGATCGATGAAGTTGTCATCTTGACAAGTAATTGAGAGGCAGCAACACTCATTCCAAACATGATCAAGATTTTATTTTCTTATCAATAATCTCCGATAAAGATATATGAAACTCTGTAAAATTTTACGATGAAGAAAATAAATTATTTCTTTAGCATTACTGGCTGAGTAACACTTACAAAATAACTTCGTATAAAATTGTACAAAGTCACTAATTTAAAACTAACTTTAACTAAAAGAATAAACATATAAAACATTTAAATTTTATTTGATTGGAGAGGCTCTGTTGATATGTTTGTGTTTTTGGGTATCTTCGAGGCATAATAATTTCAGGAGATATAAATGTATAAATCAAACGACGGAAACTATTTCGTGCAAAATAGCTTTCATAGCTGAATCAATTTTAAGCATACTTCATGAAGGAAAACAGAAACACAATGTTGTAACACGCTTTTATTTTACTGAATTGTTTCCTATTTGTAAAAATGGAATTTTTTAAACGATTTTTCATTTACTTCCTTATGTGCTGGAATTTGTAAATCCTATACACGTGTAACTCGTTAGCATTCTGTTCAAATGCGTGCTGCTTTAATATTCTTAGAATTTTATTATCATTTATCGATTAAATGAATTAAATTTGATTCCTTACGCGTGTCGCCATCTGGTCGAGAATTTGAAAAAAAATTAGGGAAGGATATCTTAATATTTAGAACAATGAAATGTAAATTAGAGACTAAAATGTAGATAATAAGTATTTTTTTAAATTATTTTTTATTAGAATTGTTTTTTAAAAGCGAATTTTATTAATTTTTTTTGTTTTGTTTTATTTAACGGTATAAACAAAAACAAAAACAAAAGATTTAGTAGAGCGTAGTATTTTTTAAAATTGACAAATTCTACCCACATTTAAAATTTAATGCTAGCCTTTATAACCGATATGGTCTCAAAATGCTGTTTTAAATTTGTATTAGCATATAGTATATACAGACGACATTTGAACGCAGTACAGTTTTGTGTATGACAAAAAAATATTGATACAGCCTCAGTTAGCGTAAAAATTTTGCATTAAATCAGAGAATAAAGTTGTTATAATCAGGAAAACTACTTTAACCAAGGAACAAAGTTGTTAATTATATGAATAAATGGTTCATTGATAAAATTAAAAAAAAATTCTTTTGCATGCCATAAAGAAGAATGGATTGAAAGATAATTTATTTCCATCAACCATCCATATCTAATTTTTTTTGTATTATTTATTTTGCTCATTATTTGATAATATATTTTAAAATCAAATCTGTCGATGACATTAAAAACGGATACATGTAAGGGATTTAATTATAATTTTCAACTTCTCGCTATTTTACCATAAGTTGAGAGGGATAAAATAAATATTGCGTGTGTTATACTCACTACCAGAAGGTCTCATCGTAAAAAAAATACTCCATAATAGAAAATTTTAAGATTCTAGTGTATAATTAATTGACGCTTATTTTTGAGATATATTAAACATTTTATAATTAAATAAGTTAAGCAAATCTTTTAAATGAAACTTTGGTTACTGTGGATTAAAAATGAAAATATAAATATTTTGAAAACATTTACGAATACTATAAGTATTATATTAAAGCAATATTCACTAATGCAAGGAATAATTTTCTTTTTTGTGCAAAACTAACTACTCATATAAAAAAATAATAACAAATTATTTTGATTTTGAAAAATACAGTACCAAACTGAATAACTAAAATGCTGCCCCAAAACAAAAAGATAACCTTGAGATATTTTGCTAGTATTATTTCCCTTACACAAAGATAATCCTACACCTGTTTTAAAATTAAACCAATCTACTTTGTTTCAGATTAAATTAGTTATTATAAAATAACAAAGAATGAATGTCACGTAAGTAATACCGAGATCGGTAGTGAAACTGATATATCACATAATGTGGCAATGGTTACAGAAAGTGTAAAGATTTGTAATTTCTTATGCTTAACAATAGTTGATATTTGAAATGGAGCATTAATTGATAGGATAAAAATTTTATGCCTGTCTTAGTAACTTATTTAGTTGAAATTACAAGATATATTTCTATGTTTTGAAAACTCAATATTTGTTTTAGATTTCCATGTATTAAGAAATTTGAATTTGACAAAATATGAAAACACATGAATATTAATTCAACTTTATTTTAAAAAGTGATTTATTTGATTGTAGTTAGAGTAATTTATTTATTAACTTTGAAATCATTAGAAATTATTTTATTAGGTCACTCTGAATTTGATACACCATAATTTACTCTTATATAACCTTCGAATTGAATTAAGAGTTTTATTCTTTAATATCCATTGTCTTTATTATCCATTGCACAAGTCACATTTAAAGAGTGATTTAAAACTAGGTAAAGCTGGAAATTGAATATGAAATATTTTCATTAATATGATTAGATAGGGAAAAGAGACAATTAAAAAATAAAATGTACAATGCCAAGAAAAAGCAGCGAAATGTTAATGCCGGCGCTGGTAACATTCAATAGAATTTATATCTGTATTCCTTCTTTATTATCGAGCTTTTGCAGGTGAAAGGCACAGATTAGAAATTTAATAATACACTTAATATTGAAACAGTATCAACTGTTTTAATCCAAATATCTGTGCTTAAAATTGCTAAGTTGGTAAAGTATTATCGTTTCCTCAACAATGAATTAACGAGATCATCTCAACTTGATTAATATGGTGACGTATTGAAATGAAACTAAAGAAAATAAAATTGAATTAAAACCATGCATACTTATAATTGGAAAACTTATATGGTAGTAATATGTAGCAAAAGCCCTCAGTCAAAAGTCTTGGTTTTATTGTTTCGATGCAATACGGATCAAAATTTTGTAACTTCAAATCAAACTGTTTAAGTTTTAGGTTCCATTTTTGAATATAGTAAAAGAATTGGATGCTATACTTTGAAAGGTTGCATAGAACTTTGTTCATATCTTCTTTTATACAAATTATGGAAAAAGACTGTATCAGAAATTTCCACCTCGAGTTTTTAATAAATTTTAACATTTTAAACCTCTTGCAGTCCGAATAGCATATTTTGGAATAATGTGAATCTGTCTACAAACATGATAATCCATCAAGTCCTGGGTGAAGGTAGTTGAAAGACTATTAGTAACTCCATCAAATTGAATGTGAACATTACTCAAATGCACAATGAGTCAGAAGCTTAGATATATAATAAATTTTGGCCTTAGATGGAAAAGATCCATCTAAGGCCAAAGAGTAAAAGAGTACGCAATTCTTTTAAATGAAGTCAAACTCAGAACGCATCATATTGCGGTAGCATATGAGAAAGTCAAGGTGAGAATTCCCCCATTTGTTAATTCAGAGGAGCTTAGCGGCACCTATGTAATATACGATTTTTTGGTACTCAATTGCTTAGAAAAGGCAAATAGTCTATGGGGGGACTGTATTAATTTTCCGTTCTTTCATTTATTTTAAAAAGTAACATGTATGAGCTAAAGTGTTATCATGATGGTGCAATGGAACCCATTCATCTTGCGTCTCAGTAACATGACGCTACGCATCAGTGCACGTCATCATAACCCGAGACTATAAGCCTCCCTAATACCGAAGCCCGGGGCGCATCTACTTCCTTTTCCCCCATTACAACACCAGTTAAATAATGGATTTTGTTTTTGAGTTTATAGTCTGTAGTTTCATTTTTTTTAAAAAAATTCTGTGAAATATACAAAGAAATTGTATATTTCACAATTTATTCTTATTTAAAATTAATTCCTACTAAATTTTTAAAATTTATTCTTATTAAAGGAGTCGTAAATACTCTTTATTCATTCATTCAAACTATAAACAAACTAAAATGTTTTCCTTTAACAATTTCGTTTTACCTCAAGTGTCAAGAATAATAGGATTTCTTAGTATTTGGAAAATTTTTTGCTTTTTAATTTAACTTTGCTTCTATTATTATTACAAAACTTTTGAATCCATTCAAGTGTTTCGGAAATTATTAAGAATAAAATGTGTTTTTAATTTCTTTTCTTCCTTTTATTTAGTTTGTGTTATTGTTAGCTCTTATCATTGGGCAAACACAGATTCTTCTCTAAATTTTATATTTTTATGACCATTACCATGGGTTTTATGTATATAAAACAATTTATTCTTCAAACTTTAGTCGTATAAATTTCATAATCGATCATAATTTCCTTATCAAATGTGGAATTCAAAACAGTTTGATACATAGTTTTTATCTTAAATTTTTTTTATATATTGATCTTTTTGGACTTTTTAATTTTTAAAGAATTAAGTTTTCTCTGTATGAGATGTTAAATCAAAGTTTCTTGCATTATACATCAAAAATTTATTTTCTAAGTTAAACACTATACCTCATATTTCAAACCTCAACAGTAATGATTTTATTGCGAGAAAATTTGCAATAACTTTCTGAAAAGGAATAATGGGTTAAAATTCCTTTAAATTATTTGAAATTTATTTCCCATTTATACTGGAAGCAATATATTTAGGAAGTTAT
>JAPMOR010121435.1:333150-419258 GCA_026543865.1 Argiope aurantia | reverse complement strand
ACCTACTTTTCTCCAACTCTGAACGGACGAACTCTAGTAAATAGTCATTTTATTGCGATAAATCTGCAATAATGTTTTGAAAAGGACCAATTGATTAGAATTAATTTAAATTATTTTAAACTGACTTCCCGTTTATACCAATGCCAATATATTAGGAAGTTATCAAAATTTATTTCCACCTTTTCTATTTAAACTATGACTTTCAACGGATGAATAATGATGCTTAAAGTAAGTTCCATCATTCAGTTAGTTCAATTGACGTTAAGCGTCGCAAATATAAATAGATTAGACACAAACCTATGCGGATGGTTACTTCGACTCAGTACCACTGTTGTGTTGTCATTATTTTAAAATCCATGTTTCAGCGATATGTTGAGATAGGAAATATAATTTGAGGTCTGTATTTAATTATTCAATAGAAAATACTAAGCTAATAGAAATAGCAAGGCAGCTGCTCTCTCTCTCTTTGTATTTAAGGTCTATCCAGTAATGTAACATACGGTATTGTACGAACCTACAATTTTTAAAACAATTTAAATGCCCCTCTTTGCAATATATTTTTCTTCTTTCTTTACAATGAATTTTGGAATTTCAGTGCCTTAATTGTGCCGTTTTTCTGCTATATAATGTAAATGACATTTTCTGTTTCAGTAATGCTTTGTTGTATTGATTTTGATATACTTGAAAAACTTATATATACCATTTATTTTTCTTTTGAATTTTAATGTATATGATTTATTTTATTTGTGCTTATAAAATTGAAAATAAAATGATTCGACGCACAATTAAGGAGTTAACAACGCATCTCATTCACTAGATGTCTCCATTTCCCATCTACGTATCAGCTCATTTCTATAAACATTTAACTGGACATTACTTTGCTTTTTCCCCTAGAATATGTGCATTAGATATAAAAATTATATTTCCATAGCTTAATTAATGTGAATCATATCGAAGCGAATTTATTGTCTTAAATTATTAAAAGGAATTTTATTATTCACCCGATGAATATCATTTACATTAAGTGCGAGGAGGTATCAATAAGTAACGTTCATAATTTTAAACACAATATTGAAAAATGCAATAAATTACAATATGAAAGGAAAATGAAAGTATTGTCAATTCCAAACAGGTAAAAATCTGAAGGTATAAACTCTGGGATGTATGGTGTGTGAACCAAAACTTCCCAAACCAGATCCTTGCAGTTCACCCCATTTGTACAAAATCAGTTTGCATGGGATTGAAGCCCCAACCACATAGCCCAGACTTAGTGCCTTCAGATTTCTATCTGCTTCAACCCATGAAGAAATTTCTTAGCGGTCAGAAATTTGATTATAACGATTACCTCATATGGTTTTCAAATTGATCCTAGTCTGGAACAAAAACCTCAACATGAATTGCAGTTATGTCGGAAAATAACAAACTGGTAATGCTTTCAGTAAGTACCCTTTCACTCTGTCGTTCGTTACATCTTTTATTATTGTTCTCAAAATTATGTGAGTTACTTATTTATACACTCTCGTATACGCATTTACGTATTTTTATGGGGAAAATGTTACATTTGTAATGATAGAATGCATAATTTTTTATTATGGTATTAAAAGTTAAATAATTTTTTCAATTTTATTTTTTATTGTTGTCAACATGATGCCTTAGAATGTAACCATTCGAATTCTTGAATCCCTGATATAAGGCTCTGTAATAATCACATAATAGATGTTACAAAATAGACTTTTCTAGGAGGGAAAGTGTATTGCTTTATAATAATTGATAATCTTAATTATTCAGCAGAAGTGTTACTTTTTTGCCTCGTGCAAAGTTGCGCGGAAAGTAAAGTAAATGATAGAAAAGAACGCAGTGCTTAAAAAAAAGTTCAGGAAATTGGATTCGTTGGAGTAATGATGTTGCTATGAAATATTAGGAAAAGGGCTGGCTTTCGGAATTCCAAAAGAGGGACTTAACATGCTGGGGACTCCACGGGAGAGGGAGAGGGAATGGCCGCAGTAACATGCTGAAATCAATAGTGGCTTAAGTGATAATCTCTTCATCTTCTAAAATCGATGAAACAAACGGATGGAAGTTCGGGAAATTATTGCGTGGACCCTGGTAATGGTTGGTGGAGTTGGAGTTGCAGTTGCAACGATGTTTTTCCAAATTGTAAATCTGCATGACACCAATACATTGAAGTTAAAAATAAAAAAAATTGTAAATTAAACCTTTTACAAACAAATCCCTTCGTATCTGTATTTTATGTTATATTTCTGATTTCTAAATAATTAAAATGGCGTCAGTTTTTTTTTTAGCATATAATTTTTTTATTTCTGGTAATGTCTATCAATATCTTTAGAATTTTCAGGAATTGTTCATTATAAATCACCACTTGATAGAAATATTTATTAATTCTTTAATTTTTCTCCTTTAAAAAAGAAACAAAAATAATAATTCGATAAAATAAAAAAAATAATAAAAAATTGAAAGTAAGAAATACGAGGAAGTTATTTTGAATGCTGTATAAGCATAATGCACTCATACTTGTAAACTGCCTGAAGGCTTTTCTAATTTTGAGAGTTAAGTTTGGCTCATTTTTTATTTGATTTGATGCACTTTTCTAGAGTAATCCTTATTCTACGAGTCGGTACCAAGTTTCTTTAAGGTCTTATGTTTTTTTCAGTTTAAATAAGATTTATAGTAGAATTGCTTCGTCCATCATTACAGTTAGATAGTACACATCATTGCTCGTTGTCTTACGCTTTGCTATGACACCATGTCTTTAGCCTTCCTGAAAGAAATTAGTTTTGAAGTGGTCTTTTTTTATGTATTACGGGATCATGAATCCTATTTACAGATATTCGTCATATATTTATTTATTCGTGTGTCTATAATAAATTTTTCCCTTCAAAATATCTCAGTTGACTTGCCACACAATTCTATGAAATTCAAAATTCATAAAAATTTTCACGAACAAAATCAGATTCATTTTACATCATTTTAAATAAATGATTTTTGATTGCTCAAAATCTAACTTCCATCCAGTCATTTTCCATTCCTTTAAGGAAAAGAAAAATAAATCAATTCAAAAAGTTTAGAGCAATTTATCTAAAGAAGATATGATGAAATTATGAGGGTAATATAACGTTTTAACAGTCGCCGAATTTATATTATGATTCAAATTGTGCTTTTCCTGATTACAAAGCACTTTAGAGCTACGCATGACTGAAACGACTTATCAGTGATAATATCAGTGTAAAAAATATAATTTGCCAGGCTAGTAAATAACTAGTAAATCATGATTTCAAGATAGCTGACATTTACAGCTCGTATTTCTTATTGTTTGCCAAATAAAGGCACACATTTAGAAAATTGGTCTGCCATTATTAACTTAGAAGTAAAGTTTCATTCCTCATTTTATTATTATTAAATAAATTCAAAAAATGGCACTGTGACTGAATTAAAGATTTATAACCCTTTAGGAACTTTTAAATAAAAAAAATGTTTTATGCAAATCGAAGTATGAAATAAAAGTGAAAATAGGCACAATTTGAAGAAATTCGAATTTAATGTTATCGCGGTATATTTAAAAGATGTAGAATCTAAAAAAATTGTAAGAAAAGGGGAAAAGAAAAAGAATTACTTTATTACAGGTACACAGGTTTTCTGTGCATTTTAATCAAATTATTAAGCACACAAAAATTGATATATTCACAAAAAAGTTAATATTCGACTGATATAAAAAAGTTGAATATTTACTGCTACTACCATATATAAATGCTGTTATATATACCTTGATAATTATGATCTTTGCATAACAGAATTTAAAACTCGAAAATTCAACTTTATATCTTAATAAATTTCTGAAGCTGAAATGCATAAAGCATTTTAATTTTACTTTCAGAAATATATTATATAAATAGCTAAGACAAAGACGAATTCTTTAAAAGAACAACCTTATATTATCTATATGTATTTCAATATGTATGTCAATAATAAACCAAATTAATTATTTGTAAAGGGTTTTTTTGCAACCATTTTTCTGATTTCTTCATAAAAATGCAAATTTTGTTCCACATCATTATTTTATTTATATTTACTAATTTTGGGAAGGTGTTGAGTATTTTTAGGGGTGGGTGGGTGGAGAAATGAACGAATTTCTTGTTTTATTATTTCAAAATTAAGTGCTTTTCTTTATTAACATCATAAAAAAGCAAATATTGAAATTTTGTTCTATTTTCTCATCTATTAAGTGCCTATAAATCACTAAAAATTACCTTTACCGATAACAAAAGAGAATGTGTATGTGTTGACGCTATACAAGACAAAGCCGGCCCTAGAGTTCATGAATTTGGCACAAATATACTTTGGAGGGTGAAAATGTGCACCTCCTAGAGAGGATTTTTGCAATTTTAGTTAGTTAAAAATAAAGAAAAATTTTGACTTTTCCCCGCGAAAACTCCCGCAAACAATTATTCCACAAAACTAATTTTCACCTCATTTTAAAACTTAAAAATAACCTTTTTATGATACCATTTTAATTTTCAGGGAAGGACCATTTTCATCGTTCCATCAAATATTTAATTAGAAGATATTTTTCCTTTGTTAAAAGCTAAACAGGAAGAATTCTGTTTAATATCTGTACAGTTTACATTAGGAATGAGAAAATGATCGTACAATATCGCGAAAGCTTGAAGATAGATTATCCATAGTTATTATGCTCAATAACAATGTTATGTCATGGGACTTGAGTCCATTAGGATGGTTCCGATACGCAATGAACAAATGTAAGACTTTTAAAATAACACAGCTTTTATATCTGTAGCAATTTGATACTTAAATAATTTTTCGGAAGAATCATGCACAAGATACTTAATTGAAACTACGCATAAACAGTAATCCCGGTGAACCAGCTGGTTGCCAAAGGTGGCTAGTTTATAATAAGAAGAAAAGAGACTGAGCAACTGGTAATAGAACTATGAATATTAAACTACATATGATAAAACTTTGTAATTTTTTATTAATTTTTTGTGAAGATTTGTTAAATTGCCTCTTAAATCTAGATTATTCTCAATACGTAGGTTAGTATTTTAGATTAGGAATCTTATTCTCATTGGTTTGTTCTTCGTTTTATGAAAAGATTATTATGCATAAAATAAAGTCATAAACACATTAAAAATTTCACAATAAAATACTATTGCAAATTACCAAAGATTATGGAGTAATTCTTATTTCTTGTAAAATGAAGTGGCCTAAACGAGTCAGTAATTTTGATACATTGAGATATCTAAAAGATACTCAATCAATAATCCGAATCAGAAAGTAACATATAAGACATTTTATTCATCCTAAAATATATAACTAGAGTGATCAGTGAATAATTTATCATTTTTCTTTCATCAATTACACCATATTTTAAGAAAAAAATCTTTTCTTTAAAATTCTTTCTACATTTTAGATTTCAAATGGATTTCACAAATTTGAAGATATAGATATTTTATAATTTTCAAATGATATGTCAATTGCATTCTCATTGGCGAGAATTCGGTTCTTATTTCCAGATTATAAATTTTTTAATTTGAATACATTAAATAGGCATAAAAATTTCAAAATGCTCATGCTGAAAGGTCAGAGTCTAATAAATAATAATTTATAGCGTAATTAAAATTATTCAAACTACTTTCATTAAGATTATAATTATGATTTTGACTGATGAAATGATAATTAGGATTTCTTTGATGTTTTTGTTGTATATTCTTTTATTATAAAAGAAAAGAAAATAAAGAAAGGGGATTGAATGTTTCATGATTTTAAAATACATATGGCGAAAAATTTATTTTCTTTATAGTACAGAAGCGTCATACAATAAAGATTCTTGAATTTCATACTTAACACTACCTAATAACAAAAAGATTTACATTTTCTGTAAATTTTTCACTCGTGATTTGCTTCGTTCTTCTAGAAATTAAATTAGCAATGACTTATTTATCTTCAACAGATGCTCATTAATAAAAATATTTAAGGACCTGTTACTTTACTTAAATCTAATTATTATTTAATAAAGTATCTTTAAAACAATTATGTGCACTTAAAAATTGAAATTCAAGCTAGTTTTTAAAACAACATAATCAAAATGCGATAGAATGTTCCAGAGTTTCCTGGAAATTTCAAAATTTTCAGGAAAGTTCACATTTTATTTTAGTTTATAGAAATCAAAATTTCCATTCCATTTTCAAAAGGAATTTATGAATAAAATTCATGAACTTCTTTAGTAGTAGTAGTAAATAGCAGATTCTTATTTAAGGAACTGCTATTTTCATAAATATTTGGCTTTATCTAAATCTAAATACTATTTCTTAAGGTACCCTGAAAAAACATATTAAAATAAAAATAGAAATGTAAATCCGTTTTTAGAATGAATAAGCAAAAAGCAAAAGAAAACTTCTAAAGCTGCCAGATTTTCCTGAAAAGTGAACTCAGATTTTATTTTAAATTATAGAAATCAAATTGTCTTTCATTCCGTTTCCAAAAGGAATTCACGAATAAAACTCTACGCAGCTTGGAGAGGGAGCTCTTTTACTTTCACATATTTCAACGCCATTTGACTTGAAGGATTATTTCTTGTATTATACAAAACAATCAAGGATCAAACAAAAAATGCATTTAAAAATTGAAATTTTATTCAATTTTAAATGAATATCAGCAAAATCTAAAAGAATAACTCTGAAATGGTCAGATTTTCCAGGCAGGATAGTTCATGAGTTCATTTTCTATTCTACTGCAAAGAGAACTATTAATATTTAATTCGCTGTCTAAAATGAAAGAAGCTCTTGAATAATATACTTTCCACGAAGTACCCTTCTCATAAATACTTATGCTGATCCAGGAAGAACAGACACAACTAAAAATAACGTTTAATAATATTCTAAAAGCAGGACATCAGATTAAAAGAATCAAGATGCATTTTTTTCTAAGTTGGCAGAAGATAAACTTGAGTTCTCCGAAAAGAATATCGATTCGTTCAAAATAAATGGTTAAGAAAAACAAAAACGGGAAAATTTTTCCCAGAGAGCTAATTTAAAAGCATTTATTTTCCTAGAAAGACAAATATTTTCTACTTTCGGAACATTGAAAATGGATGGGGAAACTTTTTACCCATGGTTAATAACACATGTCACACGCATACATGTAATTTATTAACGCACTTTCTAAAATGCGAATTTGGCTAATTGGGATAATGGTTATGTATGATTCAGTTTCTTGGAAAAAGAGGTGAAATTCTAAACTCCTGGCAAATAATTGCCTTAGATTACAACACAAACGGGTATCGTTCAGAAATAAAATTGAATACTTTTCGTATTAAAAAACTAAAACTTGTTTTTTTCATACCATGAATATTAACTTCTTTCCCAGCTGTCATAACATCTTAACTATTTGAATTTTAGAAACAGTAATTCATATATGCTTGATTTTTAAAAAATAAATTTTTTTAAAATTTTAGCTGTATAATATTCTTGTGGGAAACTGAACAGACCTTTATATATTAAGTATTATATATCCACATACTGCCACTAAGCATAATTTTGGACCTCAAAAAATCTAGTAGAAAATAATACTGTAGATTTTTCAACGTGAATGTCAAAATGATGTGTGTCTTTTTCCTAATTTAAAAGTTTCATTTACATTTGCCAGGTAAATGTATTACATTTTGTGTAAATATAATAAATTTACTTCATAAAACTCCTGGAGCCTTGGAAAGGGTATCTGAATATTATGGATTATGTATCCGTATATGTCATTCAGCATAATTTCGGAGTCTCAAAAATCAAATAGTAGATTCTAATTTTCAAAGTTATATTTATATTTACTAAATAAAAATGCAGAATTATTTATATTTTCTTAAACATAAATGTCAGTTTTTTTATTTTTTAGTATGTGGATCTTAGAAGTAGAAAAAATTATTTTACAAAAAGTTTTTTAGAAGGTTCGCTAAATCTTCTTATTATAGACTTCCTTGCGTCCAAAAAATTATTAATAGAATTATGTCTATTTGTGAAGATAATTACTGAAAAACAAAATAAGTCAGATGAATCAAAGTTGTTTGTTTTTAATACTATGACTTTAGATTTGTATCAAATTTTGTAAGAAATTCGTCAATGGTACGCCTGTACGCCTGCAGTTACTATATGAATAGGATAACGTTCAAAAATTTGACTGAATATCTAAAAAGAGCAAAGAGATAGATAAATGAAATTTTGCATCAAAATAAACAAACAGCAAAATTTTAAAATGCACTAGTTGAGCCCTCCAATATACTAAAAATCATAAAAGGAGGCAAATTGTGTAAATATCCAAAAGGCTGAGAAAAGAACGCTTTGTCTGGTAATTAATACCATAAGGCAATTGATTCATTAGTAAAGCATAGCACATAATAACCAGCGGGATTGGTCTCCCAAAAATGCTGTCTTTCTCTAATAAACTTGTTATGCCGAAGAACCATTTCATTGGCGTACAACAGTTACGAAATATTAAATTTTGGATTGAATTTATATTTTTACTGAATCCATCATGTCATCCTTGTTGAATTATTTGGTGTCTAATCCCTGGCAAGCGTTAAAAGTATTCAAAAATCAAATTTGTGTTTCAGAGCCATTTTATTCAGACTGATTTAAACAAAAATTTGACACAAAACTGCACTAGTAGTTATCTTATACCAAATATGATACATTTAAGTTATTGTGTTTTTGAATTATCGCGTTTGTATATTTTTGAAAGTACAGTCAATCCTTTGTTGGATTTGACTCAAAATTTGACAGTTGTCTACTCTATAGATGCAAAATATGCGTGAAGAATTTTATCTATCAAGTTCTCTTCGTTTTGTAATTATTGTGTTAACTTATATTCGAACGGCCTGACAGATGTACTTCCTCTGAACAGATTTTCATCCAAATTTGACAGAAATCTCTAAATTTGGTATAAAGACTGAATACCAAATTTCAACCATCTAGCTCAAAGATGTTTCGAGTTATCTTTGTCACAGAGAGACAGATGGGTATTTTCCAAAAATGTGTTTTCTGAATTCAGGGAGGTCTAAAACGTGGAGATCCTTCAACATCTCGAGTTCGAATTTTTTGACGCTCACTATACTTTTTCTATACTATGTATACGAGAAAGTATTAAAGAGTAATTAGTGAAATACCAGGTCATGAATCTCACTTCCCAAATAAATATCCATATTTTCATGGTTATCATGTACTATAGCTCATTTGTAACACATTATAGATGACAAAAAGAAGATGTAACGAAGTGTCAAATCATGAATATCTCCTTATTTTCATAACTATTATGTATTATGGTTCATTTCTAAAGAAAGACGCATGATAAAAAAATAAATAGCGAAATATCCAATCTAGATTGCATCTCCTCAAATAAATCTCCTCATTTTAATGGTTATCATGAACTATGGTTCATCTGTAAAGCGTTACATATGATAAAACCAGTAAGTAGCGAATATCTCTTTTTTAATAACTACTCATTTTTCATTACAACTTAGCAAAATATTTAACCTTGAATTTTTCCAAACCCACAAATGCGTATTGCCTATCTATATTTTATATATGTATTTTTCGTTAAAAATAGCAAGTATAGAAATTGGTCACTATTTATGTTAAATCATTGTATGATCTAACATAATTATCAATGTTTTATTATTATTATTTGCTTTCAACTCAAATAATTTTGAGAGGAAATGCGTATTTACTTCGAAAATAATTTCAAAAGGCATTAAAAAACACATTTATTTTTAAGAGATAATCAAAACTGATGCTATTATTCAGATCAAAATGTAATTAAATATATTCAACATATTTTCTCTCTTTAATAAAGAATTCATGTTAACTGAATTTATGAAATCATGTAATGGAAAATATTTATTTTGATTCATTCCTGATTTTGAGTCAATTTTTAATCCATCTAACTCTAAAAATATTAATTTTATGTTTGCTAAATATATTCAGTCATGCACTTTTTTAAAGACCTTATTTAATGATTTGTTTCATGTTTATAAAAATAAAATTGTGTAATTGGATTTTAGATTCATTTCTAAATAGAAGAGAATTCTGAATTTTGAAATTGATTATTGACATAAACTATTGCAATAAACTATTTTAATATTTTAATAACTTAAATATTAGTTAATAGATTAATTTATTTGATTTGTCATTCCATTCAAGTGAGGTCACTTCACAAGGTATCTGTGAAAAGTTTATTTTAAATTAATATTGTATTGCATTATTTAAAATAATAAATTTGTTACTTACTTCTTAATGTGCTTGGATTTTGAAACTTTATTTAAGTGTGCGTCTTTGATGAAAATACACTGTTTTAATATTTCGTAATTAAATTGATTCATTTACTTACATTTTTCCATACGAAGGTTGCTATCAGTTTGTGAATTTGTGAAAAAATAATTTCAATTTCCTTAATTTGGCAAAATGAGTAATTTGGGAAAAAAACTGATTCCTGACAAAAATTAATTATTAATTTAAGACTAAAAAGTTAAAAAAATGATACAGTTTAAAAAATTCTATTTTCTAATGAACTAATTAAATTAAAAAAAAAACTGTTTTCTTTTATTTAGATGTAATTACTTTTTCTTAGCATCTATTAAAAGAGAAAATTTTTTAATTTGTTTTTATTAGTTGGTACAGTCAGTAAACTTCCTTTTGTTCAAACGACCAGCTCATTATTAAATTTAAGAAAAATTTAATTCTATTTTTATTCTTAACGCTGTATTAGAAATTAATACCTATAGAAGGATAGGAAACGAAAGGAAAACATTTTCCCTTCATTTTCCTTCAGTATCTAAACTTTAATTTAACATTGTATATCAGAAACAAATCAAATGTACCTTACAAAACATAGGATTTTTTTTTTTAAAGGAAAAGGTATCGGAATTTTTTTAAAAAGAAATAAAACTGGTTTTCTGCATGAAGTGAAGCCGGAAAATTCTTAATAGAAAGAAAGCCAAACAAATCTGAATCCGAAAACATGTAATTAGATGTACTCTGAGAATTTAAATAATGGCCTTCCTAATATATAATGCACAAACCCTTAACGCTTGAGCGCGCTACCTGGAAACAAAATTTTTGCCATTTATATTCGCACACAAAAACCTTTCTAGTTAATATCACATTTAACACTTTTCATTTTTGTAATACTAATTATAATCAACTAGCAGATTCATTTATTTGTAAGAAATAATCTTCCTAAACCAGTTTCTCACTTGCGCATAGACAACCGCATTTTCTATCCAAGTGACCAAGAATTGGCAGACTCGTGCGATTTTGGAACTCTGCCACGGAATATCAGTATTCTACATGAATTGCAGTATGTGACTATTTGCCAATAAAGTGGATTTCGTAAATTAATTATTTTTAAATCAGTGTTATTACACTTTTCCCGCTTTAATATACTATGTGTGTTTTTCTTCATATGTGATATTAAATATACGAATAAAATATTCTTTATTATATTCAAGCTGAAATTGTTCCATTTCTATCATTAATTGGTTGGGTTTTCTGAAGTGCTTTTACCACTATTAACGGTCATGATAAGGATTGTTTATCATTAGGGTTATTGCAGCTTGTTCATAAGGAGTCACAGGCACATGATATAGATTATGTGCATGTCATCTTATTACGTGTATTATCATTACTTGTGAAGTCACACCTTTTTTCGTTCTTGCAAAATTTTAAATTTTATAAAGAGATTATAATCATCATTAAACATTATGATAAGATTTTTTTTATCACTAAGGTTAAAGGAATCATTTGAGGTGAAATCATAATCACATGATCTTGATAATTGCGCATGCCATTTTACTGCGCATGTCATTCATTAATTCTTTCAGATATATTGTGAAGCAAAATCTTGAATTTTATAAAGCGCTTTCACAACTATTAAATATTATGATAACACTTCTTCAGTGTTAAGTTTAAAGGACTCATTTCATGTGAGGTCATGACATAAATGATTGTATATGTCATCATACATCATCATTTATGAAGTCACATGCATTCTGAAGTCATATCCTTTTCAATTTTTTTTTTTTTTTTTTACTTGCAGCGAAATTCGCAGTGGATGCCAAAATTCAACAGGAGTGAAATATTTGATATGATATGTATGAGAAGTACGAATTGATTTCATTAAAAATTTAAACGCAATTTTTTTTTTGTAATGATGAAACTGAGTTTTCAAAATTATGAATTAAACTGAGACTAGTTTAGATTAGATTAAAAGTCGGATAAAATATACATGAATTAAAAATACTATTAAAGCGTAGTGAATGAAAATTTTTTAAATCTTTTTTATCAATGAAAAATGTATTTTTCACCACATATCATTTTTTGACTTATCATGACTCTAAATGAAAAAAAAAATTGCAGATCTAATACTGCACTGTTTTATACCCCGCAAAATTGTTGCAAGTATTTCTCTGCATTATAATAGTTTTCCTTTTTTTTTTTGCCTAAGTGTTCAATTATTTTAAAAAGAAATCTCTAATCTTGTTAAAACTCTTCCGCAATATTGATTTAGAATTATAATTTATTGATTTTTCATTTTTCTGGTAAAACTGAAGGCAATAATTGCATTTAAAATGATTAAAAATTATTTTTTAATGGCAGTGAGCTTTGGTTAGTGACGCTAAACGGTTTTAACCTCAATTTTTCGAGAGACTCCTTCTTAATTGAATAAAGAATCTAAACCACTAAAATTAAGTAATCAACTAAATGAATTATTTAAATAAATAAAGGAAATTTTTTAAAACATATCTTCTCACTTTTAAATCTCAAAACTATTCCTTCCTCTTTTTAATGGATGTCTTTCATCTAGCCACTTAAAGTTCCTTTTTTTCAAATTGCATTTTAAAATGAAACATATATTTCTTATATAACGCAATCTTTAGTCTTATTTGAAGTATTTATTTTTTATAAAACATTTTTCTATGTTTATCATTGAATTCTAAATTAAGAGAATTTTTCCTTTAATTCTTAATTAATGTCTTAATGTTCTTTGGAAAAAAGTAGAATTACCAAGAACTAAAATATATCTTAATTTAATAAGGGAATATTTTTTATATTTTCGTATTTCGTAATTTGCAGGTAAAATTTGCAGGAAATGTTACTAATCGTTAATTTTGTTATAAAATGAAAAGGAAGGGAAAACAACAACAACATTATTTTTATATAAGGGCACAGAAAAAGTTAATGTTTTGCTCATTTTATTCCTCATAAAGTTAAAAATACAAAACGTTTGCTTTAAAATTGATAGAAGATTTAATTTTATTAACAGTATCGCATGTAATATATTAATGTTATAAAAAGAGCAATTTAAACATATTCCATGAAACTGATTTAAGTTTGTAAAATACCAATTCATTAAATAACTTGAAAAGTTATGACTGAAAATGCAAATAAAGTAATATAACAATAAAAACAACAATATTGACGTAAGTATAATAATCTCACTTTTTAATGATATTCATTTACGTAAATAAAATAAATGCAATTTTTATTATTGCAAGACTTATTAGCAGGCTTTTCAAATTGCACATCTAAGAATTACTTTTTAAAAATTCTGAAAATATATGTTAAAAAATTATTTGAATTAAAAATCGTCTTTGTCTCATCTATTAGTTATTTTTAAAATTTTCTGCTTAATTTTTAAAAATTTTCAATGAAGGAAAAAGATTTCTAACTGGCGCAGATTTAGAGGATTATAAAATTCGTAAAATCTTTTATCTTTAATTAGCAAACTCAACCTTTGGCTGAAAAAAATTTTAATATTAAATTAAGTAAGAAGCAATTCTGTTGCTCTATTACCATAAAAACTGTAAAATGCGAAAATTGTAAAATATAATTTGTCTTGCTGGTTTAAGAGTATTTCAGGAGCACTTAAGAAACTTTTTTTTTTAAGCAAAACATGTTCTTATTCATGAAATCTCCGAAAAATCGATTCGTTATTCTGAGAAAAAAAGAAAAAGAAATAACCGTTTTCGAATCTATATTATTTCAAATCTTATCAAAGGTTATATATTTAAATAAAGCTTTCTCTTCTTTTTAAAATTCAAAGAAAGGCTTGTTTTCGTAATTGAGAATATATATAAAATCAGAGCTTTCACAAACGTAAAAAAGTTAGTAATAAAAAAAAAATACATGCACGTTTATTTTTACCCGAGACCTTCATGTAAAATAAACAATTAAAAACATTTTACAAAGAAAAAAACATTAATCGACTGTTTTCATTAAATGTGAAATACAAAAAAGGGTGAAAAATATAATAAAAGCACCATGTATACTTATTTCCTTATTGAAACAATTCGAAGAAAGGTAATTGAAAACTGAAGAACCGGAAAGAAAACTGCTTTAACCAATTACACTAGTCGAAGTGAATCTAAATCATTTTTTATTTCCAATAGACCAGTTTTATTTTAAATTTATCTAAAAAAAAACCCATTTTAAATCTTTTCATATATTTGGTTTTTTTTTTCATTCTTAAAAAATTAAATTTCCTTTTTTATTCACTGGCGCTTAAATCTACAAATTTTGAATGCAATATAAAATTAGTTTCCTGTTGTTTGTTTCACATTTAATTTCAAACTAATTTGTAAAACTATTCCTTTACTGTTAAAAATTAAGCCTGAAATTAGGCATATATTACTACACATTCAGATAAACTACAAAAAAAAATCACAAATTTGTTTTCAGCAATCGCATCTTCCTAACTTTCATTAGCAAATAATTATGTTACTGGATCAGAATATTCTCTTAATTTAATTCTGAGTAACTGCGTTAAAATGTCACAGTATAAGCTTACTCCCTTACACCCGTAGCATGACGCCATTTCATTATAATTTAAAGGAGTGTTGCTAGACAAAAGGATTGAGTTAATTGAGATCGTCACCATGCGGGTTAAGCTTCTGTAAATATTTACTTAGACGGAAGGAAAGAAAACCAAGCAACAGGTGATTTGCATAATAATATATTTATTAGAAAAATACATTCACTCTGTTCGAGTTCATTGTTTTCGGAAATAAAGATTGACAACAAATGATCTTATCGTTTTTTTTAAACGGGATTTTCTTATCTCAATAATGGCCAAGATTTTTATTCATGTTGCTGTTTATTCCCAAGATTATTAACTAGAAAACAATTTTAATTTTTTCTAGTTCAAATACATATGCCAGCAAAATCATGTGGAAAATAAAATTATCAAAAATATTATTCGGGTTAAAAAAATGGCTTGATAGGAATTACAATTGCAATAATTTTTGAATAAGCCATATTGTATTGAAAAGACCGGTGTCTGTTAAATCTAGATTGATCCTCTAAGTATCAAAGAAATTAAAAATATATAAAATTTTTAATTTTAAGAAATAGTTTCATGTAAATCATCAAAACTGTAAAATTCCAGCACTTATAAAAGGAATTACAGACAGAGATTATTGTCCTAAAAGCATGTATAAACATTTTATTAACTATTTTATCAAAAGATAATAACGAAGTTTCAAAATTTGATTTACGTGATTGTAGAGATTTTTTCGTTATTGAAGATTTCAAACTGTTGACCGTTATTATCCAAGTACTATTGAGAACGTCTACCGATGAAATTGCGTCATTTGTCTTGTCAGCTTATATTTGGCGGAATTTTGTATCAATAAGGGTTCTCATCTCATTCATGTAACTGATATTGAGCTATAAAAGTTATGTTTTAGCCGAATCTCCAAAAAATTTTATTGTTGTAAGATCCGGTGGTAGTTACGGGAAATTGAATAGTAATATTGCGATCAAATCAACTGTTTACCAGAATTCCATTAAGATTGGCCCTCACTGGCTTTACTTCTCAATAATCCTACAAAAGTATTCTAGCTTAGTGGTAGTGTCCTTATTCCATTACAAACAATTCCTAAATTCGTGGTATAGTGCACTTCTATATTTAGTTCAGTTTAACAAGTCAGAAATGTCTTATGAGATGAATAAAATTCACTGTCATGGTATTTTCAAAGAAAAAAAAACCCACCTCAAACTGTTCAAGCATTCACTAAATAAACTCTAAACTTTACTAGTTCACATGATGCTTTATTGTCAAATGAAGGTGATCAGTTGTCCACTTATTCATTTATTATAATCATGATGATTAGTTGAGCCACTTAAACTGAGAAAAAAAAACTTTTTTGAATAAAAATAATGGTACTTGCAAAAAATGAAAAATATTTGTATTAATTTATCTGAATCATGAAAGTTCTGATTATTTATAGGATTCTACATTTATATGAAATGGCTTGAGCTATGATACTAATATACCGTAGAATTAAAGAATTGGGACAGTCAATTAGATTCGGGCTGTTTCATATCCTTAGGTCCTTTTCCATAAAATAGGTTCTTATGTTGCAGCTATGTAAATGTAGTTTATGGAATCATTTTGTAGAGAAAACGCCACATAGTTACAGTTATAGTACAAGTCTTTAAAATCAGATATCATCAATTAAATATTTTAAGAAAAAGCCTGTTAATCCTTATGCTGTTTCAAAGTAAGTAGAAAAATATATTATACCCTTAAAGAACAAATTTCTCTGATTATGTTTTATTGTAATAATTTAATTGCAATTATTATAGTACAAGTAATAGTAAATAAGCTTAAATGGTAAAATGAGACTTACAAGTAAGTTAAATAAATGTTTTAGAATCCCAGAAGTTGTTTAGATTTGTTTAGATTGGACCGCAATCATTTGTCTAAATTTAACTCTAAAAAACAAGGAAATTATTTTGAACCAGAGGAATAGTCTAGAAAGTAATAATAATTACTACTCATCCTCATAATCTGGAGTAGAAAAAAACCAAAACAAGAAAAGGATGTTAAAGACATTAAAGGTTGGATGAAAAATAACAAAAATTAAGGTTTATTAAAAATTAAAGCATAATTTTTTTATGTCCTATGTGAGGAAAAGTAGGAAGAAAAAATTATATATTGCATGAATTGTTCATATATTGTGAACCGAAGCTGATGAGAATTGGAGAATCAAGAAATACTTTTATTTTAATAACATTTAAGGGAAATGGTGTTCTGATTTGGGAAAACAATAACTAATTGAATTATTGGCATAAATTTTTATATTATGTTTTGATTTAAATAGTTTTTTAAAATTAATCACATTGCTTTAAAAATGAAAAAAAATCAAATAAAAGCTGCAAGAAATTCTATTATCTTTTGATAAAAATTCAATTTTCCATTTTACGACTTTTTCATGTCATAATTAGTTTGCGGCGCCCTTTATTTGACAGCGTAAAGAACAACGGAAAACGACATGCATATCTAATCCTCTTAATCCCTCTCTTATAAAACGTATTAATGTTAGAGTTGAATTTCGCTTCAATTTTGGTTAAAGAAAGAAATACGGTCTTCCAGTAAGTTTATCAACAATAGAAAATTCCATATATAAAAATGTTCGCATCTTATTTCGATCGTTGCTAATTTAATTACCCATGTTTCTTCGTATGTACGTCGTATTTCTGAATAAAAAGGAATAATATTAAGTTTCAGCTCACAATTCAAATGAGCTAAAAAAGCATTTTGCAATTTTCAATGAATCTTCACTGAGCATTTAAAGGACTAGACGTAAAAGAGGAAATTCAATTTATCCATAAATAGCTAGTTTTTCAAGAATGTCAAACGGGCTTTTAAGACGTCAGGCTACATTATTTTTTAGAAATTCAGAAGAGCATTTCAAATAAAGTCGTCCCACGTATTTCCGTTGTATTCTTTCTTCTTTTTTTCAGTGACGATAGAATCAATTCTAAAATTGCGTTAAACTGTTTCCCCAAACACTAGAATCATTTATTAATATATTCATACGTTGGATTTTCGAAATTCTATTCAAATAAGCAACTTTTTGTGAACAAATATTAATATAAAATGGTCAATACTTGACAAATTTTGTAACGTTTCAATGAATATAAAGTTTCAGAATTTTTTTTTCATCGAATAAAATTAAACCTTACGGGGCACCAAATAATTACTTCATGATGTCAAAATAAAAAGTTACGCAAATATACACAAATAAAAAAATAATCTCTGGAATCAAACATTAATATACTTTCCTTTGAAAATCTATACATCCAACTTTTAGGCATTTCGTTTTTTTACTTTTAAGCCTATCATAAAGCCTTCTTTACATAAAGATCAGGAAACCCTTCATCATATAAATCAGGAAGGTTTTAATTAACATCTCATAATTTTCCTGCATAAATTGAAAAACTCACTTGGTAAATTCGTCATTTCATATTTAAATAAAAGACATGTGAATCATATATTGGAATGGAAATAAAATAAGTATTAAAGTAATATAAATGCAATATAAAAGTCAAAGATGCTGAGGAAGAAGGGAAAAATAAAGAGTGCTAAATCTGGATCTTTTTTTCTCGCAACGATTTGATATTTTCAGTCTTTGTCAGTTTTCTTTTTATTCATTCGTGTACAAGAAAGAGAAAGAGTATTGCAATCGTCAAAACATTGGATCTTGAGATTTTTATGAATCTCCCCGTTTTCGATTTCTCCGAGTTCGAAATTTTTTTTTGAATTTTTTTTATCTCTGTCTGTAACCGCAATAAATTAAAAAAAAAAACGTTTCTAGTGAACGCATTCAGTTGTAATCGTATAGAAAGTCATTCTTCGAACAAAGTCTGTCCAAAGTTTGATAGAAATCTATACATTTGATATAAAATCCAAATACAAAATTTCATCCGTCTAGCTCAAAACGTTTTAGAGTTATCGTCTTCATAGGCAGACAGACAGACATAATTCCCAAAATGTATTTTTTGGACTCAAGAAGCCTGAAAAGCAAAGATTCGTCAAAATCTGGAGGTCGAATTTTTTAACGATTAAAATATTCTCTCTGTATGCGAGAAAGTAAAAAGACAGATAAATTTAATTTCAGTATGTGATCTTTACATCACAATTGTAGAAATACGTCGATATTTGGATACAAATTGTCGAAAGAAAGAGATCCAAAATGAATTCTATTCATTATGTGACGAAGTTAAACGCAAATACAACATATTGTGGACTGTATAAAAAAGTTGAAGGGAGAATTCCCACCGGTTCAACATTATATTAGGTTGCCCAAATGAAAAGTGGACACTTGCGATTGCGTCAGAATGCCTGCAGCTATGGCAGCATCACCGAACAGGGATATAAAGGGCGGTAGGGAGAGTGCATTGCATACGACATATTCGTGGTAGAGGAAATTGATTGAAAGTCGTGCTATATATTCATGAATTCATCCAGATCGGAACAACGCGCGGTAGTGCATTTTCTGATTCTTCGAATGCCGTGGTTGATTGATTTCCTGCCCCAAGGGAGCACTATCAACTCAACATATTACTGCAGTACTCAGACGAAACTACGGAAAAGTAAAACGGTCAGGCTTTCTCACACAACAAATAATCCTTCTCCATGACAATGCCTGTCCACATGTCTCCCGTGAAACCCAGACAACCTTAAAAATATTCCGTTAGGAAGTATTGGAACTCCCGCCGTACCGTCCGGATTTGTCACACTGTGACTTCCACATCTTTGGGCCACTTAAGAAAGCATTACAGGGGACATGCTTCGATTTGGACGACGAAGTGAAAGAAGGTGCAGGACTTCCTCTAGAATCCACACCATCTTTCTGCAGTAAAGGCATAGACCTGTTTCATAAACGATGGAACCTGTGTTACAACGCTCATGATGATTTCTTTTGATTTCCAATAAAGAGGCTCTTTTCATTCAGCTTGTCCACTTTTCATTTGGGTAACTTAATACATCATACTGATAAGTGCATAGAGCTAATAAGTATTTCTATGATCAAAAATCAGCAGAACTTCTGATCTCATAATCTCTCATAATCATAATAAAATTATAAACCAATTTCTCACTGAAATTTTTTTTAATTCTAATTTTCACGATAATTTCATAATTAATCATTCTTATATATTACTTTCTCTAACAAATCAATGAGATTTAGCCGTTAATTCTTTTTCTAGATATTAATCCACGTTTGCAAAATTTCCATTGTATTGAGAACTCTTAACGTGAAAGACACCCTTTTTGAAAATCATGCTATTTCCAGAGTGTGGTCAAAAAAAAAATATGATTTAGTACCAGGAAGAGCGGATAAAAGCACAGAAATATCTGTTAATTCATCAAAATATCTGTTCTATAAAGTTACGATGTTCCACACTTAATTAAATAATTCCATATATTAATAGTTTTAAATGCATAAAATATCAATGCGGAAAGCTTGAATGTAGTTCCTGGTTATTCCAACCTTTTTTTACTTGTTAAATTAAAGGTTCTCAAAATATAGTCTCAAGACATTATAATATGACAAAGAGTTTGGAGGCGAAGCATGAAAGACATCCTGCACTTTTTAAAACGTTATAACATTTTAAAAAAGTATGGCACTTTATATGCTCTTCTCTTTACAATTAATAAAACTAATAATATAAAGTGGAGTAATACAACGATATAGAAAACAAGATTATCTACAAGGTGAATAAGTGATATATACATGGTTGAAATAAAATTTTAATGGCTTAATAATGTAGTGTTCGTACAAGCTCGTACATATGTATAACATCAGTGCAGCTCAGAAGGTAAAGATTAGCCTCAATTTTTAATAGACAACAAAATATGCATATAATAAGCTATGCATTTTTATACTATTTGTATTTATATCAGGGTTAATAAAAAGTCACTATTATGTGACAGGTTTTAAATAATTTGATAATTTTATTTATGTTTTCGTAATAATCTATAAAATATGAACCTGAATTTTAAAGAAAATTCAGAATAAATCTTTGTATAAGATCACAGTTTTCGATTTCATTTTATTTTCATTTCAAAAATAATAATATTCGGAAAATAATGAAAATTTCAATTTATTTCTAGACTCATTCAAAAAAAAAAAAAAAAAAGATAATATTGAGAGATATATCAAAAAGTTCTGGGACTAAAAGCTCTGTAAAGCTACAACAAAAGACACTACAGGATTGTACTTTTGCACTTAATGTAATAGCAAGGCAGTGAACTAAAAGGTATCCTTGCATAAATATCAAGAATAGAAATAGTAGATATTTTTTTGATCAAACGAGAATAATAGTCTACCGGTGAACTTAACATGAATAGAATAACTCCTGATGCTAATCTACCAACGACACTTGTCACAATATCTTATTTAATCAGTTTGGCATTCTGCAGAATTAGTCCGAAGAATTTTCGTTACGCCTACTTTTAAAGTTTTATGACTTCGTAAAGGTAAAGAAAATAAAAAAAATATATTTACAAAAACATGATGAATGTCATAAGAATGTCATTGTCAAGTAAATACATTAACAGATGAATTTACAATCTTAATTCCATTTTCTAGAAAACAATATTACTATTACATGGAGAAAAAAATCTTCATTTTTTTTTAAAAATACGAATTAATAAAGAAATCCACTTTCATCTCAACTACACTCTTAATTTTTTAATTACAACTTAGTTTTAGTTAAGATCTAGATTAATTTATTTATATGTGTTTCCTTCATTAATTTATTTAGATGTGTTTACCACAGTTTAACATTTTTTTATTCATAAAATAATCATGAAAATTTTATTCATATTTTTATACGAATGGACGTATAACATGTTCGACATGATATGTATTTTAATATTTACTTTTAATTTTAATATTATTTTTGCTTTATTTTAATTTCTTTTTGTTAAAATTATAATTTTAACTGTGCATAATAAATTTGGTATGAAAAGTTTTACAATCTAATTACGAGTAAATGATTTTCAAACATTAAAAGTATTATTAAATCCGGAGAAAGAAAATAAGAGGAGAAAATAATGTTTTTCCAGATAAATTATCGTCATCTTCGAAGTGAAGTCATTAAAGTTTTTAAGTGAAAGATGATAACAACCCCATAAATATTATTTGCAGTTCATTTTTCTTCATAATTATTTTGTTGCGTCTCCGTAAAAAGATTAAAAATTAATGACGAAAAAATTTCTTGTTGATTAAAAAAGTAAGAATTATGTTGAATTAAGAGTAAATCAAGTTCCTCGTAATCGTACATTTAGAATTTTATTGTGTTTTCGGAAAGTCGTTGTTTTATTGAATATTTTTTTATAAAGAAATAGAAACAATTTGTTACTTTTTACATAATAAAAAAAACTTGAATTATTTTTATTGACGAACTACAATCAATTGAATACTTCTCTGCATTCTATAGAAAAAATTATTTGCTATTATAAATTTAATTACAATTTAATACTTATCTTCGAAGGCCATAATTTGAGCGAAATATTTTTATGATGAAATTTAGGTAATTTGATATGAATATTTTTCTAATAAAATTTAAAAAAAATTTACAATATAAAAATTAATTACTGCCCAAAAAGCACAACCAATTTAAAGCTTTTGTTTATTGGGGCAAATAAAAAAAGGCCGAAGGATTTGAACGAGCGTCTGAATCAAAAGATTGTGCTAACGTTTACCTTAATGACACTGCATCAGTCTTGGTGCTGAACTTTATGATTATGAGTTTTACCTATTTTTAGAATATAAATCCATTAAACAAATTAATGTGTAAGAGAAGCAGTCTGCTAAGAAGCGATATTTTTTGTTTCAGCTGCGCAATAAACGTTTGAAAAATAGCACTTAATGACTGAAGATAATCAACACCTACCATAAAGTAGAAGACCATTTTGTTCGATTGTGTCTCTTTGAGTGATTTTTTATGATGAAAGATCAGCCGCTCTTTTTTATTGACAAAGAGTAAGTACCTCAATGGCCAAATGGTTTTAGATATACTTTATATACTAACTGAATTGTGTATACAATCTGTGACAGATAATATTTTATGTATTTTCTGAAATTTACGACTTTGTATTTATTATATGCAAACTAATTACTAAAAATACTGCTTTGCAAACACAAAGTTTAAAATATACGATGAAACTAATAATAAAGAAATGATCTCCTTTTATTACAATTTAGTAACGACTCTATCCAAATGTGATCTATTGCACGATTTTTAAAGATCGGTTTTACGTTCAGAGTTATTGGTTTTAAATTTAAAGGTACTTTTCTCTCTGCCTTTCCTCTTATACATGTAAGAAGTATCTAGAGACTTAAATTTTGGTATATCAAATGCAGCAGACTCTCAATAATCTGGTTTCTCTTATAGTTTGTCGCTTTCAAAAGGACGAGAGGGGACATTTAAGAGGAAGTAAGGCATTTTGTGGGGTTTCAGTGGCCTTGACCCGATGTAAATAATGCCTACAGAAATATTAATTGCTGCTCAGAATGATATTTTCATGTGTTTAGTTATTGAAAGCCTTATACTTTAATTAATTATCAAAAAAAATCTGCCATCTTCACAATTCAGTATTCAGTATTTGTATGCAAAATTTTACTTATATGACATATGCGAAAAAGTAAGAATAAATTAATATTAATCCTCAGCGAATACCAACACGTTCTTAAACAAACGCTTTTTGAATAAAATATTTTAAATGCAAAAGTTTATTTTACAAAAAATATTAAATTTTGAAAAAATGTTTCCATCGGCTGCAATTTAATTTTAATAAATAAAGTTTAGAATTCTTTTAAAACTAATAAATAGTTTTAAAAGTTTTTTAAAAGTATCACCTTTGTCTAGAAGCGGAGTATCTATACATTTTATTTTTTCAACATCAACTTATTTATCAAATTTTGAGAGAGAGAGAGAAAAATAAAGAAAATTGCGCGAATATGAAATTGGTATCATTGAAAAAAAATAAACTTCTGAATTTTAAGATGGTATAAAAAATTTGCTCAGAGGTTGCGGTCGAAAAGCGGAAAGATTTAGATAAATTTATAATTAATTGGATATTTAATAAATTGTTGGGTCATGAAAAATTGACAGTATTCTTTCTCTTGTGTTAAATAATAAGTGTTCCTGCTGCTTAGGAGGTAACGTGGCGCAAGCACAGTCACAATGATTTTAATCAAAATTAAGAACAACATTTATATTGAACAACAACATCAATTATAACAACATTTTTCATATAATTTGGTACATTTTGTAATAATTTCTGCAATAAGCATATGTTTTGCTATCAAAGTGTATAGAAGTTATTTAAATAAGCTTCTTCCAATCTGGCGTTTCCATTGGTTCGGCACCCTCTAATATGAATTCTGCTGGATTACTGAGGATCTACTATAACTTTCAAAGGAACGGAAAATTATACTTTTAGTTATGATAGCTTAAAACACAAGATAACAAAAATACCTTTATTTAAAATTAATAATATTTTATAGAGATAAAGTTTTTATATCTTATTCCTATTCATTTAAATTGAAGAATTTTACACTATGACATACTAAATTAATTTATGTAGTCAGCCTCGAATTTTAGATCAAGGAAACTTTTTTTTGTCATTTATCCGTATATTTTAAACATTCAATATCAGTGTTTAATCTAAAAAAATTAGCAATCATTTAACTCAAAAATTTATTTTGTCAGTCATTTTCATCTTAGCGAAAATTTGGAATCAAACACAAGCAGTTCAATAGGAGTTGTTAAAATATAAATTTCATTTTTAATTTATTTTCTTATAAAAATTTTACACACCGCTAGAGAAGAAACAGAGTAAAAAAGTTAGATAAATTAATACCCTGATCAGGAAATTTGTTAGCCTAGACAGTGCTATTCATAATTGTCAATTTATTGTTATAGGTCACATCAGCTTCAACTGAGAAATTTTGAGGCGTGCTGTGTTCATAAAAAGAAGGATACGGAGATGAAACAGAGTTTATCAAAGGACATTGAAAAAAAATTCTGATAATCATGAATATTCAGCATGAAGTTGAACGATAATCAATATTTTTAATTTCATGCTCCATTGTCTTATATTCATAATCGATTGCACTTACTTCATTTCGAGTTCTTTAGTTTTAATGCGTGCATTGTGTGAAGGATCCATAGAAAAAATGACTCAGATTCATGAATATTAATTTCAACCTTTGTTTATAATCAGCGATTCTGAATTAATGCTCTCCACTTCACGCTGTGTCTTCAAGCAATTTAGACCAATTAGCAGAATTACATTTCGGCCGCTGAGAGTTTGATATAAGTATCCGAAGACAAATTTTCTGGATCATACGCAAGTAAAAAAAAAAATCAGCAATTCATTAATGTGAAAGTGTAATAACATCTCGGGAAGAGTCAGTAATGGATTATTTGTGGTAAAAAAAAGACCTATGCTTTTTCTCAAATAAGAAATCCAATTGAATTAGAAGAATTTCTCATTATAAAATTGGTGACCTGTATTCTGAAGGTATTTGGTAAAGTATTTCAGCTTTCATATATGGCTGATATAGTAGTTTCACAAAGGAATAAAAGCATAAAAAATGTATCAACATTAGAATAAGGTTTTTGCTGTTAGATTTAATGAAAACACATGAATGAGTCTATAAAGAACGTATTTTAAAAGAGAAATTTAAAACAAATATGATTCTCAAAACATTTTGGTATTCATTATCTTGCACAAAATATGAACCCATTTCATTACATTTCAAACAATGCCGTATATTTAAATACTACATCACAGGAAGATATTTTATTAATTTCTTTATTCCATTTTCAAAAGAAATGTATTTTGACATTTCGCTAGATTAATAATGCAATTAATAAATAAAATCATTAAATACGAAGTGGATACTGGTTTTTCTCATTTCCACAGCACAGAATGTAAACCAAAACAATTATAAGTTAAATATCTTAAAATTTGCTGTAATTGGCAAAAGCAATAACCATTAAACTAAATCTATTTTTTTTCCTTGATTGTGATTAGTCATGAAGACCTCTATCTATTTATAAGATTCGCCAAAGCTGTTCTAAAAAGTACTATTTGAACCTCATGGAAATGTATTTTTCAAATCATGGTCTTGTTTTCCAGTGGTTCTTTCTCTCTCTTGACTATCTTACATATTTGCATAATTGTAGCAATTTGCTTAATTGCAACAATTTGTAAATTTGCATAATTGCAATAAGCAATTTATAAATGTTTGAAGTAAGGACTCATCATACTCCTTCTTTGCTAGCTTTGCTAAAGCAGCTTTAACCAAAATCTTTGTGATGAATGCAAACATCACTCAGATGACGAATTTGTTTCTTCAACAGACGATGCAAATATTCACGATGATGATGGCAAATGAAGCACAATCTCAGGTGCCTCAGCTAAATTTGTTTAATTCCGTTATTCAAATATTCATCTCGAGGTTTATTTCAAACATTGTAACTAAGTACATTCGCCTTATACACAAGAGCATCCGATTGAAGCGTACATAACACATGCGTTTGATTCAATTGACTATTGCTCAAATGATAGAAACAAAACCATGGCCATTGTAGTTTGGAATTTTGAGTAGCTGCTCAGTATTTCAGTATATCTCATTAAGATAGGACATAATGTATTACTGGTACTAATACTAGAAATTTAGCGCCATACTGATAGAATTTTTTTTTTTTAGTTTAAATTAATATTTATGTGTTTTAAAATTTACTCCTATTTCATGGCACACCATTGAAGCTTGAAATATTAAATTCTTTTTTCTTTCCTTTTGATGGTTTTCTTAATTTAGAAACATAGACGCAATACTTTAACTTTATCCACTTTGTTCTGCTTTTCTTGTTTCATTCCAAAATAAGCCATATTAACACTTTTAACAGATGGGGATATGTTCCATCTTGTTTTCCAATTATCAAGCAATCATAAATATAATGCTTTCACCATTACATTTTTAAAGAAATGTACTGCATAGATAAATATACACATAATACAGTAGCAGGCAAAATATAAAAAGATACGTTGCAATCTATCTAAACTCTCTTAAATATGCAATAAATTATCCTGCTGAGCAAAGAATGATGTAACATAATTTCAATAAATTATCCTGCTGAGCAAAGAATGATATAACATAATTTCTTCACTTTACGTTAATTAAAGTTGTGGTCAGCTTGCATCTGCTTACTAGCTTCTTAATCTTTTACATGCACTTCTAATAACAATGTGAAGTATGTTATTTTACTAATATCTTACCAATTGCAATAATAAAAGGATGCAAATGGAAATAACTTAAGGATTTTATTTTAGTTTAAACAAAATTTACTTTTCCATTTGGATGGCGGTATTATTTAAAAGGTGGCTTCAAAATAACTTTTATTACTTGGAAACATGTAAAACTAAAACTAATGAATGGAATCAAATCAAATTTCATATACAAGTTATGGATACAAGAGATGAATTACGTAAAAAGAATTATTAACAAAAGTCACCGATAAGAGACATTTTGGCACTGTCGGAACCGAAAACGAGTCAATAATTACAATGAATGTATGGAAAAGTAATTATGCAAAATTTCATAATTCCTCATTAATGTTCTAGTGATAAAAAAGCTTAAACAGAAATAAATGACAAACAATATGAAATTCACGGAAAATAGTCTTTTATTAATCGACATTATTATACGTTGGGCCAACTGCAACATTTTCAATTATTTGATATTCTATGTGTACAACATATTGCACCAACAACGTTTTTTAAAGCTAAATTCATCTCCCCATGTCTTCCACAGTCTCTGTATGAAATTTGAATTCATTCTATTCATTCATTTTAGATGAAGATGATTTAAAATAGGGAAAGTTATTTTGATGCTACCTTGTGCTTTTTATTACATTGTGCATTAAAAGAAACTGAAATAAAAAAATGGCATGTGAAAGTACAAAACTAAGAGAATTTAAGAGAGAAAATTTTATATAAAGTAATCAAATGGATGTAAGCCAGAATTAATTAAAATGTCCGAATAATTCTTATTTTTAAAGGATCTATGCTATTTATATTTGCTTAACCAAAATCTTAATATGCTTTTCTCCAAACCTTTTGAATCGGCTCAAAATTAATATTTTTATGATCTAACTCGTGATCTTAAAGCACATATAACTTTCCTATTCCTTGAGTCTGCTGTTACTTCTAAATCACGTAACAGGAATAAATAACTTTATTTGCGGCATAACTTTTTATCGACCTTGGAATGAACAAAAGTAAGAACAATACTCTTATAGACATATCAATGAATACAATAAAATGGATGGGAAATATATATCATCGATTCAAAAGCTTTGAAAAAGGATAATAAATATGTAATAAAAGTCTCTTATCTATCGTCAATTACATAAAGTTAACCTTACTTTTCTTGTTGAATGAGAACGACATTCCTTTTTCCAACAGCATTATACCTTTAAGAATTATTTTTCGTGATTGATTTAAAACTGTGACTTCCCTAGATGCATTTCGTCACAGATATCTAAAAAGTGAGTCAAGTAAGGAGGCTTGGATATTAATAATTAAATAAAAATTAAAGTTTGTCGATATTGAATAGAGGCGAAATTTTTAAAAATATTCATGCTATGCTCCACTGTTTTAACTAGAGTAACATGCTTGTAGATGGAGGTAGTTAATAGCCTGTGAAATACCAGTTTGGCATAGCATAATTAAAATTGTCTGTTGCAGCATAAGCCATATTATTGAACGTTTGCCAGATTCTATTCGACGTTCGAAACATTTGTTCAATAGGATAGCGCATTTGAAAGATCGAAATAGTTTAAATTAAATCAGCATTTTTAGATAGCGCAAAATAATTTTATTATTAGATATTGTACCAATTATTTTAAACCATATAATGCACAACTTCTAAATTTTCGATGATGAAAGATATTTTGGTTGATAGGCATAGAATTTAGATTATAGATTAAACAAAAAGAAGTTTTACAACTCAACAGCTCATATCAATGTTAAATAAATTGTAAATAAATCATGCAAGTGTTAAATAAATTGGGGTTTTGGGCATTTGGCTTTCTGATATCCGCGTTATATCTATAATTTTCTAATCAGGAAAAAAAATCCATTTGACCCCAAAAAATGCGATTTTCGCATTGGTTACTGCTATTTTAACAAAAATTTAATTACTAAAGAAAAAGAAAACATTTTTTTTCAAGTACGTTAAATTCCGTCATTTTATTTAATCGGCGTTATATATACAATTTTCTAATCAGAAAAAAAAAATCCATTTGACACAAAAAAATGCGATTTTCGCATTGGTTACTGATATTTTAACAAAAATATAATTACTAAAGAAAAAGAAAACATTTTTTTTTTCAAATACGTTAAATTCCGTCATTCTATTTAATAAATAGGTGAAACATGGGCTGAACTATACAATGCTTCTGCATTCTTCTTATTGAGCAATCAGTCTCATAAATGAATTATTTTTATATCATTATACACACGCGAATTTCAGCCTGAATTTCCTTTTTTTCTTTGGTACTGCATTTAAAAGCTGTATTGTTTAAGACTTTTCAAACAAAAAAACAGTTTCCGACAAATAAGCCGATTACTTTAGAATCAATTATCATTATTTTAACATTTAACGAACACACGTGCATTTGCTCGGAAATTTTTCTATTAAACATGTCAATTTATTCTTTATATCAGTTGAGTTGTAAGATTAACAATTCAATTTTCAAGCTACACGATAATTGTTTAAGGATTACTCAGAATTCCGAAAAGAGGAGATGAAAGGCTTATGTATGGAAAAAAGAACTCTTTCACTGCGATCAAATACTCGATGTTAAAAACAGAAATATTTTTCTGTGATTAAAGAAGTAGCCATAATTGCCTTCTTTATACAATAAAAAATATTCCTGCATGGATTTTTAAGAAATCATTTATACCAATTAAAATGTAAAAAATATTCTTGCAAGGATTTTTAAGAAAGCTTTTATACCAATCATAATGCAAACAGACAACATAAAGGGAAAAATTTAAATCCCCATTTATTTTTAACGTAATTCATGGCTAATTCGTTAGATTCAAAGCTATTCTTTTTCAAGGTCGGTACAAAATACTTAACGCGTTCATAAACTATAAGCTTAAATTAGATTGCATTGAATCTTATTCATGCAAAACGTTGCTTTGTATTGAAAATGAATACAAACGTTAGAGAGAAAAATCTTCCGCAAAGTGCTGTAAGAAAATGCCATTAAGTGAGGACGTTGCTTGCAATGGATAACTTGTTTCATGCATCGTGATCAGAAACAAAAACCTCCCACCGAAGAAGAACAACCGGACATTTTGCAAAGTTCAAGGGCGTTGAAATATTGAAGAGCTTCAAAAGTAGCATCAAAGCATTTGGCTACAGCACACTTGAACTAAAATTAGGAATAAAAATAGAAACTATTCTGGAGAATGGTTATCCTTTTTTAATTTACGAATTTCATCTTTTCTTTTAATTTTGCTTAATTTTGCATAATTTTTAAGTAAATGAAGACAAAGAAAAAAAAACTATTATATTATTGAAGAATATATAAGGATTCATTTGCTAAACTTTTTAATAATATAAAAGGCACATCAATAATTAAAAAATAATAATTTTTAAAGAATTTAGCTAAATATTTAAACTGAAAATTGGAATAAATTCTAACCGAGTTCTGGAGAAAAATGACATTTTTGTATTTTAAGAATTTATTTTTATAATATTACTTTAAAATTATTTTTAAATTAAATAAATGCAAAGAAAAAGTTATACCTGAAGAAAATATGCTTATTAGTTTACCTGAAAATAATGCAAAAATTTCGGTAAATAATTTATTCAATTTATTCGGTAAATAATTTATTCAATAATTATTATAAAAGTTAGGTTTTAATTTACAGTAATAGTTTTAGTTATGAATAATTTAAATATTACCCCAAAATCTCTGGAAACTTTGATGATTATTTAACCGGCATTTTATGCAAAATTTCTATGTACGCCTTTCTGTAGAGTATGTAGGTTTAGTTCAATGCATGAAACGAAAATTATTTGTAGTATTTTATCATAATTTTACTACATAAGCAATGCAATTTCAATGCAAAGAGATCAAAAGCAAATGAATCTAGTCACGTAAATCAGTTGATTTAATCAATATTATTTTTGCAAATTAGAATATAGCTATTTTTCAAAATTTGCGCTTCAGAGAACTTTATATCACTTACTTTATACTAATTGATTTCGTTGCTAAGAATGCCTATTTTATCTGGATATTTTTTTAATGATTTTCTTTGCCTAATTTTGACATATTTTAGTGAAATAGTCCATCGATCATAAAAACTATTTATGCAACTATTATGTGCCCAAATATTTATAAACATTATAATTGTAAAAGGGAATTAATATAAGAATAATAAAAAGACAAATGAGCGAATTCTGCAATCAAAGTATTTTGAGTATCCTCAATGCTGATATTTTGATTAAAAAATTGTAAAACAAGTTTAGATAATTGGGAAAATTAATTTTATTTGTTTAGAAAATAAAGTACTCTTCCTTATTTAACAAAAGTAGAGATAGAAATGTAGAGGAATTGTTTAGCTTCACAACCCACTGCACTTCAGATAAGCTCCCAACAAAGGACTAAATCAAGCTACGAAGTCACTTCGATTTTTGTCCTTTAAAACAGTTAAAATAGAAGATTGATTTGAACCTGTGTTCACAATAAGGGCCCTAAGTTATGTGATTAAGGCTTGATTTAAATTGTGTTATTAATGATCATTTTTCAATATCATGATTAATTTACAACTCCATTAATATTACTTCTCATTGTCATACAATGTACACATAATGACTCTTGAAGAAAATAATAAAATTAGAAAGACCCATAAAAAATTTCAAACATCATCGAGTTGTATCCGGTGGATTTATAATATAGATATAAAATCTTTTCTTTTGCTACAGCATATAGAAACTACAAATACGATTACCATTTTGTTAAAAAAAAAAAAAGGAAATTGTGGTGCATCAAAAAGCGGCATAAATATAACTGAACTAAAGTAATTAAAATTCGTACATATTACTCAAAATGACCCTCTTTATGACTGCGCGCTAGTTTACAAATAAAACAATTCCGAAAAGTTGGATGAGATTTTAGAAAAATATAATTCTTGATTATTCTCTTCAAAACGTTTCTCATCGGATCACCTTAAAGCAGCTATAATTTTCAAAACTGCTTTAAGATGATAGTTAGCTTCTGGAGGATTTAAGCATTATCGAAGCAGATGAAGTATCCATATGATGCTGAGATGGAAAAATAATTATCGATGCAGAACAATTAAAATCTTGAATAATAAAATATTCGCATGTTTTTTTTTTATTTCTATACTATCGAATTAGATGAAACTTCCTGTTTTGGAATTCTGTTGTTGCTTTGATTTAATTTATTTTCTCTATTTTCAATATGTCATTTGAAACAATTCAAGTAAAGACAGCTGCTCCAGAATAATTCTATTGTCTAGTTATACCTTTAATGCAGTATTATAAATGCACGTTTGGCCCAGATTTCTTTTGGTTGTTATTAATATTTAAAATCCAGGCTAATTATCAAGCTATTCTCAGTACCATACATAACAGCAATACCCCTTGCAAAACCGTAACCTTTCAAAATGTCATTTGAAATATTTTTATTCTAAAAAATGCTACTCCAGTATCATATGCTTATATCTCCGAATATCTTTATTGTTTTACTGTGATAACACGTTTGGCATGGATTTTCTTTGATTGATATCAATATTTAAAATGCAGAGTAATTATTAATTTATACTCATTGACAAAGGCAACAATAGTTCTACTTTCAAAAGCGTAACCATTCAAAAGTCATTTGGAATTTTTCAACTTTAAAAAAGCTGCCTTAGAATCATCTTATAATGCCTCGGTATATCTTTATTAGTAAAAAGAGAGCACACGCTCGATACAATTTCCCTTTGACTATTCTGTTCAAAGAATAAAAACAAAATTCAATTTGCTAGTGTTTTCTCCCTTACCTTGTCTCCCCCCCCCCTAATTTCTTTTTATTCATTTATTCATCGTTATTTTTCTTAACTTTTCACCTTCCGACACTTTCCTTTCTCCCCTTTTCTTTATGCATGACAAGAATGAAAATCCAAAGCAAATGGAACACTTCAAAGGAAATTCCATGAAAGAAGCAATGATGAAGGGAGGTTTTCGAACAGGAACAGTAAGTAATGAAAACAAGAAAATTCTTGGAATTGAGCGAAAATTGAAGTTCCTTCAATATAAAATAGATTTACTGGTACTCTATTTTTCAGAAGAGAAATTCCATAGGGAAAATGGGAGATCTGTAGGTTTAAATGAAATCTTTTATTAATTTAAATAAACATTCATTGAGGCAAAAAATTTTCGTTAGTGAAAACTTTATTATTATAAGAAGAAATTTCAAAAGCACTCGTAGTTTATCTTCAGATAATTTAAAAGGTTTAGAGAAAATGAAATTGGGTATGTTTTGAAAATTTATTTTGTACTTTTAGAAGCGCTTGATACCGGAACTTTAGAAAAACTTTAAGCGTTGAAATTATCGAAAATATTTTATTTCCCTTGCATAATAAAAAAAAATTATGTATTCCACTCACCTAAAATTTTCAAATGTATAATGTTATTTATTAATTAATGTATAATTAATTTTAGTGCATACCAAAAAATCTTTTTTCATAAACTTAAAATTATTAAATCTGATGAATAAATTAATTTGTTTGTTTTTAAATAAATAAAAATAGGAGAAATATACTAAAAATAATGAACTTAACCTTCACGTTTTAATTATTTTGCATAGCGGTTATTTTAATGTTTTACATACTGTAAAATATTTAATTTTTTTATAGTAGTTAGTCTTAAGCCTTATTGCTTAAGTTTTACTCAGTAGTGGCTTTTCTATTAGAGTCACAGAGCTATAAAGTTCGATTTCAGTCTCACAGATTTGAGTATTGCAAACAGAATCGCTCGGTATTTAAGTCTTATGTGAACTACAAAATATTTTTCATAATTTATGTAATATCTCAAACAATAATTCAACAAAGATTTCTCAGATTCAGCATGAAATTCAGTTTTTAATTTTTCTTTCAAAAGGATTGAAATGAAATCAATAATAATATTTTGTTCCGGCCTATAAATGTATTTCAAAAATTATGAAGTCTAAATTTAATTTCAGTAAGGAATCATATTCTGAGAAATATTCTGGACACACCAAATTTTAAATAAATAAATGAATGTTTCTATTTTCCACGATCAACTAAGATTTATTTATGAAGTTTTAAATGTTAAAAATTTAGAAAACCTCAACATTTTCATAATCTTAGGCCAATTAATCTTGAGAAACCTGCGCGCTGATTGGCTTATTTTCTTTGAAACGATCGATGGAAAATCTAAAATTATCCTTTTTTTATTGAATAGTGATATTCAAATTTTCATAAATCAGTCAGTTTAAGTGATTGATTTAGTTCATTGGAAATTAACTCTTTTTATTTAAAATATTAGTGTTTCAAGAACATTTTGTTATTCGTGATTTCCACAGCAGAAGCTTTATGTAAAATCAAAAATTCGTTATTTATTAGAGCATTTATTGAATCAATTTACATAAAATATAATCATTTTCCATTTAGACCATTTTAGCAGATCTTTGTCTTACTAAAGGTTTGCAAATTAGCTGTGTGGCCCTGATTTGAATGGATATCCTGTTCATATTAAACAAAACTTGTCTTAAAATAAAACTGATTAATTGGATTAATAATATAAAGAGTGTAAAAGATCATAAAATAATTTTTCTTGAATTTATTTTTTAGAAAAAATAATATTTCATATTTGTTTCATTTCCTACAGACACGTGCCGAAAATTATATTTTTTTCAGATTTCATTTCCAAAAAGATTTAATTTATTTTTAGTTGGAGCTTTAATCAATGTGATGGCAACACTTTGAAAAAAGCTAATTTTTTCCCATGAATGCGAAACGTGCTCGTGCAGCTTAAATTTTATTTTTATTTTGTGCGAAATTTTTTTTTGAAAAATATAGTTAAAATATTTATTTAAAAATTCATTAAAAATAGAAATTTAATTTTAAGGCTAAAACATTGGTATCATTTAAAAGATAAATTTCTGATCTTTAACTTCATTTAAAAATCTTTTTGTGCGGTAATATTTTCGACAGTTATAGCAGAAACACGCCAAAATTTCGCTTACTTTTTAAATAAATAAACTTCTAATTAAAAATTCGAAAAAATAACCCCCAGGTGCACATTCTGCTCTCCAAGGTATACACGTGCCAAATTTGATAGCTGTAGGTTGAATGGTCTGGCCTGTAGAGCGCCAACACACACACACACATTGAGCTTTATAATAAGTATAGATTCATTTTCAATTTTGTTAGAAGTTATTCTACGAAAAAAAAAGGTATGTGGGTAATGTTTTAAAACATTATTCAGATGAAAATTTTTGTGATTGATTATTTTCTATTTATTATTACATGCAAAAAACGACGAATGTTGCAGATTATTTACTGTGGATCTTGTTTGATATTCATTTTCAAACAAACATCATCGAGTTGATGTTTGTTTGATGTTCGAGGAAGATGCAAGGGTATGGGAGGAGAGAGGTACTGATTCATTTATCTGATGAATTATCACTTCAACGTTCATATAATTTTTTGATTGACAAAACTACAAGGAATCTATATCATATACTGGTTACTTCAGATATTTTAAATGCAACAGACTTAATAAGCGGATTTGAAATTAAAAATTTTGAGCTACTTTTAGGTAAAATATCTTTTTTTTTTTTTTAAATTGCAATATTTTGAAAAATATTTTTGCAGAACTCCTTATTTGTAAGTCGATACGCTTAAGCTGCTTTTAAAAAAGTATCATATAAAAATATTTGATATAAAAGTCCGTATAATTATCTTACCAGCTTTTTTATTGAAAACTCGGCACAGTTGCAGCATATTTGAATTTATTTTTTGTGCAATAATGCAAGCACAAAAAGATATAATACCGACTTTTGAAAGTTTAATTATTTACAGTTTAAAATTTAAGGTTTAAATTTATTTAATTTAATTCATTGGAAAACTGTTATTTAATTCACTAGTCGTTAAAAAATATTAAGTCATTTACTAAATTAAGAAACTTTAATATTCTAGCCATAACAAGATGACGCGTTTAAGGTATTTGCTTTAAAAAAAATGTTATGTTGAATAATTTTGAGTTCAAATATTTGATTCTTAAAATGTCAAAATAGTGACGATTTTTTTCTTTTTCTTTGAATACCAAAAATCAGAAGGTCGAAATGACTGTAACTAGTCAAACAAATATATAACAAAACAAAGAATAGTATTTTAAATTTAGTATAGATATTCATTTGAAACAATACTTTTACAAAAACGTTAACAGCAGCTGCCTAAATGACTTCAACATAATTAGTTTACGCCTGCAATGCAAGTAATTGCGTTAAAATTTCCTAATATTTCCGTCAGCGTTGGGTTTTAAACTGAGCACAGATAATATAATTCCAATTTATTTGTTTGGAGTAATAGTTTGCATAACATAGTGAGTAGTTCAGTAGAGTTATGCCTGTTTGAGTGGAGTAAATTTTCATTATATCGCATTCATAAGATAAAACCAGCGAAATTGGTCTCCCCGAAGTTTTTTCACATGTTTTCTAATAAAATTGATATCCTCTTCCCCACCACCCCATAAAATTGTGGATCTTGTGTGAAACCCTAAATGCCGTGAGTGCTCAGATTTTTAATAATTAGAATCTTGCATATGAATCTTGTATAGTTGTTCTTCATAGCATAGTAAAGAAAACCGGTACTTGTGTATAATTAACCACATTCCATTAGCAAACAATTGTTATGAAAGAATCTGTTAAAGGGCGATTAATCGCTTAATACAGTATGCGCATCTAATCGGAAGTATCGAAAAACAAAATATGTATTTTGGATATTTTTCTCATCCATTTGAAACTAAAATAATTACAGAATTACAATTTTAATTACAAGGTTACATATCAAATTTTATTTATATAATTCGTTGCGTTTTTAAGTCTTCGTGTTTACATGCATGTAGAAATTTAGACAGTCCTTTTGACAAATTCGGCTTAAAATTTGAGGCAGGTCAACACTTCATTTGCTGAATCTGTATACCACCTTTTCGATAGTTCTTTAGTTTGGTAGTTTTGCTTTGTATTCGGATAGCCGGGCAGATAGACTTCCTCTGAATGGATTTGGTTCAAAATCTGATAGAAATCTGTAAATTTATTACCAAATATCGAATTTTTCCACCAAAGTTCTTTTGAGTTATCATTTTCACCGACAGACCTGGCAGCAGACAAAAATAATATTAAAAATGTGTTTTACAATCTGTGGGAAGTCTGTAACGTGGTGATTCGTGAAAATCTCGAGAACGAATTTTTTGACAATTACACTACTTTCTCTTCCTACACTTCATATAAGAGGAAGTAAAAAAACTGCGAAATGTTATGTTGTCGGTCTTGATGGGCTTATGCCCTTTTCTACTGCTAAATGCGCAACTGATACCAAAAGTAAACTGACGTGGCGCATCTGACATGTATCATGTGAGTATGGACTATATGCAAACTTCTGGGAGTAAAAAAACAATATTTTCTAAAAAGAAAGTGCTATGAATTAATGTATCCAAGTCTAATTGTCTAAACTTTAAAAAGAAACAACTTATGTTTAAATTTGTTTCTTAAATTATCACTTGCTTTGAATTTAAAACTTTTATTAAAAAACATATAAAACTTTTAATTTGGCTTTGATGAGTTCAGCTACATAAAGCTACATTCTCCGCCTTTATCATTATTGTGAACATAAAAAGTTTCTAAAAAAGTGTCGTCAAACTTTATTCAATTAAGTATAATGCGTGCTCTTTTTTTTAAGTTTCTCCTAAAGCTCTAATGGCTATTACGATCAATTATGTATTTTACTTCTTCTTTGATGGTCTGCTTGTTTTTTCTCAGTAGCATTTTGCTTCAATTTTCTGACATAATTTAATAATAGGCTCAACCTTGGAACAAAGTCTGTGTTTCATGCTCACGGGAAGACTTAGGTAGAGAGGAGTCTTTTTCGATCTCAGAGTAGCATTTGTAAATTAAAGCTGTATATCTGTTAAAATGAATGGTTATATACGAATGATTAAATTTTCATTTTAGATATATTTTCGAATTTAACGTTTATGTACATCTATCAATTACTATGCATGAAACTACTTGCTTTTTGTTTTTACATCGACAAAATTAAAACTAATCTTTTTGAGGATAGCAATGCGTATAGAGCTATTAATATTTAGGTAAAGAAACCAAAAAGTTGATTTTATTTATATAATTCTAGTATCATAGATTATTTCTTCTTTTTAAAATTATTTTATCAATCCATTAATACTCCGTGCTGTATAAACGCCTTTTTTAATCAGGGTAATCTACAAGCTTTCCTCAAATTCTTTAACTGTAGTGATTTATTTTCAACGGGAGATTTTGGTAATCTATTAATGATCAATATATGAAATTTCTAATACTAAGTGCAATAAAAAAAACTGTAACGATATAAGATACTGAATACCAATAATATAAAAATACACATTTTACCTAAAGAGATTTTTTTAAAAAAGTATTGGAATTTGAAGCAGAGATTTTATTTTATAACTAGCCGCCTTTGGCGACCAGCCGGTTCGCCAATCTTAATGCACGTTGAAATTTTAATAATTAAATATTTTATGGAACTCCCATTTTAATTGCTTCTTCATTAAAATATCTTAAAACAAATTTTAATAATCATATAATTTATTCATAATATTATAAAGGCCTTCAGCCATAACGTAATATGTATCTCTCTAATATTCTGTTAGCTCCCCTAGAATTTATGCTTTAAATTGAAGTGGAAATGATTAAACTGCAATAAGTCGCTGAGTATTTAAACCTTATGGGCACTAAAGAATATTTTTCTTAATTTATATAATATCTCAAGAAGTTTTCAACAAAATTTTCTTAGATTCATCATGATCAGATCGATTAATTACGTGTCCGTTGAAAATAATTGTCAATAATCAGAACACAATGCGGATGCGTGAATTTTCAACGCCAATTATGGTAATGCAAATGCATGAATTTTCTACTCCAGTTGGGGTAACGCCATGCACATTAGAAATTTTTAATTTCCTTTATTCTGTTTTATTTTAATTCAAAATTACTTCAGAATGAATCTGAAAGATCGATTAATTAACAATGTTTAATTTTAAATGCAGAATCCTTTGAAATAAGCTGCTGAAAATTTCTTAAGCCTATCGTCTTTAGTGTGGGAAAAAAACTGAAGCCTTACTCATTTGGCGGTGGAGAAATGAAAAGATTTTTTTGGCTGGAAAGTTAGTTTTTAATTTATAATTAAAATTCTAATTAAAAATTCAAAAAAGGGACACCAGGTGCACATTCCCGACCTCCAAGATATGCATGTGTAAAATTTGGTAGCTGTAGGTTGAACGGTTTGGCCTGTAGAGCGCCAACACACACATACACACACACACACATTGAGCTTTATATTATAGATTTCCGATATATAAGTATATTTACATGAATGATAATACTTAACACAGAACTATAAAGCAGTTGTAAAATTTCTAAAGTTATTTCTAAATATTTGGGTTTTTATAATTAATGTGATATGACTTGTATGACACATCACCCACTTAAATACGATAACTTGTTTCCCGATTATATTTATTACAATCAGCTTTAACGCAACTTTAATAAAAACTTAAAACAGGAAATTATTCTCTCGATTTATTTATCTGTTTTTAAATAATATTTCAATTGAAAGACCCTTGATAAAAAAAATCTTTGATAGATTGCATCAGAAACCCAGTGTTTGATGGAAAAAGAAAGAAATGTAATAACCTAAAATGATTCTAGCTTGGCGAAATTTGGCTATTTCTAACCAAAACTATAATTTCAAAAAAAAAAAAAAAAAAACGGAAATTTTGTTATTTGCTGACCTGCTACTATTCCTTTCTTATATATTTCCATTAACAAAATTTGAATAGTCCTTGAAAACTCATATCTTCCAAAATTCGAATCAGTTATGGATTAAACAGCAATCAGCGAATATGGAGTCTCCAAAATATCTGATACGACAAATAGAATTAGATCATACTGTTAATTCTTTAGAATTACATTATGCTCATCTTTCCTCGTTTTCCTACTTGTCTTTAACATCTGGGAAATCTGCAGAATCTATGAATCCCTAATACAGAACACTCAAAATAATAATAAATATCAATTTCTTACAGTACCTACCACTGCAGCTTTTATCTACTTTGATTATCAATAAAACTTTTTATTTTAGGATTAACTCAAAAAATTTGAGCTAATCATAAAAAAATTCGACTTAGACAAAGAGATTAATGTTGCATCCAAAGAAATGGGATTAAACTTTGGGAAGAAATTTGCAATTATAGGGTTTATTTTCTAGTTTTTGTTCATTCTTTCGAATTCATTCCTGGAACAAATGATTATGGAAACCCTATATTAAGCATGAACATTCGGTAATCGATAGTGGCCACATGTTAATAAGTCGATTGTTTACTTTCAACATACTCCCCCATGCAACACTAATCCTTCGCTACATCCAGTGCAGGAGATCCGCTTTATGTCATCGAGCTTTTCAATCACTTCACATTCCAAATCAGTCAAATCGTACATTATACCCACATATTAAAATTTAATTATTTCCTGAGAACTATAAGACCATTCAACATTCTAATTTAAACTGTTCTAGACATATACGGCAATAACTGGACATCCAAATATTTTATTAAAAGTTATCATAGTAGGTTGGCTTTCAGCATAAATTTCCTAAATTTAGTCTATTTATAAATTGCGAGAGGTTATTAGTATTTTATTTCCAAAAGTTATTTTATATTAATATTTTATTTTGATGAGGCTGTGATTAATTAACAGATAGATTTTAATTAACAGTTTTTAAACATCTCAAGATAGATAAGGATTTTTCTGGATAAGTTAATTAAGTTTGTCTTGGAACTAAAAACATCTCATTTAAACAGTGGAAGCTAAAAGCTCGCTATGTAATGAATATACTCCGTGCTTTTCTTTACTAAATTATAAAGGGAAAATATTTTTGAATTTACTTACATTTCATTCATACTAATCATGATCCAATGCTTAATTTTTCAACCATCTGCGATAAAATTATATTCAATTTGGAAAAATGCTTTACATAACGTAATGAATTATATTTTACGTTATTTGAATCGATATACTTACTTCCGAAAAAAAATGTAGAAAATTAAATTTTTATACAATTCTCCGGTCCTATTAGTCATATTAGTTAAATATTCTTGATTAAAAATATTTTAAAGTATTTTTGCCACAAAACAAAAAATATTGTCACAAAACCAATTTTTAAGCTAAAACATTTAAGTGTAATATTTTTGTGGCGTTTTGAGTATCACTATTTTAGACTTTTTTAAGTCATTTTAATGGCCATCTTGAGAAAGATCCGCGAACCACCATAAAGCGCTTTTTGGAGGTGGTATTTGTTACATCGAATGTAGTGATATTCAGCTCTTCATAATTCGGCCATTTTAATCGCAGTAAAGTGAAACTTGCTTTGTTTAAAGTTTTAGTATGCTAAGAATATTTCCTTAAATGGGACTAAAAAGACCGGGAGACTGCATAAAACTATAGACTGAGCAATTTTTTAGTTGCATTTTTACTGACACAAACACTATTAAATATAATTTTTTTGATTAATGACGAGCAATTTTTTTCTAATTGTAAATATATGCCTAGCTCTAACAACTTAAAAGTGGTAAGGTCACGGCTTGAGAACCGGAGAGTTTGAGATTCGAGAACCGATTCCGGCCAAACGTAAAATCCGTCGGAGCCAAATATCTCACCTCTGTTGTGGAAATTTGTAGAGGGGATGCCAGCTCAGGTATCGTCCTCGTCATTTGATCGTGGTTCAAAATTACGAGGTCGGTCCCAAAATATTCCTAGTGTTTCTTTAACATTAGGTTACGCTAATATTACTGAACTAAGCTAAACTAACGATTTAGAAATTAGTTATTGGGTCAGGATTAGAATGAACGCTCTCTGTTTTTAAGGTTAAAGATTTATAACACTAATTTTAAATAAAATTAAACTTTATATGTATTACCTTTAATAAATGTTTAAATTTGCAGCATTTTTTTAAATTCAAAATTACATTAAATATCAGATTGATACCATGTTAAAAATAAATCTTTGATGAGAGAAATGTTACAATAAATTTAAGAGACTAAATAAAACGAAGCAATTTTATTAGTAGTTTAGAAACTGATTTCACTGGGTGATATTCCACACTCAAAAGTGCATTCAAAACCCCTCCCTTCATGAAACTTTTACTGGTTACAATTAATCACTTGCTAAGAACAGATGACTCATGTCGTATTCTATAAGCACTGACTTCAAGGAAAAATCATTAATCACCATGAAAGATTATTTTGGTGATTTCACTGACAATACTGGTTACATTTTGAACAGTATTTATGAAGCCGTTTAACAACAAAAGTTTGCATTTTTATTAAGCACTTAACCTTTTAGCGTCACTTGCAGTTCCAATGTGATAAACGCCCATTTGAGAATTATTTTATAATTCCTTTTCATTGTGTAAGCTTTTTTCTTCATTTTTTGAAACGTATTTTTTTACTTCGAGTTTCCTGAAGTTTAAATATAAGATATCTAAAGAATAATTTACACAAATCTTAAAGATATTGTCTGCAAATCATTATTCTTCTGCCCATTAATGAAATAAAAGCTAGACGTGTGAAATAAGTATCGCTGACATTTATAATTTGTACTTAATATCTAACGGAAAATTCAATTAGTAATATTAGAATTTTCGTTATTTTTAAATTATTCATTATAATATACAAGATTTTAAGTCATTTGTAAATTTAAAGAAATTGCGATAGATTTTCAAGTTTCAAGTGTGACGTGTGTCAAGATTCACACGTCACATTCTCAAAAAATTTGGCACAATTATTTAAAATTAAAAAACAGCGAATTTCTTAAGTAATTATTCCAAATAAATTGATGCATTTTTGTAATAAAATTAATGCTGATATTTATTTGGATCTTCATTTCCTTGCTTCACTTTACTAACTTCATTAAAATTCATTTCAAAATGTAGTTAACAACTTAGTTCTTTTTAATTGATCGTATTGAAGTGATTAAATAAATATTTTTTATTAAGCATTTTCACAATTAAAAATTGCAACAAATTGAAATGTCAATCAAAACTATTTCTCATCATACATTCTTAAAGCATCATACATTTACCTTTTGTACAGAAATTAATTAGTCCAAGGCTCAAAGACTAATTTGGAAACTAAACGAATTGATTAAAATTTTAATCAAATTCTGATGGCGAATAAAATGATTTTGCACTATGTATATTTCTCAAATGTTTTTAAAGTACAACATTCATATTTTTCTTCCTTTAAAAATAAAATTAATAAGACATTTTTTTTTTCATTTTTTCTTTAAAAATGATTAGTTTCGCAATTATTTGTAAATTTTAACCAGATAGATACTTAACTCTGATACAAAATTAATCTGCTTAAAGAAATATTTTTGATACGGCTCAAAATTAAACATGAACGTAGGTATGGCAGAATGAAAGCAATTAATATAAATCCTCTCACGACGAAAAGTAGACCACTAACCATGAACAAATAAGTTCCACGCTTTGACAATCGAGTTTTCTTTTAGCTCACCGCTTTCAATCAATTTTTTTCTCCCCTCTTCTCGCTTTCGAAATACAATATTAAGCTTTTGCCGCATAATTGGGCGAAAACTTAATGAGCTGATTTCCTTGCATCGGGTATTCTGAATCAGAGTTCAGCAACCTTTTGGCACGGGCAGCGCAACTTCAATTTTAATGTTAATAAGTCGGCGGGTGGTCCAAGGAATTCATAATAAATCTTTCGAAGAAAATGAAGGAAAAGTTACATTAATTTGTTTTCAGATAAGATTCAGTTGTTGAAACTTATTACGTAAGAGATAAGTTTAAACAAATGAAAAAATTGGTTTTTCAAACTTTTTTTGCAGAAAATTCGGAAGTTTAATCAAAATAATATAAGAATGAAATATATTTGTATTTTCCTTTTTGGATTCATTATTTTCATTGTTTCATTGTTTGGCAATGATTAAATTGCTCAGTCGGAAATCTATAATAAAAGACTGACTGATTTTTCTCGTAATTTTTTTCGAAATCTATTATTTTTCAAATGATCCCTAGAGAGAACTTAAAAATAATTTCCTTTATTTATTAAAAGGAAGTTTTAAAATAATTGTTTTAATTTAATAAAAGAAAGTTTTAAAATAATTGTTTTAAATTTATTAAAAATAAGTTTTAAAATAATTGTTTTAAATTTATCAACAGGAAGTTTTAACTGCAAGTTTAATCGATGTAGTGTTGCTAAATTAATTATTTTTTGAAAAAAGGCAAAAAGGGAAAAAATGATTTTCGTTTCATAAATGCAAATATCTATAAATATTTGTAAAACAAACATAAAACTGTATAAGTCCTATAAAAATAATGAAAATATGCTGTAATTTATGAAATAGTGTGAACTTTACTTAGTATAAGGTAGCATATGCAGATCCATATAAAGTTTATTGAGTTTCCGATGCTTCAGATTTAATTTTCTTACTTTAAATAATAAAAAAATTATTAGTGTTAAGATACGGCCTATGAAATTTATATTTTGCAACTAAAATGCACCGAAAACTAATTGCTGCTTGAAAAATTGAAGGAATAGAATAATTTCTAAAGCTCATTAGTAAGAAAAAGAAGAAACTTTTTTTTTCTAAAATACATAAGCTATTTCAAAGTAATTATCAGTACTCTCAGATTCCCCAACAACTCAATTTGGCGACCCAATATGTATGTATATAGTTTAATTTATTAGCTGATAACAGAATAAGGTAGCTTCGGTAACAAAAGAACTAAAAAGGATAAGTTCTAAAAAAACACTACAAAATTTGTTTCTCAATTTTTATGCACAAGTTTGCAATAACTAATCACTATGGCTATCAATATACTCCCTCTGTCGCATAATAATATTAGCAAGTGAATATTTAAACTGGAATTCTTTGCGAATGCAAATATAAGTTACGTTATAGTGCTAAATTACAAAGCCTTTAGTTATATTAACATCTCATTTTAAAATAACATTAGGGTCATTTGGGGACGGACGGCGTAATTTTGAATCGCTATCAGATGACAAGAATGACACTTGAGCTGGTGCTCTTCATCTCCGAACTTCCGCACCATATCAGCGGAAAGACATATTCTCCGACGGAATTAACGTGCTCCAGACCCGTTTACATAGAGAATTTCTGTGGAATCGGATATCGAAACTGGAACTCTCCGGTCCCGAAAACAAGACACCATCAAGTGACCGTGGCCCTGCGAAACCTCCAATCAAAATCAATCTTCTTTGAAACCTGTGATTTGTTTTTACAATCTTTCCATTTCTACGTTAATTTAATTATTACGAATTATAAATTTTTCTAATTTTTTCCGCTGATCGGAATCAAATGCTTTATTTCAGTTAAACATTAACCCGTTGCAAAAATAAGATTTAAAAAAAGAGCAAATTTGCAAGCAAAGATCAACTTGCGATTGTTCAGCTCTTGAAGCATCAAAAGGCTGCGATGGCCTAATGGTAGGGTCTCGACTTCGGAACCGGAGGGTTTAATATTCGAGAACCGATTCCACCGTCGTGTAAGCGGCCTGGTTCATGTAAAATCCGTCGGGGCCAAATGTCCCTCCTCTGTTGTGGAAGTTTGGAGAGGGAATGCAGTTCAGGTGTTGTCCTCGTCACCTGACCGCTGCTCAAAATTATGAGGTCCATCCCAAAATAGCCCTAATGTTGCTTTAAAACGGGACGTTAATATAACTAAACTAAACTAAACTTGATACATCAAAAGAGAAACAAAAAGTAGTAGAAATAAACATCGAAGTTAGTTGAGTTGCTAAGAAATTTGTGTACAAAAGAATGACCGTATAAAGAATTTGAACATTTGCATCCGAAAATAATTGTTTAGGTATATCTTATAATAATATTGATTCGTTTAAAAAACAAAACTATGAACATAAAGGGAAAGATTGTGGAGAAAAACTTGAAAAATTAGCCTTATTTTTCTTAGCAAAAGCGACGCCATAAGATCAACAGCTCACGCCATTCAAGTTCTCGAATCTACATTTTTTCGAATTTTGAAAAAAAAAAAAAAAAAAAAAAAAAAAGGAATACTCATAAAACGAGTTTCAAACAACATCAAATAATTTCTCACAGAAAGGAATAAGAAAGCAAAGATTCCCAGCCGAGGGATTCTACCTACATGCTTAAACTGCGCATTGAAATTATTGTAAAATCCAGAAACTATTTGAACACTCAAAATAAAAATTAGGTGTAATAGTTTTAATTTATTGTTGAATTTAATCAAATTTTTTCATAAGAAATGCTGAATTCTATTCTTATTTCTTTTTTATGCTATTATTTTGGGATAAATTAAATTCATTAACTGCTACTAGTATTATGGTGCAGAGTGAGTATTTTTATTCCTTCTCAAAGGGTCCGCCGACACACAAGAATGTAGGAAGATAGTATTTACCAAATGAAAAGCAAGTATACGCAACAAAGCAGAATGGAGTAGTTCAAATTTTCGCGTTCTGACGCTACAAGGGAAAAAAACTGACTTTATTAAATGCTTATGTACATTCAAACACTGACATACTTATTAATAAATAAAAACTAATGATATTAAAATCTAAAATGATTTCTAAAGCAGATTAATGTATTATTCGTAATTATCATTTTGTAATGTTATAAATTACAAAATGAGGAGATAATTATGAGTCATACTGATGTGATGCATTGATATAAAAGACCTAAATTATTTAAATCCCTACTTTTTTATTTATTAAACATAATTAATAGAGATGTTTTAATTTTGCTTAACAAACCTCTATATTAATAAAGATATACCCCAAGCAAATGCAGGTAACCTTAAAATTTACCTACTTAATTTATAGTTTTACTTGTGTTGACTCACTTATATTTGATATGTTTAGAGAAGATAAATAAACATGTTAAAATTTTATGTATTTTATTGTATCAATGTCATACCGAAATTATATTATCAATCAACTTAACTCGGTAATGATACCATGAAAAAAAGATCATAGAACTCTCCATTTCTCGCTGTGAGAGAATGATCCAACGCTTCCATCGCCGAATTAATACGACTATTTTTACCATTTTACTCTAAATCAAGCGGAAATATTTCAAATGTAATAGATTGCATGCTTTGCTTCATTACGAATGAAGATGATGTGGGCGAGCATTTATCCACCTTTGCCCTTAAATATCGGTATTTATCTTTAATGAGCATATAAGATATGTCAAAGGTTAATTATCATTATAGGGGTTTTGGAAATAAATTCCAAATCACATTGATACAGGCGTGGTTTCTTATGATTAAACTCTGAAATTATGCCCAAATGTAACTTTTTTTTTATTTAAATAGTAGTATCAGTGGGGTTTCAATTATTTGTCACACATGGAAATTTCACAAAATTGGAATAAGGGAAAATGTTTGAATGAATAGGGAATAAAAAGAGAGATATTTTCATATAAATATTTTGTGCCCTGTATTGAATTTAATTTTTCATAACAATCTTTATTTCACTACAGAATGAGAATCCAAAAAGTAAAACAAAAATTAAACTGCATTCATAAAAAAATATAAACTTTGGGATTTTAAAAATAAAATTTAAAATAAAATGTTTCTTGCTTGTAAATCGATGCTTTCATTTACTATGTCTAGACGCCATGTCATAAGAAGCATCACGCCTATACTTAAGACTCCCCCTCTTGCTATTTATTGCATTTTAAATCTCATTCATAAGCAGTTAGATCACCCTTATACGTCATTTTAGTATCACCGACCATATTTGGTTGTTCTTCAGCCTATTTCATTGAAATATCAACTATTTTTGTCTAAGAACAAAGATGAGATTCCGTCTTCAACAAAACAGTTTAATTGGATTTTGTGCGCCGCGCGAATTCACACCGACTGAGCTGTTTAGTTGGCAGGGGAAGGGCATAATAAGCAATTTTTTAATAGTTCGAAAAGTAAGCAGGCGAAAGTACTTGTTACAGGCTCATGCTGTAATAGTGCATTAGGTATACGCGATGTTCTTCTTTTATTTTATATGCAATAGAGTTTTTCTTGAAATTCTCCCATCCATCTTATTTTACGAAACTATTTCAATAATTAGGATGAATCATTTTATTTTCGGAACAGCTCGGTCCATAAACTTTATCTATTTCCTATATTTGTTTTTCTATTTCATTCACTTCCGATATCCGTTCATTTTTTCCCCTTAATTAGTCTATTAAGAATAGCTTAAGATCATTCATCCCCAGTGCTCCCAATCCGTTTTGAAATGTGTCATTATTAGCCTGCATTATTATCAGACATTAAGCAAGAAAGCGTAAAATCTTAAGCTTATTTGAGAAGCAAAAACATTCGTATCTAATAAAAGACATAAAGAAATATTATAAAAAATCTTTCGAATATAATTTTTTAAAAATAAAGTTTTTGATGGAAAATATGTTTACTTTTAGTACTACTCATTTAAAAGTATTTTAAAACATATTAAAACATTATGTATTTACAATTTTCTAACAGTAATATGAAATCATCAAGCTTCCGGAAGAAAATGAATTAATTTCCTAAAATTAATTCATTAATTTTATGAAATTAATTAAAAAAATTGAAATTTATTAAAATTAATTTTATGAAATTAACTTATAAATTTCATAAAATTCCGAAAAGTTTTGGCATGCAATGGCATTTGGCTCATTCGAGCAATTTTGATTCCAATTTTTGTATGGCCCTTAAAATTTTTTTTTGATGTAATGTTTAAGATATCTATAATTGAGTTAGTTCAACGTCGAAACAGATAATTGTAAAAGAACTATTTGTTTTGATGAATTATTTTCTTTAATTAAATATGTCTGTACTTTGTATCCTCAGTGAATCCTTTTTAAGGTCTTTAATGTTTTCAAAAATTTTGCTACTGTAAAAGTATTTTATCAATTAAAAAATTCCTCGCTGTTTTAAAAAATGAATGCATTAGATATAAATTGTACTGTTTATTTCAAAATTTTATTATATACTTTGAATCTTCAAAATGCTGAACGTAATCTTTATTAAGTAATTTCAATATTTTTCTTATAATTTTCAAATTATTATACTTTTTAGAAATAATTATTATTACTTTATTCATTAAAATTAATAATAACCATTGTTCATTTATTAATTATGCTTTATTTACTGTTACATTTAGATTCAAATAAATATTTAGTGGTATTTTTAAGATAAAAGAAGGTCACTTTTTTTTTGTATTACTTGCATTCAGATTCAGTTGTTTTTTTTAGTCCAAATTTTTAAATAAATGAAATCTTCACTATGATACCGTCAGCTTCGATTGAATCAAATCCAAATGCATTATCAGTATTCATTTCAGCTTTCTAAGTGACAGACTTTTTAGCGCAGTTAATAGCATGTTTTAAAAAAATTCTTTTACAGTGAATTAACCGTACTTAGTTAGACTTACTAAAATTTCTGAATCTTCAGAATAATTTTATATCTTATAGAATTTTTAAAAAAATATACGTAAACATTAACTATCTACTTTTAAACTGAAATGAAAAGCGGAAAATGCTGGTTTCACCTATACAACGTCTTTAAACCCGTGTCCGATAACTGTCCGATATTTTTTTTTCTAATTGAAAGGAGATCAGTGATGTTTTTTAGTTATTTAGTCGGAAAACTTTTGAGTTGGATGTAAATGCTCTACAATTTCATTCCATATTTTTGACATCTAACTGAACATTTGGAGAAACACGAATCGCATTTGTTTTCTTGGCCTTAGTAATTAGCTTGTTGTATAGAAGAAGCATAAATAAAACTGCGATTGATTGAAATGCAAAACCAAGTAGAAAAATTTAAAGGAAGATTGACACCGACTTCCACTGTCACAGTGTTTCAATCGCCTTGGAATCTCCAATAATTACAGCCGGTTGAGTGTCGTGTATTAGTCTGGGTTTTATACACCGCAAACAGCAAACCTCCTAACAATTGGCCTTCCTAATGGTTTTTCAATTCATGGTTATTATTTTTTTATATTATGAAACGGAATATAGTCTAGAAAACTAAATGCCAAAAAGGCAGACTGCTATGACCGAAGGAGATCGAACTCAATAAAGGCTGACATTTGGTTTAAATTATTCGATATTGATCTTTTGTTAATCATATAAGCATTATCTTTTATTAATAATTGAAGTAAGCAAAATTATTTCCACCATTGTATACGATAAACATAGAATTTAGATGATAGCTACACAAAATGCGAAGGCTTTTATTTTTAAGTCCTGCACAAAGGAATCTTTAAAATAATGGGAAGTGCCAGTAAATTATGAAGTTAACCATGTTTAACTAATACGAGACTTCCCAGATTTTAATTGCTTAGTTGTAAATAATCAGGTGAATAAGAAAACCAGGATAAATGAGAAAAATCTGAGTGAAAAAAATATAAAAAAAATAAGTTTCATACCAAAAGACCATCCTAAAACAAACTGATAGTTTCAAATAATCGTAGGTCATCCCGCAAATATGGTGTGGCAAATTTTAGAAGAGAGTACCAACTAATGTGACGTTCTCATCATTCTTGTATTTGCGAGGCTCATCTCCAAAATATCTCGCTTTTTGCTTCAAAACAGAATATTAATGCATTACAATTAGTACTCAACTATGGCTGCCATTAATTATGCATCTCAAAAGAAGATTTTGTATACTCCATATCGCCATTATTGTTGAATTAAATGATTTGCATAATTTCAATTTAGTTTACTCGCTTTCTTCGCATTTCAAAATATTTCATTTCTAAAATAATTAGGATAAGGATTGATAAGAAACAGTATGTTTATGAGGAGCAAGTAACTGATATTGCTGAATTTATTGATTTGCATAATTTCAATGTAGGTTACTCATACTCTTCGCATTTCAAAATATTTCATTTGTAAAATAATTAGGAAAATGATTTTGATTGATAGAAAACAGCATGTTTATGAGGATAAAGTAACTGATATACACTACACTAGTAACGTTTTAATCTTTAAACTTGAATCCATTAATCCTCATTTACAATTTTTAAAAACTTCGCATTTGAAAAAATATTCAATATTCAACCTATATCCTTCTCTTTAACAGGTATAATATAATATAACCATAACCATGAAACACGGTTTTTAAAAAACTCGCATTTATGCTTGAAGGAAGTGGGCGGATGAAGTTTCCTTAAACCCGATAATCTCTTCTTCAGAAAATGCAAACTACATCCTTCACTCTAACTCCATATTATTTCTTCCTTGTGTCAATTAAATTACATTACACTCACGCAAATTAGCAGTAACATTCAGTGAGTGCGGTGTTTAGTGAGGCACGTGATGAAAACAAAAATAATAACATCTAGAGACACATGTTTATGGAGGAAATGAATGAATAATAAACTGCATTCATTTTTCTCCGTTAAATGAATGTGTTGCTGAAAGTAAATTAATGTTTTGCTGCAAATGATCTGAAAGCGCTAAATGGTATAGCTTATATATTAGCAATTAACCCAGCAATTCAGTTTCAATTTTAAATAACAAATTATCATTTTAAACAAATTTATTGTATAAAATCTTTCTACGCATTTTTTATCAGAAAAAAAGTGATGCCATTATATTATTCGAAAAATAAATAAACTACATTCATTTTTCTCCGTTAAATGAAGATGTTGCTAAACCTATGTTTTGTCGCTAATGTTCTAATAGCGCTAAGTGGGATCTTTCAAGTGTTAGCGCCAGCCCAGCAATTAAATTTCAATTCTAATTTGAAAATTATTCCAAATTTGTGATAAAAAAAATTTCATACGAGGGTTTCATCTGACATAAAGTGAGAGGACTATATTATATGGAAATTTAAGAGGTGTGTGCGTGCACACACCTCTTAAATTTCCATATATTATATTTCCATTATATTTCCATTTCCATGGCGACTATGAGCCCTAGTGATCTCATAGTCGCCAGTCGTGGGTCTAAAATATTTGCTAAATATCATTATTTCTCACCTATGCCGGAAAATGTCGAATAAAAATGTTTTTTAAGTTAAGATAAAACTGCAACTTTCTAAATCTTCTTTCATTATGAAAGCGTATTGTAATATATATCAAAATAGGATAATGATTAAAAACATCACAAGTAAAGAAACTGCTGAACCTAAAACGAACAGGACATACCAAATGGGGAAAGAATGTAATACCAATAATACCTTACATAAAAATATGATATTAATGTCACATAATCTTATTTATTACAATAACTTAAACTGTTATTTTCGCTTCTGAGGGATATGTATTCTGATCTTATCGTTTCATCTTACCTCAGAACATATTTGTGCTTGTCAACATACCACAGGGATGATTCGAATGTATAAAATTTTATCTAATATTTGGTCTTCTGACTTATTCGGTGAATTCACCGATGAATGGGTCGACATTTCCCGGAGAATATTAAAATTCTCTCATTTTTATCTTTCATGGTGACATATACAATTTATCTTGACGATATAAAGCATATAGAATGTTGCCCGCGTTTCATCTGATGTTTTGAAAATTGCATCTATAAAGAAATATCTGGATGAACAGATATCGAAAATCATAACTATTGCATGTCACTGTTAACTATAAATTCCATGTATTTTCTAAAAGAACTTTTGCTACTCACATTTTTTGATTGCCATAGCGAATAGAGCATATAAAGGAAAATCTGGATAAAGTATTTCCTAACAGATATGGAAAATCATAACTATTGCACGTCATTGTTAATAACTATAAATTCCATGTATTTTCTAAAATAATGTTTGCTACTCACATTTTTTGATTGCCATAGCGAATAGAGCTTGTATTCTTGTTTATACTCCTAAAATGTTGCTGTCATATCATTGATGGTGATCATATAGTGGTGATTTGAAAATGAACCAGCGAGAGAGTTTTTCCCTCGACATTTTTGTATGCTTACATATTATGCCATGCTTTTGCCTTTAGCTTCATAGTATGGTAAAAGGGCCATTTAGACCTCTTTTAATTGACCATTTAAGAACATAATTTGAGAATGACCTAAAATTTCGGAGTCGAGTTCACATCTAAAATTTTATTTTTCTGACTTACCTCCATCGCTAAAAAATTCCGCCAGATTTTGTCGAATCTTCACATCTCACCATTAGAAAAACACATTTTTAAAATTGTGTTCATCTGTCTGTCTGTGAATACGATAACTCAAAAAAGCTTTGAGCCAAACGGGTGAAATTAAAAAAATATAAACTTGACACGATATTCGTCGATTTCTATCAAATTTTTTTTACGAAATCCATAAAGAGAAAATCTATCTGTCTGGCTGTCCGAATACAAGTGAATACGATGTATACAAAACTTAAAGAGCTAGATAAACAAAATCCGATACACAGTTTAACATCTAAAACGTAGATTCTTATCAAATTTTTAGAAAATCTGTCAAAGGGTTGACTGTCTGTTATTCGGATTTTTCGCATGCCTTAATAATGTATGAATATAACTCATATACGCAATGACTTAAATGAATTAGATTCGATATTTTTTCTTTTAACTACCATTGCTGTTCAATGTCAAATTTTGGTTTTAATCAGAAGGAAAAATGGGTTCAAAATACAAATTCGATATTTGGGTACTCTGTATTAACTGCATGCCAGAGGTTTATCACCAAAAATCACATGATAGATTCAATAAAAATGCTAGGTTGTATTTTAGAGATGGTGTTTTTTAAGATAGATCCCCAAACATACGTAATTGTATAAATTTCTTTCTTAGATACACGGAGATTTAAAACAGGGAGATTCATATAGAGATCTAATTTTTTTGACGATTATAATGGTTTCTCTCGTATTCGTGTATATTTCGTGTACAAGAAAGTGAGAAATAATTTTTTTATATCATAGATTGGTACGAGATAACAAAACGTTAATAAAATCATAAGGAGTTCTGTGTTACATAACCATAAAAATTGCAAAAAAGCAAAGACCCACATAAGCATCTACGAAAATCATAGCTTTTTATCACAGTGAGGCCCTAACAAATAGAAACGAAATAAATGGAATTCATAAAATGTTCCATATCTCCACCAGAATGCACCAATGCATAACCTTTTGTATATTATCATATATTTTCAGAAATGTTTGTTGATTTTTGAGAAAACAATCAAATAGGATATTGATGTCTGCATCCCTAAACGGCTCGCAAGAACGAAAAATTTTAAAACTTTAAATATATCCTAACATATCATCCAAACAACTCGTAGGAAATTGATTCATCAATATCATCACAGATCTGATGCACAGAAATTGATACAGTTTTTATATACATCGAGAAATAACATTTTTTAACAAAATAGCGTGCATTAATTATGCATGAAGATAAAAGTCAAAGAAAACGTTTGCATTTAAATACATTTAAAATAATAAAGCTACTTTTTTTCTTGCTTTTTAAAATCTTCAAGCTTCAGCCCCGATTTTCTTTCGAGTATTTCATTTTAAAATTCTTTGGTGTAAATACACCGCAAAATACCCATACAATTTGTATTTAATTTTTATTCAGTGCAGTTGATGGAAATTCCATCATTTTAATTTTTAGCCATTTGTCACAGAGCAACAAGGAATAATTTAAAAACGCGCACATGAAATAAAGAGAGGAGAATACAAACGTCGTAGTATTTGCTTTATTAATATAACCTTCTCTTGAAGCCAATAAATAGCAAGCAGGCAGAAATGCTTTCATCGCGATTGTCCTTGCTTACTTCGTATGTTATTAGGGTCTTCAATACAGTCTCTTGAAAGAAACTGAAGTTTATGATTTCACATTTATTCTAAGTGAATGCATGATTAAGCGCGAATCATTCGATGCTGGCAGAAAACAATATTGCCCAATTGATGGGGTTTTTTTTAACTTCTGTGATCTCTTTACAAAGAGTCAATCATATAAAATTTCAACAACTTAAACAGGAAAGCTAGCAAATAGAGTGGAACAGATTTGACAAGTAGATAAATTCTATTTGCTTTTTGTGCATGCGCAATCTTCTCTTGCGGTCATTGAAGGCGTAGACTCAAATCCGGTAATCGCAATCGCCCTTGCTTAGTAAAGTCTGATAAGAATTTTTAACACAGCTTCTTGGAGGGATATTGAACTTGATTGTTCTAAATTTATCCCAAATGAATGCATGATGAAACAAGCATTCGATGTTAGAAGAAAATATTAGTATAACTGCTACTTAATTTTTAAAAACCTAAATGATGAATTCATGAAGTATCAATCCTTTAAAATGTTAGAAGTATCAATCCTTTAAAATGTTAACTACTAACAATAGGAGAAAGCAAGAATGAAGAGGAAAAATATTTGTATAGTAGACTTTATTTAAATTTCTTTACTCGTAACCTTCATTTGAAGTCAATGAACAAACAGAAACACGGTCATCATAATCGTCCTTGCCTGTTTAAAGTTTTATTAAGGTTTGTAAGATAGCCTCATGAGGGAGATTGAACAAATTGATTCTAAGTGAATGCGCAAGACCTAACAGAGTCGAAATCTTCTTCTGTCTCGGTTATGTAATCTCGGCCTGGTGCCAAAAACGATTTATCGCTCAGGAGGTGGATAATTGCGGCAGAACATGCATTCTCGTTGGGGCAACAATGAGAATGCTGAATAGTGTGTTACCGCATCAATTTTCGCTCGGTTTCAAGCAAGAAATAAAAAAAGGAGAGGAATCTGCAAAAATTTACCCGCAGCAGAAAGAAACAAATGACAGCAAATCTGTTTATAAACTGGATCTGTAATGATGACAGAATGCACTGATGAATTCGTTAAATTATAGCTTAAACAGAGTTCTTTACTTCTTTAAAAAGTTATAATAAAGATTATTCATTGATATCATGCAATCACTTTAAATTAATGAGCTGTTCTGAATTAATAACAATATGTGAATGAGAAAAAAGCTCATTCATTTCGAAATCCCTATTATTAATGTTCTAAAGGAAAGACGTAAACTTGTTAAAACATTGTAAAGAGTACTACCATAAAAGAAAGAAAAAAATACAAAAATAATCAATTGTGAGTTCTCAAGATACATCCTTTTTCTCTCTTGCCCACATGAAAAGTATTTTGCTATTAATGATAAAAAGTATTCAAAGATGAGTTGTAAGGAGATACAAAAATTTGAAGAGGTATCCGATTTAATGTATGGAATTTATTTCATTGCAGTAAAAGGGAAGAAGATATATTGAGCATTGTAACTAAATAGTAATTGGGTTCTTAAATATTTCAGGTAAATATATTTTTAGAAATAATCATAAATGGATTTTGTTACTAATAGCTATTTCGCAACAATTCGACCTTTATAAATGGATGACTAAATTCAGTTCTTCCCATTAATATTGGAGATGAATCCCAATGAATGTGCTTTCTTTTCTTTATAAAAACATTTAACTGAATGAATTTGTTTTTTTTTAAGTTAAAAAAGAGCCTTTAAAGTTAATGTTTGTAATAATTTATGTCAGCTTTTAGATTTATATTTAATCAGATTAGTTAGAATTTTAATAATTTTGTCAAGATTATTAAAATTCTAAATTGTGTTCAATTTTAATCGTTAATACTACATAATAATTGAAAAAGGATAATACGATGATAATAGAATTAGGATTTTAGAAAGTCAATTATATAGTTCGGTTTGTAACTAGATAAAGAATTTCAGATTTAAAAACACCACAATGATTTTTAAGTAGGATACTATTTATGTACTCAGCTTCTTTTAAATAATTTTCAGATGGATGCAACATGAATACCTTGGAGGATACAAAATGATTAGTTTTTGTTATAAAGAATATTTAAAAACGACGATTGGTAAAGATGTTACCAAAAACATCTTTATCAATCGTTATACTTACTTTTTAAATAATGGTTCTGAATTCTTCAAATAATGATAATAAAGGTAAATTAATTCTAAAGATTCTAATAAGGCTCTTAAATGTGAAAGTATAAAGCTTGATAAAAGTCCAATAAGTGAAGCATAATACATCGATGCACTTACTGAAACAAAAAATAATCATTAATGGCAGAAATACAGAAAAAAATGAAACAGTGCAAAAGCAAAGAATAAGAAAAGTAAGATTTGAATCGCAGCTGTTGAAGCTCTTCGAAGCTTGTATCAAATGGCAGATTTAACACTTCGATTCTACTAGTTTATTAAAAATTAAATTGAAAACGAAAGTGTTCTCGTCTTCCATATACTAGAAAGGGATACAAAAAAAAAGATATGCAACAGTGAATTAATTAAAAACAACAAACATTTATAAAAATACTATGCACCGTCTGTTTTCAGATAAAGACTGTTTCAGAACAAAATTAACTTTTTGAATTAAATAAGGGTGCGATGACAGATGAAAAAGGAGATATTCTTTCAATCAAGTAACATATTAAAGCATTACACTAATTCAAATTGAAGCAAAATATCCACTTTAAAAACAAAATAATAATCAACATTAGGAAAGAAAAGTAAAAAGATTAACGCACCCAACAGAGGAAAAATATTCTTCTTACTACTCAGTGCCTGTTACCCTTCTGCTGAGTAAAATAGCCCACAAGTGATAAGCACGGGATTTTGAAATGAGCAGTACAAAGCCTGTATTAGAAAAATATAATTTAACGTTATAATTATTAGCTATTTATTATTCTTTCATTTAATAGACAAAAATTTCAACAAAAAATTTTAAACCAAATGCTTGGCCATACCATATTTCCATTTACCATTGAATTTGTCAAATAAAGTTCAATGACTCATAACGTATTTTTTACTTTCTCTTATATGAAGTGTAGAGGAATTATTGTAATCGTAAAAAAATCGAACTCGAAATTTTGACGAATCTCCACGTTTCAGACTTCCCTAAGTTTGAAAAACACTTTTATAGGATCATGGCTGTCTGTTTATGCGTCTGTCCATCTGTCTATCTGTGATAACTCAAAAATGCTCGGATGATTCCATCGGAAAAGGCGTCCAAATTACATATTCGCGCAATAAACTCAGTAAAAATGTTAAGATCCGTGTCAGAGATCTATATTTTGTAATTATTGTTCGCTACTGCCATTCAAGGCATTCGCGATCTTACCGAAGTTCCACAATTTTATGGGCGAGGGGGAGGGGAGAGAGAGAGGGAGGAGATTTTTATTGGAGAGTACGCACGAAAGTTTCAGTGAAACCGCTTTCGCTTTTTTAGTTTTTTTCTCCTTTTATTATTTTTAAGGCAATATTAGAGGAGACTACTATAAAAAGAACGTTCAGACCCTCTCCACAATTTCTATGGCATGTAGACATTAGCAACAAGGAATTCCGAGGAGTCTGGAATTTATCACTACTCAAGAATGTTGTTATTAGACGGCGAATAGCTTTTAAATATCACCGAAAAGGTCATAAAGTGGCCTTAATCTAAAACATTTTATAAATTTCTCATGACTTTCTCGGCCTCTGGTTTACTTCATCCATTAAATTGTTGCAGCTATGTCTTTTGTCAGGTCATTCAAATTGTAAATAATTATATATACAGAAAGAAAAACATGAATTTTTCACTAAGGTAAACTATTTTTTAATAATGACGTATTTTGTAAAAATGACGTATTTTTTTCAAATGAATATATATATATATTTGACTAAAATCAATTAAATTTTTACACTATTTAGTTGTGAATTTTAAAAAGATGATTTTAAGATTCTGTGACATTTGCGAAAATTGATAATAAATTAAAAATGAAAGATAATGGAATTAATAAAAGTAATTTCTACTTTTCATAAAGACATGATTTCAAAAACTGTTTAATCAAACTAATTTGAAATCGAAACTTAACATCAGTTTAAAGTGAATAGAGAAACCTATAAGGAAAAATAAGTACAAAGATGAGATGGTATATTTTGAGCAACTGTGATTGATTAACAGTCAATCAAATGAGTCTCCAGTGAAAGATTATTTATTTTTCTCATTATTCCCTTTTATTCGGTGTCATTTTCTTTCTCATATTTGTCCAGCAGCATTTTACAGTCATAAATCAAATATTATTATTTTCGTTATCATCATTTACCATCTTATTGATAACAAATTTAAAAATATAGTCTTAACATCGATATCTTTTTCACTATTTTAAAGAAATACGATCATTGTACTTTGTTTACATTGCAAATGGAAAATAAAAGCGTTTTTTTTCCCCTCAGGTATGAGTTCAAACCAGCGGGAATAATCTCCCCGAAACTTTCTCATATACTCTCTAATAAACGTGTTATCCTCCATTCCTCCCAATTAACCTATTCACTGCCATTTGCGAGATTTCTCGTAGGAAACTGCTGTAAAATGAAGCGTCTGTAAATTTCTCTAGCAATGAATGGGCTAAAAATTGTGGATCTTGATCGAGACCGTGAGTGCCTTTAGTGATCAGAATTTTAGATTTCAATCTTGCGCATGAACTTTTTGTGCTTCGTTACATATTGACGCTTTTTGGGTGCCTTTTTTTCGACCCATTAAAATCAAAATCAAACTACAATTTTAGTAAAAAGGTCACATGCCAAATTTTATTTATTTAAGTTAATGTGCTTTTGAACTATCATGTTTACAAGCATACGAATATACAGATCCACAGATAATCAACCCGTTCGGACTTGACTTAAAATTTGATATGTGTCAACACTTTCAATGTTAAAACTATGCATACATTTTATCTGTCTAGCATATTTTCTAGCGAATGGATTTCCTACAGAATTTGATAGAATTTTACAAATTTAATGTAAAGACCATATAACACATTTCAGGCTTCTAGCTTAATGCATTCTTGAGTAAACGTTTTGACAGATGAACACACAGACAGAATACCAAAAATGTATTTTTCGAACTCTGGGAGATTCGTTAAAATCTCGAGTTAGAATTTTTTTAAAGTTTATAATACTTTCTCTTTGCAAGCTAGAAAGTAAAAAGTAAGCTAGATTTGCTTTTCATTAAGTATTTTCAGTTTTAACATTAAGGAGAAATACTTTTCCTCTTTTTTTATCATCGATCGAAACTGAATCAATGCTCGCTTTTGGAAAAATAACTGGAAATGCAAACATTTCTTGGAATGATAACAGACTTCTAATACTACGAGAAGGATATATTTCTGACATCAGTTCAGAAAATAAAGCTTTTATGAAACACGAAAATCCTTTTCCTTCAAGTCAACATCATAACAAGGACATATTTTTTTATTTTTTAATACAGTGAAGCCTCTTTGATAAATATAGTTACAGTAGAGGTTCGATTAAGTTAATGGTGAACACGAGTCCAATATTCATGAAAGGAAAACAGTCAGAGAATTTGAGTTGATCTTTATTTGCTTAGCTTCCAAAATAAACTTCGTGATGCGCGGTTGAATAGAGTTCAATTTAATTAGTTTACTTGAAATGCTTGCTTCATGGTACTTGAATAGATCGTTAGGCGAGAATTCATTACACATGAGACATTTGATTACACATTCATTACACATTAGACATTAAAAACATTTTATATCCCCTTTTTTATGTTTTACTTTGTACCCCTTTATCGTAACCTTTTGATATTTCTGTTTCTATTTGATTTTATTTTTATCTATAAAATAAATAATTTCTTTAAAAAGTATTTCATGGCTGATAACATTTATTCAAAAATGAAGCATATGAAGAGCTTGCCCTCAATAGTCAATGTAAGATCTTTTTACATTTCCTTTTATGAAAAAAATTATTGAATTTTAAAGAAATTTCCTGATTCACATTAACACATTTTCAAGTGTAAATTATTAAGATGGAATGTTTTATTTAAGAGAAATGCATATCCAAAAACTGTAAATAATTTTCATTTGAATACTTCGCAAAGCATATTATTAAACTTATTCCAACATTATATTTTTGACGAATTAAAAAAAATTAAACATAAAGTTTTGCTTTTAAATCTATATTAAATTATTGAAGTATTTCTGTAAAATTATATTAATCTGTTACTTTCAAAGCATTTTGGTTTTTATCTTACGAGATAAATTTCAGGGTTTTTTTTTATGTTATTCGAAATGTCTCAAATGAAAAATTATAGGGTGAATTTCAAATTATTTTTAAATTGGAAGATATTTCCATGTATTTTAAACATCAATGCATTTTGCTATTTTCTTTATATTTCTGAAGCGAAAAAAAAAAGCTTTTTTTTCACAATTAAGGTACAGAATTTTCCTTCTCATATAAAATAAATCATCGAATAAATGGTTTTCATCGTTTTCTCACTTAATGAAAATGGTTAAGAAATGGAAATGATTTTTTTCATAAAATTGGAAGAATCTCACAATAAAATGTATCAAAATATTCTTCGAGTGCTTTCATTATGCAAAAATAAAACAAAGACGAAATAAAGTATTGTAACCATCCAAAACTTCGACCTCGATATTTTAAAGGATGTCTAAGTTTCAAATTTACTTGAGTAAGAAAAACATTAAGTATATCTTTGACCGCGAAAATTAAAAAAACTTTTCAGTTAAAGGGAGGAAATTTAGTACGTGGGCCTAATACTAAATCTGTAGAATTCTATATAATTTTGAATGAAATCTGTATAAGGGAAATCTGTCTATCTGTTCTTTTGTATGTGTACGTAATAATTCAAAAGTACAACAACGTAGATAAAAAAAATTGGTATACTGTCTTGAAATTTAAATTCTAGGTCTGTATCGAATTTCGTATCCTATCGGTTGGAAAGGAAACGTTCAATGGGTGTACTTGTTATTTATATTACATAACGCAAATGCTCCATACCGTGTCACTACTCGCGCTAGTCGGGAGCGGAAGGGGACACTAGCTTGCGGACTTCACGATCTTCGGGTATTTGACGCTTCTATTTCTACTCTGTTTTTGGAGAATACAGAACAATACAGGAAAATAATCGGGTATATTCTAATAATATGCGAGAAAGTCGGAAGCAGAAGGACAACCCCACTGGCTTGGCATTTTTTTGTACTGCTTCGATCGATAAAAAAAAAATGTAGGCAGATGACATATCTCATATATCTGAATAACAAAAATTCCAAGAGAGAGCATTGTTTAAGCATTGTATCTAATGTTATGATCTCATGGTGAATAATTCTTTCCAGAAAAAATTATTACTTTTAATCCCAGTTAACTTCGGAATTTGTTTTGGGGAGGGGGGAGGAATCGCGATTAATTAACTAAATTTATTTTCAAAATCTACATATTTTTTATATTAACTCCCCATTTTGAAATACCTCGGTAATTCTGAACCGTAGAATAATATTGAGGACGACATCTGAGTTGGCACCTCTTTCTCCAGACATTCGCCAAACCAGCGCGTGGATGCTTGTTCTCGATACAGACTGAGCATGATCCAAACGCAAGGATTTATTTTTTACCGAATCAGATTTTGAGCCTGAAACTTCCGACCCGAAACAGAGACCTTGCTGCAAAACAAAAATATTTTTAGACATTTAATCTTTAATAATATTTGTTATGATAATGATAAACAATTTCAGCATTGCCATCGAATAAGGTACTAACACATTGTATAAATATTTCTGATAACCATAAATTGTACAATTAGAAATCCTTTTTCGTTTGTCCTCTAAAATTGTTCTATTCATTTTGAATATCATTTTTGAATAATTCCGGCTCTTTAAGAGTTTATAGAGAAAACTGGTGCTATTGTTCATTGACTCACAAAATTCAGGAATCATAGATACTGCTCCTCAATTATCCCATACAGTTTGGTTTCAGATAACATTGAGTAGAATCTTGAAAATGGGGATGTTATCTCAATTTTCATTCTAGTCATCTCTTCGTGGATCAAAATTACGAGATCCTAAATAGTCCTCGTCTACTTCATAACAAAACGTTAATCTAATCAAACTAAGCGATATAATTATGTGTTCTATGCTATTATAGCGGGGCATGCACTGTAGTAATCCACTTAATTGCAAAAATATTTAATTATTAAATACTTGTGAATTGATGCAGAAGCTGTGAAAATTCGTCCTCGAATTAATTGGCTGAAAAATCTTTTATCTCCTTATTGGGAAAAGTATTGCTCTTTAAAATCTGGGCCATAAATACTTAAAATAAAAAGGAACCTATTCAAATATTTCTATTCTTTGCACATTTGTGAAGAAAAGGGAAATTTACAAAGTATTTATTAAACTACTTCATTTTCGAAAATTCCTTAAAGGGCTGGAGTTTTTATCCCGAAGATTTTCGGTTGAAGTTACACTGCTGCACTTATTCAACACTTTTGTGGCATGCCATGATAGCTGAAAAGATATTATTTGTTTGGCATCAAATGACCTTATAAGCAAGGACATGTTTTAATCAATCTTTTCATGAAAATATTCCATTTATTTTACAGAAACTATAATTTGATTCTGTATTATTATTAAATGCTTTTAGAATTATAAACTGTAGCTTAAAGGATGAAAAGCGTTTCGTTCCTCGTTGCATCGAAGCTACTCTTTGCTTGATATCTGGAATGAGGAAATAGTTGGATAGTTTCCAGTGTATTGATATTATTTAAGCACAAAGCCTCTTCATAAAAGAAAGATGGCCGTATAGGAATAAAAGAAGGTATAATGGAAGATATCAGTTGTTTTTCGATATCACCGAATCAACAATTATTTTGGGAAAAAAAAAAGATTTTTAATGTTTAAAAAATGAATGAAAGCATTTAGTTTTTCACAATTTAAACTTCTGAACATGAATAGAGGCATTGAAGTATTTCTGTCATTTAAATATGTATGTAATAAATAACCTGGCATTACATAACTTTGTTTCTAGAATTTGAGTTAATATTAAAAAGAAACCATCAGCATTCCGGAGTATATCATGAAGACAGAGTTAACAATTTCAAAATAAATTAAATTCGTAAATTCATTCTTGCTTAATTTTGTGTTTTGATCGTGTTTGTACTATCCCGATAGCATTTTCGGATGGTTAAACTGTCACTTACATATATCGGAAAAATAGCTAAAATGCAGCAAACGATATACAATGAATTCTTTTGAATTTCTTATAAAATGTGACAATTTTTACTCACTATAATTTACCCCGCACGTACATAATTGTACTCGTTTTAAATGATAAAGAGTCATGCATTTAAATCGCTTAGTATTAAATATTATAAAATATTTAACTGTCAAATTTTTATTACTTCGAGATTTTTACTTTATACGCAAATATGCTTTTCACATATTTCATAGCCTTTTTCTCAAAATAGGTTAGAGGCATTTTTACTTAAAATTTCTAATAATCGATTTCACTTTAGCTTCAGGCAAGAAAGTCTTAATTTGTTAAATCTGTCTTTAATATACTGTTTTAATGCTTTTATAATATAATACTAGGTATTTTTTTACTATAATATGTATATTATGCATATCGAAAATGTAATTATAATATACTTGTTTCCAAGATATCTGCAAGTTTTTTTACTTTTCTTATATCTGTTACGGCCAAAGCCCGAAATCGGCCAATTCGCGATCTGGCCAACTTTGCTGTAAACTTACCGGCCAATGTCCGATCTTTTCTTGATTCCGGGCTTTGGCCGGCCAATTCGCGAAATGGCTTGGAATGATCGGCCAAAATAGGAAGAAAGCAATCAAGAGCAGATTGTTTTACACCCTGTTAAAAATGAAGTATTTAAAAATGAGTAATTCTGTGTACTGTTTTTTTTTTAAGTACAATTGTTTCAGAAACGAGTTCAAATATAAGTGACATCTCTAAAATAAGCTTGTAATATATAAAAATATGATCTCGTGTTATTCTGTTCTCATATTAAAGCCATAATAGAAATTATTCAGTGAACGTATATACTGTAGCAACGTGATAGCGTGAAGATTAGATTTGCGCCCTTCAAAATGAACGAATTATATCTTGAGCAAAGGCGTTGCGTATCGTGTATGGATACAAAGGCAAATTGAGTATTCAATTTTCAATTATATTTAAGGGTGATCCTTAGTCTTTTTCTGCTCCATGGATCTAATGTTAAAGATCTCAGATCACATTGTCTCCCGAAATATCGCTTCAAAAAATATGAAGTTTTTTGCAAAGGCAAATAGCAAAAATAAGGGCTAATTAAAACAAATATGAAGGACAAATAGTTTTGTTATTAATATCAATTTAAGACATTTCTTTGTTGGCGCCATCTGTCGAATTTCACCTACAACATGTCCTAATTTCTATTTTATACATGGATGTCATTATATTTATTTACCACTAGTCGCCTTTGGCGACCAGCCGGTTCACCAGTATTAATGATCGCTAAAATTTTCAATTAATGTAATTTATTCTCTTAGTATCTTTTTCTGCAAAATATTATTGAGCTTCTTATTTAGTGATTGTTTTAGTTGGTTGGAGTTCAACAATTTTTATTAAAAATATTGGTGTCTCAAGAATATTTTGTTAAATATGATTCAAACGGCAAAGGACCTATGTAAAAATTTAAAATTCCTGATTTATCGGAGAATTTATTGACTAAAGTTATATTAAATATAATTATTTAGTTCCTTTAGACCGTTTTGTTAGCAAATGCATGCCCCAAATTAGCTGATGGTCGCTGATTAGAATGATTATCCTAAATATATTAAACTATGTTTTCCTTAAATTAAATTGTTTTATTGAATTAATAATATAGGTATTGTCAAAGCTCATAGAAAACTTTTCCTTCGTTTACTTTTCAGAAAATAGCTTATTTCCTTTTTTTTCCTTTTTATACAGACACCTACCGAAAATTACAATTTTGTTTATTAAATTTGCAATAATAGTTGATTTATTTTTTAATTTAAACTTCTATCAATGTGATAACAACACGTTGATAAAAACTATTTTTTTTAACTTGACGTGCTCGTGCAGATTAAATTTTAGCATAATTTAATCTAAGCATAATTTATAAATTAAATTTTAATCTTTAATTAAAAAGCTTTAATTTGATGCAAAAATAGATTTTGTGCTGTAATATTTTCTGGTTATAGCGACAAAACGCCGAAATTGCGCTTAATTTTTAATTAAAATTCTAATTAAAAATTTTTAAAAATCGCTCCACGGTGCACATTCCCGATCTCCAAGGTATATGTATGCCAAATTTGATAACTGTATGCCAAACAGTTTGGACTGTAGAGCGCCAAAACACACGCACACACATGCACACACGCACAAACATACATTGAGCTTTATTTATAAGTATAGATTATCCCATCGGGCTTTGGCCAAGGATTCCCGGCCACTTCGCGAAATGGCCAGCCAAAGTAGAAAATACAATATTAATTGCAAGTATTTCGGACTTTGGCCAAACCTCTTGGCCAGTTCACGAATTGGCCAGCCAATTCGCGAACTGGCCGTACTTCGGGCTTTGGCCGTAACATATCCAAAAATGATTTTTACCAAAATTATAAAGTTTTAATTACTGCTCAGATTTCATACAGTTTAACACTCATTTAATTTTATTTAATGGGGTGTACAATCCTTTCATATTAAAAAAAATCTGTTTAATATAGTGCAGCTTAATAATAAATGAATTAGTCAAGAAATATATAATTTGTTCTTTTAATAATAAAAAAGTATATCATTTAAGGTTAAAACTATAAAATATTCTTGAGCACTGAAAATTAAAAAGTAATATTATGGTCAAAACCCACACACTCAATAAAAAAACACATTGCATTCAAATCTAAAAGTCTTTCCTTTTCTAACATTAATTTTGAATTACGGACGCCTTTTATTGAATTATTTCTAAATTATAACAACTACATTTTTAATCTTTAAAACGAATAAAGAGAAAATAATAAATTCAAAGCATATTTGCTTTCTTATTCAACATCATCTTCTCTCATAATCCAGACAGACAGATTTCCTTTTTAAAACAAGTTGATACCAAAATGCTGTTTGAAGGTATTTCTCTTGTCACTCTCCTGGATATCGCTGTGATATGTCGCCAAATATAAACCAACTTAATTCTTGAATTTCTTTTCAAAGACTGCGTGAGACTTAAACGCGTCGTACCCTTCAAGCGTATTGATTTAAGAGGGATGTTATTCGCAATTTGTCATAGAATGAATGGAGGGAAGAAAAATTGTTCTTTTTTGTTGGCGATTCATCTGTTTACTTTCTTTCGCTAAATCTAAAAATCCTTTCTTTCGTTTTTCTCTTAGACAGCAAATAAGAGGCTTAAATTTGTTTCGATAAAGTTGCTGCCAAAATTTCTTTTAAAACAATTCAATGGAAAATTCCTTTCTATATTCTTGGACGATTTAAATCAAAAAGTAAACGAAAAAGTTGTGAGGAGAAAAGATATTTTTGAATTATATCCATGTCTTTTCGTCAAAAATGGAAATGTTATAGTTTTCTTTTCTGTTTAAGCGTGAAATAAGGTTATAGAAACAATTTTGGAAAATTCAGCATATTCAGTTTATTTTTCTCTCTCTTAGTACTATTCTGAATCAGAAAATAAAAATTAACAATTTAATAGATTTTTTTTGTAAAAATCGTATCTAATTAAAACTATGCAATTGATATATATCACATAAAAAGAACTTAGTGCTCTCTGTAAATTGAAACTATTAAGAATAATTCCCTTAATTGACTCTGAAAGTTTAAATGGGTTCCTTTGGCTTGCAAACAATACATTAAAAACAACCTTCTCGTTTGAATGAATTTTTATCATTTGAATTAATAAGATATTGAATAAAATTTTCAGTTAAAAACATTAAAATTAGGTTCTGCCGTATTTAAAGTTTTTAAATGATTAAATTTTGTAAATAAACAAATGGTAATTTGCTCCAATATTTTACCATTTATTAACAAATTAATTTTAAGGCTATAATTAAAACTGGTATCATATTATAAATTGGGATTACCATAAATTAAAATCTCCTGCTTTTGACTTCCAAATCATAAATTAAAAGCTGCTTTGAAAATGTCATTTGCACGAATTTCTGAGGATTAAATTAATGAAATTTTCAAAATATTGTGAGTTAAAAGCAGTTAAATTAGGTTTTCGTATATTGTGAGTGGTAAACACTTTGGGAAAAAATTGTATTTTGAGATTAATGCAAATTTATAAAGTTCGAATGGAAAGGTGCATATTTATTTAAAAAGACTTTTTCTGTATTATGAATTCCTTTTTATCAAACTATTGTTACTTGAAAGGAAGCCATATGTTTAATTTATTTTATTCTTATAAAAATTCTTAATTTGTTTATTTAATTTTTCTTTAGTTAAAAAATAGCAATCAATAAAGATTACACATTTATACATAACATTTACTAAAATTAGAATATATTAAGTAAATATAAATAGTATATAATTTAGTACTATTATTTCAATTATTTTACTGAAAAACTTTTTTTATTCTTACTTGGCCTTTTTCTCTATATTTTCTCAAAATACAAAGGAATTAATTTAATTTCTGAATTCTTGAAATATTAAATAAAATTAGTTTTATTTGTTTAGTCAGAATTTTTAGTTCTATTTTGAAATTCGTTACAAATATTCTTTTAAAAAGCATAAAATATAATTTCTGCTATTTCTTGCATTTACTTACAGCTCTTTTAGTACCCTACTTACAGAAGTGTATAAATAATTATTTAATTTATTAAACAAAAGAGATAAGAATTTACAAAATATACAAAACATTTAATTAAATTTATAATCTTTTAATATTAAAATATGCTAAAGCTTGACTGTTTTTATATATTGGTAGTCATTATGGTACTTATGTATGAAAACCTGAAATTCCAAAAGATAATTCTTAATAAGTATAACTTTCACTCAATGTACAAAATGCTTTCAACAGATATACTTATACCAGTCTCTTCATTAGCAAATATTTGTCTGAAATACTAACGCCCTTTTAGCGCAAATATTTGCTTCAATTTTTCAAACGCTGTTATTCATTACCGAATTAATGTAGCACGAGAACGTTTCGACTTAACAATTTGTAAGGTGAAAATAAACGAAATTTTAGCTCAAGTAATTTTTTATAAGCAAATTTAACGTTTGCCGCCGTACCTTATATTGCATAAATCAAGAAAAAAGTAAGATAATTTTAAAAATTGATCGAAATTTTTAAAAATTGATCAAAAAATTTGCCTAATCCTGAAAAGAGAAATCCAAAAACTAATTGTTAAGTAACAAGATTCTAATAAGCAAAGTTCATTCGCAAGTACAATAGACTCCATATAACACAGTTAAAATACTGTATGAATCATGCATTGTAAGAATACGAATTTTACGAAATTCTGTTGTACGAGGCATTTATTTGTTGTTGTATATTCTGTATAGAAAAATTTCCAATAATGTACTATTTCCGGTAACTCAAAGCCACACAACGTGATCTTTTTGATCACATTTAATTGGAGTCTACTATCGAAATAGTTGTTTCCTTAGAAAATTCTTCATTGTCATTGGGATAAAAATACTGGCATGATTTCAAAATATAATGTATTTTAGGATGGATCAATTGGTTGAAAAACAAAGACAAATTGCAAAAAGTGACGCTCAAATTTCAAAGTTATGTCGAAAATGTTTTTCGCAAAGTTTCTGTCGTTTTTAATGCTATTTCATTATTGCTTTTCTTTCTGTTTTTAATGCCGTAATGCAGCTAATATGCCAGAAATGAACGTGGAGGCCGAAATAAATGATAAAAAAGAAATTTCAGAAACATTTCCTTAAATTAGAGAAACTATTAAATAAATTATTAACCTTCTGGTTGTATAACTTAAACTTAGCAAAAGCGATTTGCAATCGGAATGCGGTTGATTTGAATAAAATTCTTATATCTTTTAATTATTCATTCATTAAAACTCAAATAACGTCCCTTATGGTTAGGAACGTTTTATGAATAAGTTATTAAGGCTTGTAAAATGCAAATTTATTTGTAAACTGACAAGAAGAGAAATAAATATAGAATAGTTTGGTGTATCCTTTATTAACGGCTGCGATTTAATGCAAGGCGCAAATTTTAGTATTATCTGTGCTGTAGTAGCTAACACCATGTTTCTATAAAGACGATTTTTGCATTTATTAGAGATTTCTTAATAAGATAAATTTCGGCAAACCGTCGTTTTCCTGCTATATTCCGATTTAACTTTTACTTTTAGCTTTGCAATATTTATGTGGGATAATAGGGAATATTTTGAAGTTTACTTTTGTCTATAATCAATCAGTCTTTCGAATTCTGGACCCATAATTATAATCTCCCCAAAAAAATGACCAAAACACATAAATATAGAAAACTTTTCCAATTTTTTCACCTTGAAATAATCTTCTGAAGCCCTAAGCAAAAACCTGATAAACAGTCAATAAAAGACAGTTTCCAAAAGAACCAGATGAGGATTTCCACGACTCGTACAGTATCCAAGATTTTCTGATACACTGGGATTTGAAGCAAAAGCACCAAATTCCGTTGAAACATTTTGTAACGGAAGCTTTCTTGGACATACTAGAGATGAAAAATTGGATCCAATGTTTATTTTTCGTATAAAGGGTTCTCAAAGAATGTAGTCAGCCTAGTAAAACATGCCCAATTTTTGTTTAGATGAGACATCATTCTTTAACATATTTTTGTTTATATTCTGTTGACTACCAGATAAATCTAATTTTTTTTTATCTTCAATGTTTCTTCATGTAAAAGTATCATATTATGAAGCATTAATTTTTTGTTAATAAAAATCTTATCGATGTTTTTTTTTTTTTTTTTTTTTTTTTTTCCCAATTCTACTAACAAATTTTAAGCATCCAAAATTCTTCCATTCATTTAAATATTTAAGAATTTCACTCTAAAAATGTTTGTTTTAACTTTCTTGATATTTCCCAAAACACAAAGAAAATGTCTATAGTTCATAAACAGTTCATTGAGAAGTGAAGCAATAAATGCTTCAAAAATTAAGATTTCTAGTCGTTATTTTTTTTTAATCAAATGTAAAGGTATTTCATATTTGTCACCTTTGCTTCATATATTTTCAAAAGAAATTATTCTATTCTTGTCGTTTATTTCGTTTTGAAATATATTATTAATTTTATTAACATCATCGTTATTCCGAATGAAAACATTTAAGGAGAAAACATTTCCAATCCGTTTCAAATTCAATGCTGTGTTAAGAAGCGGGCTCCTCGAAAAAGAAATAAAAAGCTAAAATAAACACCTAAAAGTACTTCCCTGATTCCATGACCTCAATTCATGATCGGAGGTATAATTTTTCGGATAAATATCTTTACAAACGACTTCTCAAAGTAGTTCATACCCCAAGTAATATCCTAAGAGTGCAAAACCTTGTCGTCAGAGACTATAAAGGAAGGAATGGACGAGCTATAAAAAAGAAGAATATGAAGTCTCCTATGTATTAAATTAACGACGGAGTTGTAAGACATTTTCAAAAGCAATTTCTGAAATGCAATCTGTTCAATGTATGGAAACATAGTCTCAGATATCCATTTTCCAGCAACGTTTTATCTTTCTGAATTTATTTTAAGAATGCTTTGGAGACCGCGAACTTCAGCAAAATGTGTGATTAGCGGCGGAATTATCCGTTTAAAATATGACATCACCCTTCGCGTTTTAAGTCTCTATTCGCTAAATAAATGGCGAGAATTTATCGGGTTAGGGGCACATTTAAATGTCACCACTAATTTTCAGCAAATCGTTTAAAATGCAGTCCACTGATTAGAATTCTGTGAAACATAGGCGGGGCATTATTATTTACTTAGAAAAGTGTTGGAAAGTTTCGACGTATTTGATGGATAGAAATGTCCAAGTTAATAAACTAGCTAGCAGATGCAACGCCATTTTTCCTAAATGGCTTTTTAGAAAGTAGCATTTATTTTCTTAAAATTTATTTAAATCCTTTTATATTTAATTGAGTATTCGAGAACTTTTAATCTTTTAGCTTTATATGAAATGAGATTAAAACTTTGACCTCGAATCTAAATCGTTAAAGAAAAGAATTGTGTTGCTGATTTATAAAAGAATGGACTTTCTTTCGGATTAATATTTTAGTGAGGCATTTCATTTGTTTGATGAATATTCCACTTTGGAACTGTATCATAAACTGCGCTTTTGTGTTTAAATGCTTAACTAGGATAAAATTAACATCGTTAATACAAAGGTTGCATCTGGTGGGCGAATTTTAAAAGACATTTTAATTGGTAAGATTTCTGAAATTATTATATGCTATTTAAAAATTATCCCAGAAGTTAATTTATAAACCGTTAGAGGTAGACATAGGCTTCCAGTTGAAAAAAACGCTTTAAATGATGTAAATAATAATATTTTTATTCAATAAATGTACATTTGAAATGAAATTACAATGCCTCAATTTACATATAAATCCTTGGTCATATTAATCATATTTAGTAAAATATTCTTGTCACGCTTATATTTTAAATATAAAAAAAATCCGATTTTTTTTCACTATAATTTATCAAGTTATGAACATTTGAATATTAATATTATAGAAGGTTTTAAATCCTTTCGAAGCTACTTTCAGGAAGATCCAGCAGTGAACTTTTGCTTTATCTGGAGGTAGCCGTTCATTTACCTAAATTAATGAAATTCAAAGCTTTGGAACATGGCTAGTTTTGGTAGCAGAAGGATATATATATATATTTAATTTTAGTGTGTCGGGAATATTGTACTAAATGTGACTGATAGGACCGGGATGATATATAAAAATTGAAATTGCATATTTTTTTCATTATATATTAATTGACTAAAATAACATAAAAGATAATTGTTTGTGACATTTAGAACATTTTTCTAACTGAACTGATATGACCTATCTATAAATGGCTTAGAGACTAGCTGTTAAGCAGCATTTAGAGTAGATATTGATAGACCAATAAGCAAAATGGTGCCAAATTTTCTCTCATGGAAATTAACAGATTTTAAGAAACATTGTTTTTTATTTAAAACGTGACTTCCAATGGGGCTATATACTTACTCAGAAGCAAAAACTCGTCATTCAAGAGCCTTTGATCTTTATTCATGCTGTATAAAATTAAAAATTAACCAAATGGATGTATTATACTTTTTGTTTATCAATAATTAATATTTTTCTTATTATATTTCTGAAAGCGCTTGCGTTTTGAGTCTTCAAACAGTATTCTGTAAAAGTTGAATAGTTTGAAAATAATTATTTCCTCGTTTCTTTGGGAGTGAAGAACTTTTGAAGAAAATAAAGTATACTTATACAAGAAATATTCAATCTAAACTTTTAGAGAAGAGTTTTCAGAAAACATAAGCGCTTAAAAAGATATTAAAATTTAATGGATGGCGGGCGCAGCCTTAGGCGTGCTCCCACCATCCAAGAACTATCTTCAACTAACTTTCAGTAAAACAAATTACTTTTTTAATAATGCTAATAACTTTTATACTTTTCACCATGAATATATTTGTTGAAACGTACTGCGATACCAGTTGTGCATACCTTGATTAAACTTAAAAGTTCATATTTTACAAATGGGTTTTGGATCTATGGTTGTTTTCTCAAAAATTCTCTCAATTGTTCTCGCAATGGTTCTCTCAAATAATTTTCTATCTGAAAATTTAAATTTGACAACTTTTATTTTTTCTAAAGCTTCGAACTACTATGAAAGTAGAATTTATAATATTTGAATTTTGTGTGACTCTACCTTAAAATAAAAAATAAAAATCAGCAATTTCTTATGGAAACTTTAAAAAAAGAATATAAAATATTTTCTGAATATTCAAAATTTTTGTTAATGTCTGGTATTCCTAAAAAAAATTAAAACACTTATTACAAGAAGATGACAAATTTAGTAGTATTGACTATTTTAAAAAGAACAATTAATTTGCATAATAATTTCGATAAAGAAAATTAAAATCATTCAATTCATTTCAATCACATTGTTAACTGCGAGAAGCGTCCAGTTATTTTTTCTTCTCAAAATCAGATTTAAAAGACAAATCTATAAAAAAATTGTCATAATTTTTGAGCTTTCTTGATATTTTTATTGCACACTACTGATCCACTTTTTGCCTACTCGTATTTCTTCAAAATTGCTTCCGTTAGAGCGCCTTTGAGAAGCTTCACAAAGAAAAGGAAGAAAAGAATTCAGACTAACTGAAAGCAATAACAGACGTTAACACCAGTTCGACCTTGATTGTCTTCTGAGTGAAAAGTCATTTAACCAGAACGAGAAGTTTCGTCCGTACAAACAGACATTGTTCTTGGTTTACTCTCTCAACTTTTCTGGGAAAACTTGATGCTTACTTTTGATTTTATTAGCATTTGCTGCTGTTTTTGTAACCAGATGATGAATAGCGAGTTTAAAAAGTAAATATATGCTAAACTAGTTTTATCTTTAGTTGCCGGAAGACTTTGCAGTGAATTCAAGAAATTTCTGTTTTAAAGAAAAATTATAGCTTTGATAATATAGTGGTATTATAAAAATCCATTATATTATGAATTGGCCACAATGTTTGTTAAGGGAACAAAAGCATCACAGAGGGATTCAGTCGTCTGGATATTGTTCAATGATAAATAATATACAAAGAGAATTTAATAATTCAGTTGACTTTCTGCAGTCAGAATATCAGTTATTTAATTTTAAGATAAATATTTAAGCATGCTGTTATTCATGACATTCTACTCCAAACAATGCTAGAACAGAAAAGAAAGGAATAGTAAAGTTTGTCATATTATTTTTTAATCATTTCTGATAAAATATTCCAAAAGCCTTCGTGAAATCTATAAAAATATGCATGTTTCTCAAGAGATGATTTGGATAGATAATTGTTAGAAATCATATGTAAGATAGAATTCCAAAATTATTTTTGGCAAATTTAGTACATAACAAAATATATCATTTTTAAGGTTGCATATGATATGTCATGGACATTCTTGAATGTATTCGAAAATAATTTCGTCATGCTATTTTTAAAACCTTTTTTTTTTCACTGCAATTCTCTTGTCTTCATAAATTCCGAGTTCAAGTGAAGTCAAAACTTTCCTATATTCGCAACAATTTAACTTTTTGAAGGTATATTGCTGTCATTGACTTGACCCTGATTGATTTTAAGAAGGAATAGATTAGACAAACTTTTGAAAATAATAAAATACCGCCTGGTTTTAAGAATTTTTGATTTCACTGACTTCATATTAATGATTTATAAGACATTTTTCTATTTTTGACTTACATTTAACTCCTCTCACTGTATTTACTTTCATCAATAATTATGCATAACAAGCCTATATTCTATCTTTAATTTATAGAATCCCAATCTCTTGAAGAATATCTTGTTCCAATTTTTGAAATCACTTATCATAAATAACCACAAGGGTCTTGAAAATATTATTAGAGGCTCTGACTTGTTAGAATTACAATAGGCTCTGACTTAGTCATCTGACCATTGTGATCCCACTTTGGTGTTATGCTTATTGGAAAAAATATTTTATTTACAAATTGTGTCATATATTTTATTGAGAGTTATTAACATTTTGTTGTTTCATTAAGAATAAATCTTTTAATTCTCTGCATCTTCTGTATGCTTCAAAGCTGTTACTAATAGGATAATTTCCTTCCTAACGTAGACGAATAACGTAGAAGTAGACCTTGGGTAGTATCTCTAAGATTCTACAGATTATGAGCAATGCATTTATATAGAACAAATAAGAATCCTGCTTTCATTTAGCTTTTAAGATAACACTTATTAAGATATAATGATTTTAAAGTAATGAATGTTGAATGTTAAACCCGATTTTAGGAATATGTACTGAAAAGACAGCAAGAAATATCTTTTCCTTAGTAATTATCCATTCGAATGCTTCAACAAACTTTAAATGAAACGATAAAAGGTCGCTCAAAAAACAGTCTTCTGGAGTACAAATCGAAATTACCAAAGTTTTCTATTTAAAAAATATTAAATATAGCCTTACTAATTATTAAATATAATGTGCTATTTCGTTATATTTTATATTTAATAATTTTTTTAAATATTGTACATAATGAAATTTTACGATGCCTAGGAGTTGCAACTGAACGAAATACAGAGGTACTTTATAATTTTTTAATGAAGTTAAAAATACAAATATTTAAATGTGAAAGGAAAATATAATATTTGAATTTATTTTTAAGTAAATTTTAAAAAAAATTCTTTCCAGTTGGCTAATGTGTTGGTTTAAAAAATCTCTTATCTAGCTCATTAAATATACAAAATTTTTCCTTTTTTATTCTCTTTCATAAATAATGAGACAAAATACATCTTTTCCTAAGAAAACACGGATCGAAACTCTATGCAGGTACTCGATGAGACAAAGCGCAAAGCAACTTTAAGAATCTTTGGCGACAATTTGGCGAGAAGAACTACTGGCCGTATAACCTCCTAGAAGTGAAACATTCACTAAAGTCTGCTCGATTTTACCATCTATCGATTCAGTAGTAAGGAGAGAGCATCGCTCTCATCCTGCTCTTGCAGTTCACTCTTTTCACATTTCCTCCCTCCCCCGAAAGGCATGCTTTCTTTCCTAAATCTAATTTGTTCAAAAAGCCAGATGGGTAACTATTTGGGTTTTTGAGGAGGCACTTAACAAAATAAAAATGCCAAATTCATTTCATCGGTTCTCGGCTTTGCAATATTTATTTTATCGGTTAAGTGCTTCTTTAACGCAATAAAAGGATGATATAATTTTCCAAAAATATGGTTTTTATGTTTAGAAATGTGTTCTAGACATCCCTAATGATGATTTATTTCCTTTACTTAAGTCGAAACGAAGGGTGAAGGAGTTTAAGTGGCAATTTTAAAACTTCGAAATCAGCCATGAATTTATGAATAAGATATAATTTTTTTTCAAATATTTTAGCACTTATTGCTTTATTAACTAAGATAAGTATAGCGTCTAGTTCTACAGCTTTAACTTAAAATCTTACCGGGAATGTCATTTTTTTAGTTTATATTAACTTCCAATATTATCTGTTATGAGCTGATTAAAATAAGTGAATAAAAGCATTACTATAAGACAAACGAAAAATAACAATTCTAATTCCAGTTCATATGAAAATATGCATTAGAATGTTGTTACTCCCATGATTTATTTAAAAAATACAGTTAGCTAAACGAAAATTGGAACTTTTTATTGGATGAACAAAATTTATAAAAAAAAGTAAAGAAATTGATTTGCTCTTCATCATCCATAACAGTTAAGTTAATCATTTTGACAGATTTTCTAAAGAAAATCTTTCATGCATATTTTCTGGATAGCGTATTGTTTCTGTGGGATGAAATTTGATTCATTCTCGGTAAAACCTTAAGAAACGAAATCAATAAATAATAACTAGCTTATTTATTTGCAAATATTTGAATCATATGAAATCATGCATAGTTTTAATCGAAGCTTTTTGAAGGAGGACCATTATTTGACAGCATATACACAAGTCCCAGTATGTTGAATTTTAGGAGTGAATTTCGTAATAATCGAACAGCGATTTAATCTTAATAGGTTTGAGATCATTTAATTGATATAAATTAGAACTCTAGTAAATAATTTTTAATGCTCTGAGTTCATTGTTAAAGACTTATAAAATCCTCTAAGCATTTCTGAAGTTCAGTTCTGTCATTTTAAGAAAAAATATAAAGGAATGTATTAAAATTTTAATAATCAAATGATTGAATTCATATTTAAATGCTAAGAAACAATATGTGAATACCAAATGTTGAGACATTTTTTGAAGGTCTAAAAATACCAATATTTTTAGATAAAGATGAAATTATACATAATGAAGGAATTTCTTACTAAATGCAAATTTTTAAGTTGCTATAGTGGATTAACAAACAAAATCAGCACAACGGGGATGATAATTATATCTGAGCTTATATATGAGTTGAGCATAATTAGCTTACATAGCTACCCCGAAACCTTAATATATTCTGGAACCCTCAGGAGATGCTTGTCAACAAATATTCAGTGATGTCTTATAATTCCTCATCCTTGACGAATTCGGCTTGTTCTGAGTAAATTCTTATATATTATTTAAGATAAGAAGTCAAGTCTTTAAGGCAGAGCGAAGAGGTAGCCAAATTTTCTTAAATAGATTTCAGCATATTTTTCAGCTTCCTCACGTTCCATTGGAAGAATCACCCTGAATTTTAAAAATATATACTATATTCCTTATTATCATACATAACCGTCAATTGTTATTGATTCTATTTTTCCTATTAATTATCTATACTTCAATAATTTATTGTCGATATTTTCCAGATAAATCCTATTTGGATCATAATAAATTAGTATGATTCAGCACACGCGTGCAACAATAATAATGACTTCCTGTACCAAATATTTGCATTTTGACAAGCAACACGCCAGCAGAATTAAGTTTTCTTATGTAAATATTATAGATAAAAACTATTCATTTTAGATTATTAACAAACTGTATCTCATAGTAGAATAGCTTTTTATTCACTTTTAAAATAATCCTTTTCCTCAGAATAATGAAACCTAATATATAAACTAAATACATTTTTGAGCATTCGAAATGTGCATTAAATTATATAAATTATGAAAGGAAAAACAATTCGTCCATAACTCTCATCATTTCAAAAAAAAAAAAAAACTTTTCTGAAAATATTTGAAAAAATCATGCTGATGCACAAAATAATTTGAAATTTATTGTGTTACACAGTCAATAAAAAAAAGTTAGAAGTTATTCATAGATGTGACACAAAAGTTCTTTTCAAAGAATTCGATTTTCAAATAGTATTTCTATGTTTTATATTTGAAATACATCAAATTTTAAAACGAGGATTTAATTAATAAATGCGACAAAATGAATAGCTGGCTAAGTGAGTTTCTGTATTTTTAAATGTTTCTGTGCATTTTTATCTAGCATAGGATTTTGCTATCTATGAATATATTTGTGATGTGAAATATTATGCAGAAACTGTTAAAGCTTTATTCATGAACAAATCTTTGATTTTTAAAATTCGAAAAAATTTAAAGAAAAATATTTTGTTACCTTTCTAGCTTATATACTTGCTAATTATAAATTATTTCTAGAATAAAATGATTACAGATTCTTCTAAGAATAAGTTGTATGTAATTTTTTGTTTTTAGAAATTGCAGCATTTACGTGTCCTAATTGCAATGTTTTATCTAAGAATTTTTCTAATAATTTGGGTTATTTTAATAGTTTTGTTTCATGTTTAATTTTTGGATAATTGCTATTTGTAACTGTCAAATCATTCAATAAGAGTCATTCTTAATAATAATTATTTTGATATATTTTTTCGTATGAGTTGAAAAAATAACTGTAAAAATCATTTGTATTTTTGAATTTCATAATCGCCAAACTTATTCATTAAAACTATATAATAAACTTTTATAAAAAAAACTACAATTTTTAAAAATCTTTCTTTTTTTATCCAATATTAAATTATAAATTTCCTCTTGTTAACAATAAAAAATCAACAAAACGATGAATTTTTCAAAATTGCTCAGTAAAAACATTGTTCACTGTGAATTTCTTTTGTTCCTCAAATCATCATAGAGTACAGATCATAAAAAAAAATCATCTGCACTTTCTTTGTTTATGCAGTTGTTTTTCAAATACGAATATACGGCTAGAATAAAAAAAAAATTCCCTTTGAACTTGTTTCCAAATTACAAATGGTCAAGTTTGTGTTCATTTATGTTTGAATCGTGATAAAGAAAAGCTTCAATAAATTATGGTAATTCTACTGAGAAAGAAATGATCTTGAATACTTTTTCTAAGTCACTATGAATTGTTTATTATCTTGTTTCATGAAAAAGCGTATTCTTTTGTTATAAAAAAAACTCTTGCATTGTTTGTTATTAAATAATGTCTGAGTAGTTCAGTAAGTTATATTTACGGAAGGAAAATCCTTTTGTTTCATTTATTACATTTTGCAGTAGACACAGTAATAAAAAATATCACCTTGTTCGAGATCCTTGAATGATATAAAGTTCTGCTCTTTATACACTTTTTTTGTAGTATAGTGGAATATAAACTTATTCGAACTGTTTTTTTCGCATCATTCGATGATTCTTTTCTATGTTTTGTAGAATTTTCTATTTAACACAATATTAAGGTATCCAGTTTTATTTCATACGAATTATTGGATAATTCACATTTTCATTTTGGTACACCAGAACAAGAGTTAGGTAACCTTAAATGTATAATATAAATAAATAATAATCTTATTAAAATAAAAAAAATATAATAAAAAATAATTATATTCAAATGATTTAAATATAACTATTTGTTAATCTATTTCTTTAAGATATTATTATTGTTTTCTTATATTTTAAAAATACATAGTGAATATTTAAATTAATTCTTGCTCTCTTTAGACAGAAATTTTCTTTAACATGAAAAGAGCCATTTTAATTTTTGATTCAACTGCGTGTTGCCTATTTTATACCAGCAGAAATACAATTAACCTCTAGATATAGAGCTAGTTATTCTGAGTCTTTAACAAAGATACTTCTGTTCGTTTAGAATAATTTTAATTTATACTGTACTAATATTACAAATGCTAGTGTTCTTGAAAACCCTACAAAGCAGAATTTTGTTTTTAAATGGAAAAAGGGAAATAATACTATTCCAATTTATAACCCAAACGGTTTCCTTTACATTTTTGCTTTCAAACGGTTATAAAATTTCATTCTTAAAATTTTAACAGAAATTTTTCTAATTCTATTTATATATTTTCCACAAAAATTTATCATTGCCACAAAATTTATCATTCATCAAAATCATTTTTACAAAAATTCATCATTTCAGATTTTAAATGTAATGATGATAACCTAATAATACTCACATATTTATTCTTTCGTTTTAAACATCTTGAAAGCATAATCTAAAAAAACAACTTATACGCATTTTCTATTCGTCTCACAGATATTCACAAGAAAAAGAAAAACGTTTTTCATAAGCCTTGCTTATTTTTCTTAAACCTTCATAATCGATTTTTACCATAATTTGGAACACAATTACACTTCTGACGTCAGTATTTTGCCTGTTGTGCTTGTTAAACACCAACACTCTCGTAGAAAATAATCCTTATACAGAAATGAACTTTAATTCAAATTTTCTATAATCGCTCCTTTCTTAACGCATAATGCTGAACGTCACGAAAGTCATGTCTCAACGAATTCCAACTCATTCACTTACATAGCTCTCCCCCCAAGTAAATGAATTTTCACATCAAGTAATTCCAACACGTCTCTCATTTCGCCAGTTAATAGACTTCTGGTGCAAGTGTGTGTGTGTGTTGGTCAAAAAAGAAATTGCCGAATTCCCACTGGAAATATTGATTATTTTATTCATGCAGGGAAAGTTTTAGGCCATTATTCCGTGAGTTGGATAAGTAAAATTTGGTGGTTTTTTTTTAAATTTGTTCTTTTCATGAAATGCTCGTCAAGCACTTATAGATTCCCAGGTGAATTTTAAGTTAAGAGTTTCTATGATTTTCTAATTATCTTTGGTATAGATCAGGTATTCTAATGACTGAGTCGATGAACTTTGAAAGCTCTTAAAAGCAATTTGTTAGTTTGCTAAATCTAGATGATTTCGCATACAATTATTTAAATTAAAATCTACTTTTGTGAAGACAATATTTAAAATTAACTGGATGCAAGGATAAAATAAGTAACCAACCCCAAAATGCACACTTCGAGATGTAGCCATTTATGAAAAGCAATAGAGAAAAATTTTAATGATGATCAACTATTACATCATAAGTAGTCTGTTGTGTAATATGTTAGAAAGGGTTTAAATTTGTTCTAAAAATACACACTCTTAAGTATAATTTACAAAAATGACACAAAAATCCTCAAAGTGGTGACTGGCATAGATTACCTAAACACTCCTAATATTTTAACAAAAATAAATTACTGTACTATTTTTTATATCTATAAAATAATCAAATTTAACTTAGAACTGATAAAACTCTTTTCGTATTTAGAATAAAATTCATTTTTGAAAAAAAATCATTAAAAAATATTTATACCGACTTTAAAATTTCAAATTATTAGAATAATATCAGACAAAATGCAGGCTGTTTTATACACTATGATCCAAAAATCAATGTACCCATGACTTCACTAACAGCTTATGAGAATATGCAAATCATTGTGCCGGATGTCCATTCTAATCTTTGTCTTTAATTAGTTTCAATGTCGTGAAAGATAGACGTGTACTTCAAGTTAGAAAAAAATTGTTCTAAATGGCGAAAAGGACTATATTTAATGTTGTTAGAGTAAATAAATATATTTAAAAAAATTAAGTTACCTAAATTTTTATATAACCCCCTCCCGATCCTGTTAATTATATTCAATAATTTTTTCTTGATGCACTTTAAAAAAAGAATGTTCCACTATCTGAGTCTAAAACTGACCGAATTATGAAACTTTGAATGTCGCTACTTTAGATAATCAATAGCCGCTTGGAGAAAGTTCTGCCGATCAATTTAATATGTTTCCTCGAGGCTACCATAGATTAGCCGAAAATAAAGAGATTCAAAGATTGATAACTCAGTTAATTTCGATTACAAAAGAATCATACTTCTTTTATTTTAAATCTTGTTAGCGTTTCAAGAATATTTTACAAAAAGTGACTAATAGAACCAGGGGATTACGTAAAAATTTAGATTTCATGATTTTTTTCAGATGAATATTTAATGATTCAAACAACATAAAATATGTTTATTTACATTATTTATATTTTTTTTTCAGTTGAAAATGCAAGGATATACATAGTATAGGCATATTATTAAAGGTTTAGGAATTAACTATTAGACCATCCTGTACACATGTACTTTTATAATAGATGAATTAATCTACTCATGTAAAACAATTTAATGATCAAAGTCAGGAGGTTATCTATCTATCTATATGTATGTATGCTGTTTAATGTTCCTCCAAACTATTGTGGAAATTTTGGAAAATATTACAATAAAGTTTAATGTAATTCCATGAGAATGCTGCAAGGTGCTTCTTATATAGGACGTTGCGTTTACAGATGCAAACAGGAGAACCACCCACACTTTGAATATTTACTGTAATTTTAATATGTTTTACATTAAATCATCTACATGCAGCCATAATTATAAGTGCATCTTTTCATTTTTCAAAAGGTTATTGTAAAATCATGGATGTATTGAGTTTTGGATCATATGTGATAAGAAACTTTGTGCTAACCGAAAAATAATAAATATAAATAGATGGATAATTATAGATTCATAAAAAACTTATTTTAAAAGGAAAATAATTATATTTTTTACTACTTCAAAAAATTAGGCGTAATCCAATAATTCATTCTTTACTTTCTTGAAAATTTAAAAAATTCTTCGTCTCAAGTATATATTCCAAAACTTTCTTTTTTAAAAAATAGTCGAAGAAATTCTTTCAAAAAAAGACGGAATAAAAACTTAAGTTCTTAAAGTTGAAACTTTGAAGAAGCAAAACAAAAGAAAGTTCCATCTCCAGAGAAACACTTGAAACGGGTTTTGAAGCACGCTAATTTTAGAGAAATCTCCAAAAGAATTTTCAAATAAGAGATCTGGCTTTTCATTAATTCGTTTTAACCACATTGTTTAGTACTTTAAAACGCTACAGATTTACAAAACTAATTTTTACCTAAAGAGTTTGTTTTTAAAAAATATTAAAACTCGTATGCAGATATTTTAGCGTATGTATTGCAGTTTATGTTTTCTGCACGTGTTTATTTTCACATGAAAAATTTCTGCAAATAATTCATGCTTTTTGTTGCTTAGCGGAAGAAAATGGAACTTCCAAAACACGCACATTGTAAAAACTTTAGCTTTGTTTTCAGTAAACGAAAAAGGCCATTAAAGAATTTAAATGACTTTTATTTCTGGGAGCTTATTGCTGATGAGGTTTTTAAAGAATATTTCTTTGCAAAAAATAAAACAAAGAGAGAGGGAAACCATCCTCTAATAATGAAGACTTTTTTCTTTAATGAAACGATTAAATTTCTGTTTTATTTATTTTCTTTTTTTTTTCTTCAGGGAATTCTTAAATTAATATGCTAATGATGTTCCACACATTTTCTGGTCAAACTTTTTTTCTTTTTTATCTAAATGCGTGTTTATAATTAGGTACGCTAAAAAGTCGAATTGGTTAAGTTAAAATTCGATTTTTCCTTATTAATTAAGTAAGAAAATAATTAAAATTCAAAACTAATTTATGAAATTTGAATCAAATACATAATCAAAAGCTAAAGCATATGAGAACTCAAGAAAATTCAATCATTCATTGCTACTCAAAACTACTTGAACTTAAAAATAGCCAATAAGAAGGAAGAAATGGAGAGAACAAATCTTTTAGTTAGAAAAATTGTTGAATTTATTTTATTAATTAATAAATATTTAGAATTTGGGTGAAAAAAATACGACCTAAAATTGTTTCAGCTTTTCAAGAAGACAATAGAAAAGCTGATGAGATGTATTAAAGTGAAATTAGAAATAGAATTTTTTCTGAGAGATGTATTTTAATCTATAAACGTGTTAAGACTTCCAATGGAATATCAACATATTTTTGAGAGTAAGACTGATTCAATCAAAAGAAATTTCATTTATTTTAAAATTTCATTTATTTTATTAAATCAAATAAATTTGACTTGTTAATTAACTTCATTAATTAATAATTAATAAATAAATTGAGACAATTAAGGTTTAAGATAAGAAATTGAAGCCTCTAGACTTTTGCTTCATCTTAAAATTTCGTAAGAACGTGTCAACCTTCCTTTCAGCTTTAGGTGTTGGCATTTTGCTATCTCAAAAGAATAAAAATAATAAAGGAAATAAACTAATAATTAATTTTATTAGTAAAACTGTTTATTAAAAATTCTTATGATTTCTGCAGATAGTAGCTGTAATTAGAGGTGGTAAAATAGCTTATGAACGCTTTAAAATTAATAAATTTGATTATAAGTAGCCCTTTTCGCGCCTTTATAACAGGTTAAAATAATTTCGTAGATAGAAGGAGTAGATAGAGACTGATGTCAGGAATAAATAATGCACTTCATATTAATAGAAAAACTGAAATTGCATGAGACATGCGAATCCGTGAGTGCCAATTTTCAACTCTCTAAGATTGATGATCTGTCTGTCTGTTACATAATAAACTAAGAAATAAGTTATTAAAAGATAATTGAAATGATTATTTATACGTCTGTCGCTAGTATTAATCCGTTTAAAATAATTTTAGAGCGTTCACCTTTTAAATATGAATATATTTTTAATTAAAACTTTCTTTTAGTCATTACTATGCTGAAGGACTTAACAACTTCCATAAAAGCAGTGAGATAAAATTCCAATCAAAAGGTGATTTTTTGATAACCATATTTAGGATGCTAGATTTAAGGTTTCTGAATTCTAATCAATCAATGAATTCCAGATCATAAAAGTTTCGCAAAACTTTATTTCTTTGACTTTCCAAAACTGTCGTAAAAATACACGCTTCTGTTGCTTTTACTGCTATAATATTATTATCATTTTACTTCTTCTCAGTGACTTCGAAAATAAATACTTATACTCAGCGATTTATTACAATTCAATGAAGAGAAAAAGAAGCATTGTATTTTATTACGAAAATGAAAGTGTGTAGATCAGCCTCAAGTAGGAGCGAATAAAAAGATATGTGTTCACATAGAACTAACTCCGAAGTAATAAATTTCCTCACGAAATAGTGACGCTCTTCCTAACGCAAATAGAATGAACGGTGAATCTCCTCAAGCGATGTTAGTGTCAACCACCTACTATACCATAATCCCCATGGTCATTTGGTCTCCATTAGTTTCACTGGGGAGTCCAAAACAAGGATTT